>OZ014474.1:1122200-1458200 GCA_963965965.1 Trididemnum nubilum | reverse complement strand
AATCAAGACTGAAATATTTATTGCAAGAAAGTTATCACAATTGAATTGGAAAGACTATAAAATTTATTTTCTATCCGTCTATAAAATACCTCTAAAATTTGTCTTGATAATGTTTAACTACGTGCTCTTTATACAACAAGATGTTTGTCAGAGGTGGAGTCCTCGAGGACGTCCTTGGCCTCGAGGACACATTTTGAAGTCCTTGGCCTTGGCCTCGAAGCCTCAAGTCCTTGGCCTTGGCCTTGGCCTCGAAGCCTCGAGTCATTGAAAATTGCCCTGTCCTCGGCTCGAGGACACCACTATTTTTCGAACAGTTGAAATTTTGTTGGAAAACGCCAGAAACCTCGCGGAAAATTTGCAAACACCTTTTTTGTTTTCCTCACTTGGAGCATAGGCGTAGGCAAGGGAAGGAGGAGCAGGGGGCCTCCCAATTGAAATTTCACCAATGACAAAAATGTGACAAAAAAGCCTATTGTTTCTTCAGTTTCAGTTTCTTTTTAGCATTTTTCGCTAACAACAGTATAACTAATTAACAATATTGAATACCAAGGGCGCCGGGTCCCCTTCAATTCAACTTTTGCCAGCCAATTTAATTGTATAACCCGGAGAAGACGGAAAGTTTTTGTCCTAAAAGTTGCTATCTCAGGCCCACATCTAGCCTTTTTGTGAACGTAATGCATTAATCAGGGCCGGATTTACCATAATATGACGCAGTACCAACTAGGGGCCCCGAGCTAAAATCGTAAGATTTTTTTTGGTCTTTACCTATACTTGGCAGGAAGACCTTGCGAAAATCTCCAAAGTGCCAGGGGCCTATCGCGATGTACATCCGGCCCGGCAATAACATGGTTAGTAGAAGTAACCATCTATTGTACCATTTTTCAAAAACAATTCAGTATTTCAGCTCCAACCACGCCGGTTTTTACGCACAAAATACTTTTTAAAAAAATTAGCCATGGAAAATGCTGATTGAACAAATCATTGAACATCAGTTGAGGGGGCACCCTGGCGAACATGTACTCCTATAACTGTTTATTTTCATGGCAAAACAAAAATCTCTAAGGAAAATGATCGAGTGGATTATTATTTACTGCTAAAATGTTGCAAGAGACAATGCACCTTACTTCCCCCTGCCTGGACCAAATCACTTACAATTAAAATTTAACACAAGAATGCAAAATGTTAAACGTGTTTTGGACTTAAATTGCAAGTAAAAGGAGGATCAAACAATTTAAATTTTTCAATTGGCTTTCAAATGTCAAAAATCTAGTGCTTTCAAACATAGGCGTAGCCAGGATTTTTGATTGGGGGGGGCCCAAAACCACAAACCACATGCAATGACGTCATCAGAAATTTTCAAAAAAGGAAGTTTTTATGGGGCAAAGATATCGTAGAGTGGAAGATCTGAAGCTGTAGTCTGTTTGCACTTAACCAGGATTGTGGTAAAGGGAGAGGGCGAAAACTAATAGTTAGAAAATGCAAATATCTAACTTAGGAGATGTGTTGAGTAAGTTAGTATACTCAAACGTACCACAGACGGGGGTCTAGGGGCTTTGCCCCCAGACCCCCGTCTGTGGTATTTTTTGTAAGTTTTTGGAAAAAAAAGCTATTTTAATCCCATTGGATCACATTTCGCACGTGTTCACAGCCATTTAAAAGAACTAGATTTTTAACATTAGAAAGTCAATCGAAAAATTTTAATTGTTCAATCCTCCTTTTACTTGCAATTAAATTCCAAAACACGTTCAAAATCTTGCATTATAGTGTAAAATTTTAATTGTGGGTGATTTGGTCCATGTTGGGGGAAGTATGGCACCTTGCCTACTGCAATATTTTGGCAGTAAATAATAATCCACTCGAAGATTTTCCTTAGAGATTTTTGTTTTGTCATGAAGTTAACCAGTTACAGGAGTACACGTACGGCCAGGGGGCCCAGGACCCCTCAATTCAATTTCAATAATTTGGTCAATGAGCATTTTCCCTAGCTATTTTTTAAAAGGTATTTTGTGCGTAAAAACTGGCGAGATGAATCGTTGGTACAATAGATAGTTACGCTTAATAAACATGTTATTCCCGGGCCGGATTTACATTGCGCGGGGCCCCTGGCACTTAGGGGATTTTTGCAACATTTTCCAGCCAAATATAAGTACAGACCAAAAAAAGTCCTACCATCTGATGGCCGGGCCCTGACACTTAGCCATGTGGCAAATACGGTGCTGGTTATGGCATTACGTTCATAAAAAGTTAAGATGAGGGCCTGAGATACCAACTTTTGGGACAAAAATCCTAGATTTCACCCTGGTTATACGTTTAAATTGGTTGAAAAAAAATTGAATTAAGGAGGTACGCCAGGCCCCCTGGTCGTCAGTATTATTTATTGTTAAGTACTGTTGTACGCGTGTACTGTTGTACGCAAAGATGCTAAAAGAAACTTAAAATGAAGAAATAAGATTTTTTTGTCAAATTTTTGTCATTGGTGGTATTTCAATTGAGGGGTCCCGGGCCCCCTGGGCCACTCCCCTGGCTACGCGAATAATTTTGAGATAAGATCGCGCCCTTAAGTTCTTTCATAAAAAAAACATTTAAAGCAAAATTAAACAAACTATTTTTCCAAAACATGGAGGACTCGAGTCAAGTCACTTGACAGATTTTTGAAACCTCTAGAATTGCATGACATTATTATGACGTGGACAGGTGGTCGTCATTATTATTACTTGCTTTTGCACGCGTATATCCTAAATTAAAGAAACTGCAATTCCGGACAAGGACAACATACTGGCTATGCTTTCATTATACGTATCATTGGTAGTATTTCAGTTGGGGGTTTGCATTACCGCCTGTGTTTTAGCATTAAGTTCATAATAACGTTAAACGAGGGCCAGGGGTTGCAACTTTTAGCACAACACTTTTCGATTTTTCACAGGTTTTGCGTATGTATTGTTAAAAATTTGAATTGCGGGGCTCCTGGCCTGGGACCCTTGGTCATCAGTTAGGGGCCCCAGGGCCCTCTGGTCGTTAGTTAGGGGCCCCGGGCCAGGGCCCTCTGGTCGTCAGTTAGGGGACCCAGGCCCCCTGGTGTTAGTTAGGAGCCCCGGGGGTCCCTGGTTGTCAATTCGGTGCCCCATGGCCTCCTGTTTGTCAGTTAGAAGCCCCGGGCCCCCTGTTGGTCAGTTAGGGGCCCTGGGGAACTCTGGTTGTTGGTTAGGGGCCCAGGAGTTCTCTGGTCGTTAGTTAGGGCCCCTTGGTTGTTAGTTAGGGGCCCCGGGGCCCTCTGGTTGTCGGTTAGGGGCCCCCTGGTCCTCAGGTAGGGGCCCTGGGGCCCCCTGGTTGTTAGTTAGGGGCCCTGGGGGCTCCTGGTTGCCAATTAGGAGCCCCTGTTTGTCAGTTAGAGGTTGCGGGCCCCCAGTTTTTACTTAGGGGCTCTGGGGCCCCCTGGTTGTCGTTTAGGGGCCCCCTGGTCGTTAGTTAGGGGTTCCAGAGCCCCTTGGTTGTTGGTTAGGGGTCCCCTGGTTATTACTTAGGGGCCCCTGGATGTTAGTCAGGGGCCCCCTGGGCTCTCTCGTCGTCCGTAACTGCAACTAAACATCGCTAGGCTACGTTATCATAACTTTATATCATTGGTAGTATTTCAATTGGGGGGGGGCCGGGCCCCCTGGGCCCCCCCCTGGCTACGCCTATGCTTTCAAATGGCTCTGAACACTTGCGAAATGTGATCCAATGGCAATTAAAATAGCTTTTTTTCCAAAAAATTACAAAAAATCGCCCAACGGCTGGGGGCTTCGGCCCCAGACCCCCATCTGTGATACATTTGAGTTACACTAGCTTTTTCAACACGTTTCCAAAGTTAAATATTTCCATTTTTCAACTATTAGTTTAAGCCCTCTTCCTTTGAAAAATCCTGGTTACGTGCAAACAGGCAACGATTTCAGATCTTCCATCCTACGATGTCTTTGTCCCACAAAAACTTCCTTTTTGGAAAAATTTTGATGACTTCATTTCATGTGATTTGTGGTTCAGGCCTCCCACAATCAAAAATTCTGGGTACGCCAATGAATTGGAGATGGCCTGAAAAAATTTTTTCAAGTCCTTTTTCTTTTTTTTGGAGAACGTTTGCGCCTGTGTCCTTGGTCCTTGGCCTCAAGCATTCCTGTCCTTGGCCTCGAGAGGGTCTGTCCACAGAAGGGCTGTCCTTGGCCTTGGCCTCGGATTTTTTTTGTGTCCTTGGCCTTGGCCTTGGCCTCGAGCCTTGTGTCCTCGACTCCATCTCTGATGTTTGTGTTTGTGAATCATTCTAATTGACTTGAACTGCGGGTATTATCTGTTATTATGGTGCCTTGCAATTGTTCTACTTTCTAATGTAAATAGAACTTTTTTATGTGTGTTTTTGTTTTTTTTGTTTGTTTGTGAATAAAAATTGTATTGTTTTTTGTTAGTGTCTTAATTTTTCTGGTGTTATGCAAACTCGTTCTGAAGTGAATGTATGTAAGGAACCTCGATCTGGTTTAGCAAAAGATGTAAACTTTCTTTTGTCCAAGATTTTGTAAATTCTATCTCTTAACTTGGTAATTTTACTTATGAGGGTAGAGAAGTAGACTTGAAGACTACGTTGTTCACGTCGCTTCTTCCCTATTGCCTGTAAATGTAATCGTCAACAAGCTTTGCTCGTACTTTAGTTGTGATTTTAAACTTTGCTGGCTTTGAAATAGACTACTATGACTTATTTAACAGAGGTGGCGTCCTCGAGGATGCGTATGTTAATCGCACTATGGTAGCACTATGGTAGCACCCCCAAACTATGCCAAAACATTTGTCTTTTTAATGTTTACTGATATTAAAAACGATAAGCTATGCGTATGTTAATCTGTTTAAAAATCCCCCTTCTTCCGCAAGTTACTCCAAAGCAACTGCGGAGTTAGACGGACTTTGTAGATTCCAATACACTGTAATTTCAAAAGTAAAGAAAACCACCAGCAAGAAAATTTTATTTTCTAAGGAGGGGGTTGATTGGACGCTAACGTGTAATATACCGGTACGTACCCTGGTACTTCAGTGTGACTGTAGGCTACTAAGGTCTCTGTCAGAATGATGGTACAGTACTGTGTGGTACTATGGAACTACTACTGGGAGTTTGGGCTACAGTATATTGTAATTTGTATAACAGATATGGTAAATGAGATAGGCTAGCCCTATAGCCTACAGGCCTGGTACGGTAGATCTGAAACAGTCTTGCTGTTCAAAGTTTGCACAGTGCATAAAAAATGGGATTTGTCACTAGTTCTCTAAACTAAGCAACCAACTTGTTGGTTGGAGCCAAAAGTGCTAGATATTTTTGAGCCTTCTCTGTAGGCCTATAGGCTACAGTGTAGCTTATAGGTACCGGTATACTATAGTTATTAGTAGTGAATTTAGCCAATGATAGCCTATACCAGTAACTGTATTAGTGTACCATATCAGGTATAAGCTGATCGGCTGAAGCTAGCAAATTTAACAACTGATTGTCTGAATATAGCTACCGCATAACCGGTAGCCTACTACTCCTTTATGCGAATCTGAATCCATCACCTACCGTAGCATCTCTGGGTAGGCCTGCAGTTTCTGGCTGGTGATTAACAATGGTCTGCATTAATGCTCGATTTTTATTTTTATTGCATTGTAACCGATCAGTGGTCGCGTGAATAGAGCGTCTGCTACTGAAGCGGTAGACACGGGTTCGATTCCCGGTCGAGTCAAACCAAAGAGTATAAAAATTGGTATTCACAGCTTCCCTGCTTGATGTTCAGCAATTAAAGGGACAGTGTGAAGCCTCCATCGTGTGTGGTAGACAGATGGGCAAGTGGCAGCTTGACTCGAAAGACCGAAAGGTCCCTTCGCTGTCTCCTGGCCAAGGCAACTTGGTTAATAAAATGTAATTACAATTACATATATGGATATGGATATGGAATTACAATTACATTGGGATGCAAATTTGCTTTTTTTATTGAAATGTTTAGGTAGGCCTACCAGTAACTTCAAAGGTTTTATTAATTATAAGCCTACTTCAGTACTAGGGGTGTTGTTAACTGGTTAAGTATATCGGTAAATCGTCTGCTTTTTTTCAGAAGCTCTGCGATCCGTGTATGAGTGCACGTACGTCTCTGTTTCTCTCCCTCCTCAAATCTAGCCCTAACTCTAGTCTAGAGCAGAGTGAGTGCATGCATGAGAGGGGCTGGGAAAGAGAGAGAGCACGCGCTCATACACAGTTTGCAGAGCTTTCAAAAAAAAGCGAATGGCTTAGGTATACTCAGTAGACCTACTGGCACTTACGGTAACTTAACTTGAGGGTCCTGTACTATTTTATCGTCATGCATATTGTCATAACATAGCACCAGCCCCTGCTATTAAAATAACTAAAGATCTAAAACAGGTAGGAAGTTGAAATCACTTGGAAGTTAAATATTTTATGCTTGCATAATACGAAGCCAAAAATTAGATTGTGTCACAGTAATATTTATTTTTATCGTCCAATTCTTGAGTCACTCAAAAGTTGCATAGTTAAGCTTTTACAAGACACTGTCTTGGTTTTTGCAATTTGACATTATTGCATGATGACATTGTGAGCGTTGCTTATCTAGATGCCTACTTGTTGTTTGACACAAATATTGCTGTCTGATTGTAGGTACTTGAGTGCGTTATCTTTGTTGATATATTATGATAATAACAACAGATAATAGTAATGCAACCTTGTAATAAGTATGTGCAAATAATAATGCGACCAGTATAAATGCAATCTTGATAATCGATATTTCTGCCAAACTTAATGTTAATAAGATTCAGCTATCACATGCAGAAGTTTAAACTTAAGTCAATTTATGTGCCCAATAGCTGAAATAATGTTTTATCGTTAATTTATTTCTAAACTGAGTTATCCCATTACAGGACCTTCTCACCTACAACAATACTTAAGCCCTAACGGCTACAACCTCAAGCAATGACATCATCAATAAGTAAAGTTTTACAGTAAATTATACTCTAATCAACTTCTTCATCGTCGTTTGAGTAGGCCTAGTTCTTTATCATCATATGTGGGTGACAACAGACAAATGTGCATCAGCCAGTAAATAACCTGTTATCCAGGTTTTGAGGTACACCAGTTGGAAGCTTGTGTGTAGAACACGATTGCATGATGTGGTTTGCAGTCTTTTGTTCCACACTAATGGCCAATCCCCATTTGTTCATGCATAATGGAAGTGATCAAATGCAGTTTTCAAGTTGATTTAACTTCACTCATGCTGCCCTGGTAATGAAGTATCCAATGGGCCAGAGCCTGCTTTCAAATCAGCTACTGGTAGTGCCTGCTTTCAAATCAGCTAGTACCTACTTGAGGAATTAACGTGAGTCGGTGTGTATGTATCATTTGCCATTACTGATTCCAAACAAAGTCTGGCCATTGGGATGTGTTAATGTCCATGTCCAAGCTATCAGTAACTGAAGTATCTGTACATTGTGCAATATATTTAATTTTTGGTATGAAGTAAATTATGCTTTTACCTCATGTAATATCTTAAGTAATGTAAAATAATAAAAAAAATTTCTGTTTTGGGCAGCACTCACACCTTTGTACCCTACAACTGTAATATCAAAGGAACTCTAAATTTAGAACCGGTTATAATAAAAAAAAAATGAAGCGCTGTAAAGGAATTATTATTGTGGATATGTTCATTGCTCGATGTAAACACTTTGGAGTAGAAAAAATTATGCATTTTTTCTTACAATTTACTGCAAATTTTTGCTCTGTTTATCGTTATTTGTATGTACGTTATTTGGTTGCACTAACGGCTAGTATACCTACTTATTGTTTCTCTGGTTGTTGTAAACAGTTAGTGGATCATCAGTCCTGCTGCCCAGGTCAGAGGTCAGTTGAAACACATTATTTTATATTAGTTTTAAAAATATTTCATGCAGTTAGAGTATAATTGTATATGGAGATTTCAGTCTCAAGATAGCTTGAACATTAATAAATCTCTAATGACCAGACAGACTATGTTTGGAAAGAGAAGTTGCATTTGATTGCAGGACGGATTTATTCCTCAAGCAGACAGTAGCCCATTTGGAATTTCATTATCCAGAGCAGCCTGGGTGAAGTTGAATCGACTTAGAACTACATTTGGTCGCTTTCAGTCATGCGTGAACAATTAGGGAATGGCCACCAGAGCAGACTGTTAACCACATCATGCTATCTTTTTCCTTGTGCAAACTTCCAACTCTGAACTGGTATATTATATTCCAGAACATTGGAAAGCATATCATGACAGCATCATTTTCTGGCCGGTACACATTTGTCAACCCTATATGATGGTAAAGAACTACTCTAACAACAACGTACAAGTTGACTAGAGCATTATTTAAAACTTTATTTCTGGATGACATCATCACGCAATGATGTCATTGCAAAAAACAATTCAGTGTCTTGTAAAAGCTTAACTGTGCAGCTTGCAAGTGATTCAAGCATTGTAAGATAGAAAATGCTTTAAATAGAAAATTCATTATTATGGCATCATTAAGCAATGATGCTATCTAATTTTTGACCTTGTATCACGTAAGCATAAAATACTCAACTTCCAAGTGATTCCAACTTTCTAACTGTTTTAGATCTTGAGTTATTTTGGTTTAAACAATTTCCATCGTAATGGGGAAATCCCCTCTCATCATTTTTGGGTAAGAATTTTTAATGCTAGTGCGCGATAGCTAATTGTAAAAATTTTGATTTTTTTTTGCTGAAATGGTTTGTTTGTCCAAAGCAATGTATATACCTCATAAACATTAACTTTTCCCAAGTGACCTAAATCTGAACAGTGAACATTCCTAATCCTGAGCTGAGCTAGCAACAAAACAGTAGTGTGCTCACTGCTCAGCAGTGCATCTGCTATTATATTTAGTACTGGCTACCTTTTCAGTTTTCAAAAAGTTTCACCATTGTTTACACCTATTCAGTATCTGGTATTGTACAACACATACTCACAGTATATACTTGTTACTAGTCTACTTAAATTGAGAATAAATAGCTGAATGTGTAATGATGTCACCGCCATGTCCTGTAGTTGTATGGGAATATATTGAAGATGTTAATCGGTCATGGTATTCTTTTGATCCGTTGGTTTGTCAAGATATTGAAGCTTCATATCAACGCTATATGAAGAATGGATTTTCTAGATCACAAAATGATGTTAACTTAACAAGACATAGTATTACCATTAACTTCAAGTCAATGACAACTACTTTAGGTACTGGTAATTAATCATTGAAAGAGACTATTTCATCAGAATTTTTATCTACAGTAGTTATAATTAATTCTAAGGTCGGGATCACACAATCAAGTTTTCTTCACAATTTGTTTGCATCAAGAATTTTGGAGCTATCACATCTAGACGCTATTTTTTTGAAGAACTGCTTGCCAGATGGAAGCGTCAGGTTTTTTTCGCAAACAAATTTCGGAAGGTTTCACATGTATTTTTTCGCTGTAAAAGCGTTCACGCAGTTGTTAAGGAATTTTTTTGAAATTTGCCGTGGCATGAGTAATATTATGCACTCTGTCGATTCATTGTTATTCTCGTTTGCCAAAATCATATGAGCGCGTTCACAAAAGCGAAAAGCTGCTGCTATAGTAAGAAATAACTATACAAGTTCTGCTGCAAATTGCGTGCGCAGACTATGAATTTTTTTCGACCTGCAATGAAATGAAACAGACAAATGGAAAATGTCGAAATGACTTTGCTTGTGTGAAACTCTTAAGCGTATAGCGTAGCTTTTTTCATGCTATATCATCTATCGCCAATAAAATTTGCATAATATTGCATGATTGATCAAGTAATATTAAACCAGGAATGTTCTTTTTGGTACTTGCAGTTGCAAAGGGCTCAATAATTGGATGTCAGGGCAAATTGAAAGTTTATTATTTTAAAATAAAAATAAGAACGTTTTCGTTTGGTTGTTACAAAATCAACGAGAAAGAGCTGAAAACTATCTACTGAAATTTATCTTAACTGCTGAAAAATGCAACAAGCTCTTTTGCCATTAGCCACGTCAAATTTTAACTAAAAAATATTAAAATCATCAAAAACGCATCACTAATTGCATAAATTCGGCACTAGTGAATACTTGGCCGGAAACTTCTTTGTGATCAGAAGGAAATTTTCAATATTTTGATTAAAACCACAAGCACTGCCTTTCTTCGATTTCGCTAATTAAAAGTTCCATTTCATGAGTTGACCACGATGGCAAGTTAATTAACTATACTGCAGTTTTGGTTGATAACTTTTTAAAATGAATTTGGAAAAGGCCTAGCACAAGTTTGAAATAGGAAAAATTGGGTAGTCAAAACGCGAAAGTGAACAAAACAGAGGGCAACACGTTTACGTTTTGAAGAAATATGAGAAAACAGCAGGCGCAATGTTAAAATACGTCACTGTCGATTAAAACAAATGAGGTAAAATTTCGTTTAGCATTTTCGCTAGATAATTGTGAAGCATTCTTTTTCTGCCCTGACATCGGCAGCATTTTTCTGTATTCTGCGGTTCAATATTTTCAAAGGCATGGCTAAAAGCTCAGTTTTTTTCGTTGAAAATGGCGGCTCTTTGAACACTTGCGGGGAAATAGAGCTCGGTTCTATTTTTCCACGAGAAGTCAGCAAGACTTTCGAGTATCTGATTTTCCTTTTCACACAGACTATTAAATGAAATTGACGACAGGTGCCTGCAATAGTGACTCATGGACTTGCACGACGTTTCACACAATTGATGCCAGAAAATTGTGCAAAAACCTGATTGTGTGATCCCGGTCTAACTCAAATTCTTGCTCTAAAAATAACCCAAGCTTTAATCATAGGCGTAAAAAAGTACGTGAAAAATGCACAAATTAGATGAATGTTTCTCTCATTTTTGTTATGTTTTCTTTTATAATTACTCCATTAATCATGAGAGCTGATAATATGTAGAACCTGAGGATAACTGGGAATAACTTTATTGTACTACTGTCATATAATTTATTATTGATTAATTAGCTATTTTAGCAAGGCTGCAAGTTTCTTAGATCCTATAAACAATAACATTGCATTAGCTGACATAAAATCCTACTTAAACTTTCAGGTGTTAGTTATTCTTCACCAGTTCAGCGGACTGTGTTTTCAATTTCGTCAGCTGCTGCCAAGAAAGTTCGTTGGGAATGGAATGCCAATACTAATGGTTCCCCCTTCTGGTGCCGTTATCCTGCTGATGTTAATGAATTTATTGAACAAGCCAGTAATAGCCAAGTTGGCTTTTTGGATCTATCAAAGAAGTTTCCGGACTTGAATTATACACTTGATTTGGTCCAGAGATTCCAGGTGTTTATCTAAAATTTGTTTTAATGTTTTTGTCCATTTTTAACTCATATGAGGCCTGAAGCCAAAATCAATGTGGGTTTTAAAGTTAGGGCAATGGTATTAGATTGGTGCTGACTCCATCCTTCTTGACTCTGTCATTCCAGAGATATTCTACTTCAAACATGACATAGGGGCCTCTCTAATCATAATTTTTATTGGCAACTCCGATGCTGATTACATCAGTGACGCCATCTTGTTCTATCCTTAGGTAACACCACAGTTAGTCTAGTATGGGCCTCTGTGGGCTAGGCTACAGGCTGTTAACCCCCTGCTGTCGAGCACTTTTTTTAATCAGTTGAATTCAAACTGTACTGTAAAAGTGAACACTGAACAGTTGTAGTTTTAAGCAAGGTGCTTTTCATCGTTTTCAGAGACAACCTATGATGTAATTAAAAGCTAAAATGTTGGGTCTAATGCTTTTCCTTTGGATATATTTTTGCCTGGCTTTTCGTAATGTTGATGACCTTTGAACATGGTTTAAATATCAACACTTAAACTGTGTTTGGGGTCATTGGCATCGTGGGGTTAGGTTGGAGTGGTGAGTTTTAATATTTTATTTGAATATGATTTTTGTGTAATTTCTACGATTTTGAATTACTTGAAATTTTTTTCTGTGTATTTGATACCGGCCAGTTGGTCGAGCAGTACTGCGTTCGTCTTTGGAGCGGCAGGTCTAAGGTTCAAATCTCAGACTGGCCAAATCAGACTTTGTGTTGCCAACGACTCGTCACCACTGCAACATTTCTTCAAATGAAGCTGTGTTGTCCACTGGAGCAATGACGTGCAGATGGGCCATGCAAACTCGTTACACGCTTAGGCACAATACAGCGAGTATGATGAAAGATTTGATTTGATGCTATGTATTTGCCTGCTGTGTTGTACTAGTATTTCTTTTAGAGTGTATACATTTTTTTTCAGAGTGTTTTCTGTGCCACCTTGACAGATTGGCTGGTGATTTTTTCCAGAATTATCTTTAGGGGTTGACAAACACCATATTATTATTATTTAGAATTTTTTGCTAGGTGTCCAAATTCAAACTTTTTTTCATTCTATTGGGGAAAACTGCTCATTTTCTTAAACGAGAACTAAAGGCAAAATCAATGGGGGTATTTAAAGTTAGGCGAATCGTATTAAACTAGATAGGCGTTGACTCCATTCTTTTTGACTCAACCGTTCCAGAGATATTCTACTTCAAACACAATGTTGGGGCCTCTGATGTCATAAATTTTTATAATTTAATTGGCAACCCTGATGTTGATAGTCGTAGTGTTGTTAGCGACGCCTTCTCAGTTCTAACCTAAAGCTATGCTGCTATTAGGATACTGCATTGAGTCATTTTGTAGCTCACTAATCAGTTTGATCTTGTCAGCACAACAGATCTGAGCTGATAAAAAGAGTAGACTGTTTGGTTGACTAGCGATCTCAGTAAAAATCAAGCATAAATCAGGGCTTCCAAACTTTTTTGCTCGACACCCCTTTTAATCTTCTAAAAATTTCCTTGCCCCTTCACGGTTAAAATAATAAACACTGTTAGTCGTGTATTTGTGGTAATCATTCAATGGAAAAAATAATAACCACTCAACTAATATATATTATGCTCTTACTCCTCTACTAAACTACCGGTACAACAGTCAGGCTTGTAGTCAGAATCCTGCAATGGAGAAGGCTGTTACAGGGGTCTGGGGGTGAAGCTCCTAGCACTCAAAAATTTTGTATTTTTGTGGCAAAAATAACCTAATTTTAGGCCTATTTTGATAAAAATTAATGCCATTAAAACGTGGCATAGAAGTACGCAGTGCAAAAACATGATTATGCTAGCATATATTGGCTATTTGGGAGGTAGCTATTGCTAGAATTTCAGTTCACTTTTTACTAGCTGGTAAATCATAAAATACTATGTACCATAATTCATTGAGACTCTTATAAGTAATCTATTTCGCTTATAGTTTATAGAGAAAGGTATAATTAGGGGGGCTAATGGTAGGAAGTTTTTGAGAAAAGATTGGTAATTAACTAGTACTGATCAGCCCCCCCCCCACCTATACCTGAGCTTGTATAGTTTTTGATGAAACCTATGTTCAGCATTTTTCAACAAGCGATCAAATTTGATTCCCAATTTTGGCTACGTTTCAATTTTTTTTTTTTTCGGATTTATGAGTTTCAATTTTGACAATTAGCCCCCCTTCCTAAATAAACGTTTCAAAATATGCTTTAAATCATTTTTGAGTTTATTCCAGTGCAAAAGACAGTCTCAGAAGTGCTAAAATGTGGTATTTTTTTTATTCTGCATTTTGTTTGGCAGGCCAGTGGGGGGCTTTATAGCCTCACTGGCTACTCTTACTGTCTACAGCACTATACAAGCATTGAGCTTGGTCTGCATAATTCTATTGTGTCATGAACTAAAGTGAAAAATCGAAACAAGTCAGGCATCCAGCTGTGCTGCATGATACCAATGCGGAAAAGTTTATCTGCTGTTTTCCTATACAATACATTGTTCAACAAAGTCTCACTATTTGATAGCGCCTATTTAAGTAGAATCTACTGCTGAGTTAAGAATGACGTTTTACAGAATTGCACGAGTTTCAAACAACAATCAGGGGTTGCTGAGAGTATACCAATTTTACACTTCCTTGAAAAAATTGGTATACTCGTTGCGACCCTTGGAAGTCGTTATGCAACCCCCAATTTGGGATGAGCCATGTCAGCTGACTGTGACAAACTGATTACGAACCAATGGTTTCGTCTCACTGATTTGGTCACTGATTTCGCCACAGTGATTTTGTTACCAAGTGAGGGTTTGTGCAAGATGGCTCTGGGTATAGTAAAATATGCTTGTGATCGCTCTTCTCAGCTAATCAGCGTCATTTGGTTCGTGGTCAGTGTGTTCGCGGTCAGTTGTTGTGGACCCATTTGGGAAGCCCTGGTTTAAATCATAGCCTAGCCTAGCAATAAAGTTTTTGTTTGGCTACTAGGCTACTAAGTACAAATTCATAGTTGATGGTAAGAATACCAGTACTTGAGTAGGCCTACAGTATTTTGTGACCTTAGAATAACCTTTTCCTACTAAGTTGTTGCAAACAATGGCTTACTACCCCAATAACTCTACTACTGTGTTTCCCCAAAAATAAGACAGGGCTTATATTAATTTTTACTCCAAAATATGGCACTAGGGCTTATTTTCGAGGGATGTATTATTTTGATATATCAAAAAATGAAGTTACAAAGTAAAAATTACGAGATTTTAAATAAACAGAAATTACGAAAAAAGATCTACATTTACTTGCCATTGACATGTTTTTTATTCAGAAACTCATTAACAACAATTTATTCAAGATTCAAGAATTTATTCAAAAAGATTTTTTGAAAAGGATGGCATACACCACATTAAAGCAGTTTGAATAAATATAAAAAAAGAATGTTTGACTCTTTCGTCTTTCTGCCGCTCTCAACTAGGGCTTATTTTAAGGGTAGGGCTTACATTAAAATCATCCTCAAAAATCACGCTAGGTCTTATTTTGCAGGTAGGTCTTATTATCGGGGAAACACGGTAGTTCTACTTTCGCTTGTTTTAATCGTTTGTTGATTAGGCTGCCGTACAGTCTACTCTTTGACAAACTCTGATCTATTCTGCTGACAAGATTAAACTGATTAGTGCGCAGCAAAACCACTCAATGCAGTAGCCTAATTGTGGCATTGCTTTTGGTTAGAACTGGGAAGGTGTCGCTAATGATGCTAAGGCTATGAATGTCAGGGTTGCCAATAAAAATTATTTAAATTCATAACATTTGAGGTCCGTACATCGTGTTAGTGGTAGAATATCTCTGGAACGTCTGGTCAAGAAGGAAGGAGTCAATGCCAATCTAGTCTTTTGCATTGATTTTGTCGTTATTTCTCGTTGAATTACAACTTGCAAGCATGATTTTAATGGCTTTTATGTAAATGTATGCAAAACCTTTTTCCGTCATGTTGTAGTTGAAATTACCTTTGCCTTGGCCTGGAGACAGTGAAGGAACCTTTTGGTCTTTGAGTCAAGCTGCCATCTGCCCACCCTCTGCCCCACACGGTGGAGACTTCACACTGTCTCTTTTATTGCTGAACATCAAGCAGGGAAGCTGTGAATACCAATTTATAGTTTTTGATTTTACCAGACCCAGAATCGAACCCGAGTGTATGGTATCAGTAGCAGATGCTCTATCCACTTGCCCACTGACCTCGATCATATGGATGATAGTGGCTCAATGTTTTGCCTGATTATACCTTTAGGTTTATGACAGTTAAATGTTAATAAAAATAAACTTTAAAGTTATCTAACTTTGCCCTAGATTCAAGTCTACATTTTTCAAGTCTCTTAAATGATTAGGCAAGTATATTGAAGATAAAAGAGCTGCTTAGCCATTGACTCAAGAAACTTGAAAATCCAGCAGTTGATTGAAACTTTTATGTTAAATTTGTGGCCTTCAGTCTTAACCAAATACAGTTTTGGAAGCATGCTGTTGGTTATCGATTTCAATTCTTTTTCTTGTTTTGATTTATGTGGTTGGCATACTGATATCTATTTTTTTTAATTGAATGAATGGAAGCAAGAACTAGAAATTTATTGATGGTCTTTCTTTATACAGCCATAAAGATCCAACAGAAGACTTCGTGATAGAATATGCGGTTAATTATTTTGTGTAAACTGTGTTTTTAAAACAGCTAAAATATTGCATCAGATTTGCTTTAAAATTGCTTGTATATTTTGCATTTTACATGTAAAAATGTTTTCCAGACCAACAATCACACCCAGTATCAGCGAAGCATCCAACGCATTGTGCTGCCAGACAGTTATCCTCAAGACACCAAAACTGACTCTACCGCAGCATCCACATCTTCTTCAACTTCTTTGAGTTCTGGACCCAGTCCATCCATTGGTTTTTCTTCAACAACTAACGTTGATCTTGGCCAGGTAAGTGAATATTCGTGTATTCAATAAAAGGATCAATTATTTTGTCATACCAAACTCTTTAACAAAGTGTAATTCTGCTGTCGTATTATTTTGCACTCGCTGAATTTTTGTTCTTTATTTCAGATTTTTCTGTCAAATATCTAAATATCGACCTAGTTTTTTGGTCATTTCAAACTTAGGTGATTTTTATTTATTGCAACATATTTTAGGTCTTTGATCCAAAATTTTGCTAATTTTTTCTGATTATTTTGACGGAATTGGCGAATTTATTTTCAGTCATTCACCAAAAATTTAGGTTAATGACTGACAAATGATCGATAGAAACCTAGTTTAGCAGACCATTGCTACATGGCTTGGAATCAGTGTAGTTACTTACATGATCTCTCAGAACTTCACCCGAACTTGCTTCTGTGCAATGAAAATCAATTAGTGGTCGAGTGGATGGAGCGTCTGCTTCTGAAATGGTAGACTTGAGTTCGATTCCTGGCGGGTCAAATTAAAAACTATAAATATTGGTATTCACAGCTTTCCTACTTGACGTTCGGCATTAAAAGGGACATTGTGAAGCCTCTGCCGTGTGTGGTAGACAGGTGGGCAGGTGGCAGCTTGACGTGTAGACCAAAAGGTCTCTTCGCTGTCTCCTGGTCAAGGCAACTTTTTTTTTTAATAAAACGTAAAGAAAAGATGCTATTGTGATTTTTTTGAAGTGGTGTATTTCTTGAACGTGTGTTATAGTTGGCTTGTGAATCTAAAGATACAGTTTGTAAAGAATTGATTTTCTTAACCCTATTTTACTGGGACATTTGTTCAATGCTTTTTACTCGGGTGAGCGAAATTGCCTTCTATCTATCCCCTAAACCAAAAGTCACGAAAACACCAAATTTAGCATGCGGGTTAGTGTTCACCAAAATTTTTTTTAAATATTGGTTTTGAGTTTATGATGTCATTATTGTGATGTCACGGCCATATTTTTAATGAGGTCATTTTTGTGATGACGTCACAGGCAGTTGAAATTTTGTGGATAGGTTTGCTTTTTTGATACCAAATCATAAAATACTTTAGTCAAGTTGGTTACTTCACAAAAAGGTCGTATGACGTCATTTTAGTTAAACATTGGTCAAAAAATGCTCCGATTTCGGAACGTGACTTCAGCAAAATTCAAAAGTGAGAAATTTCCCGTTATCTTAGCACCTTGAAATTTTCAAGATTTAGTTGTGAATAAATTTGTGTCAAACTCAAGTTAATTCAAAATAAAAATCTTTTTTCGCAAAGGATTTATCACAGAAAAACCGAGAGTAAAATAAGGTTAAAGTCGGGATAAAACTGCTTTTAATGCAGAATCTGCAAATGAAATCCCGAAACTTTAGTTTATTTTTACAACTAATCAGACAGGTAGACAAATTTTCGTGAAACTCTTTACCATCAATTGATGTTTTCTTTTGTCACATCATCACATGGCTGACTTTTGCTTGTCAGAATGTGAGCGGTTGTATTTTCCGCTGCAGTATAGTTAACCCAACTGAAAAAGCTGAATTCTTTTCAGTGTGTACTATTTCCTATGCCAATTTTTGCAAAAGTAAAAATGCAACATAGGGTTGAACCAAATTCATTGGTAAGCTTCACGTGATGCCCTCAGTAAACAATTGAACACACTTGTGTTTAACATTCAAATGCTGTCACATAGTATTATTATAAGTTTTGAGCACAGCATACCACTTTATCATTCTCTTAACTTAGCTTGTTTAATGTTTTTAACCTTAGAGAAGAATCGGATTCTTTTGATTCAAGTGATCTAAACACTGATTATTGTACTGGAGTTAAATGTTTTGTTGAGGGTTCTGGCGATGGATCAGTATCAAAGCCAACACCAGCCCCACGGAAACTGCAGAAACTCCCAGTTGATCCTGATCTCAGCAAGTTCGCAAAAGCAGTCAGTTCACCATCTGATGATTCCTGTTCAATCTGTTTGGTGCCACTCAGTGAAAATTCGGGATTCTCACAGCTAGCTTCAGGTATGCAATATTTACCTGCTGAGCACTGGTGGGTTCCCATCGCTCTTTTACGATTTGTGGTGAGCTAGACTTCGTTGGTTGTTACCACTCCGCTTTTCCTTTTTGGTGAAAGCTTGGTGCAATGGAATCTTCAAAGCGTTACAAAGTGCTTGGGTGTTGGCTTCAGTATTTTAATCCGTGGAAGCAAGGGCAAGATTAAATGTTTTGCTGTAGAAATGGTTGAGGAATATTTCTAATGCAGCATATAATTCATATCGGCTTTTGCCGAAACTAAAAGTAATGAGCATTGAGAAGTTCCATTCATTACGAAGGACGATTTTTACCTGTGTTGAGCCACAGAACTCTTGCTGGGCGGGTAGTGGGGTTCCATGTTGTGAGTAACCGAGCTGCAACTTAACATCATATCTAAAACAAATTATGCTGGCTTCCGTAGATGCTATTGTTACGCAGGGCATGGTATGGAATGGAATGGAAGACGATTTTTTCATACTCCATACTGGCAATTTTCCATTCCACACTAAAAATCTTCCATTTCATATTCCCTTCCATGCTAAATTTTTCTTTCATATTCCATTCCATACTTCTATACCAAGGTAAGTTTAGACCGGAAGAAACGCGTAATTTGTATTGCACTTTTGCAACGTTAAGCGTACTTTTGCAAGTAGCTGCTCACGAAGGTAAGCAGTATGGTACAATGCATCTCATATTTAAAGCGCTATCGCAATGACCTACCATTAAAATTAACTCAGCATAAATATATCAGCAATAAGCGTAGCCAAGATTTTTGATGGTTGGGGACCAAAACGCAAATCAAATGCAATGATTACATCAGATATTTTCAAAAGGTGGGATTTTTATGGGACAGAGATACCGTAGAATGGAAGGCCAGAAGCTGAGGCTTGTGTGGTGGCACATAACCATGATTTTGCTAAAGGGGGAGACTTTCAACCAACCGGGATGAAGTTTTCCCAAAATGTCTAAATTGGGACACGTGGTGAGCTGACTAGTGTAACTAAAACGTGTCGCAAACGAGGGTTTGGTGGCAGAGTTCCCAGCTGCAGGAGACTATGGGGATCTGGGGCCGAAGCCCCTAGCTGCTGGGCGATCTTATCTAATGCTTTGGAAAAAATTGCCCTTTTGATATTAATACCATTTGGATCACATTTCGCACGTTTTTGGTGCCATTTGAAAGAAACACATTCTTCAGATTTGAAAGCGAATTGAAAAGTTCCAATTCTTTGGTCTTGCCTTTACTTACAGATCAAGACCAAAACACGTTTAAAATCTTGCATTTCTGGGTTAAATTTTGTAAGGACTGGGCCTAGTTGGGGGGAAGCAATTAAGGTACATTGTCTCCTCCAAAAATTTTAGAAGTAAATAATAATTCACTGGAAGAGATGCCCTTGAGATTTTTGTTTTGAAAATAACCAGTTTTAGGAGTACATGTACGACCAAGGGGCTCAGGCCTCCTCAATTCAAATTTAATAATTTATTCAATAAGCAATTACGCATCTTCGTTAGCTGATTTTTTTTGAAGATTTTGTCGCGTAAAAACTGGTGAGGTGCAGGGCTATTGTTGTTTGAAGTTGGTGCAATATATGGTTAGTAATCATGTTAGTGCATTACGTTCATAAAACGTTTAGATAGGGGTCTGAGGTTGCAAATGTTCGGACAAAACCCTGATTTTCTCCCGGGTTATTTGTTTAAATTGCTTGGCAAGAATTTGAATTAAGGGGGCCCCTGGTCGTCAATATTATTATTATTGTTAATTGTTACTGTTGTACGCAAAAATACTAAAATAAAGTGACACTAAAGAAACAATAGGCTTTGTTGTCATTATTTCCATCATCTGTGGCATTTCAATTGGGGGGTGAGCCCCCTGACCCTCCTGGCTACGCCTATATCAACCACTTGGTGAACAGTCAGTAGGTTCACCCGTTTGCTCATGGTTTAATGAGTGCTAGTTGGTAATCACTCCTACTCTGAAATTTGGCGTAGCCAAACTGGCCAAAACACTTTTAAACTTTCCAAAAAAAGCTTAAACGCAAAACAAAAAAGGCAACAACAAACAATAAAGCTCAATCGAGGAGAGAAAAGTAAATACAAGTCTTTGTTACGATGGAAAAGTTTTGTCACTTGGCAAATTGTCATTCTCAAAATAAAAATTAAACCTGTCAGCATCACTGCAGCTGCAAATTGCAATGAACATATTCTATGATCTGATGAAGCAATACCTACACTGTTTTTGCAATGTTCATGACCATATTACCCTATTTAATTTGTTGCAAATGATTAGCTGCTAAATGCTTCTAGTTATCACTACCCGTGTATATTTTTCTGTAAATGCTATGTGCGAAATTTAGTATGGAATTGGTGTGGAAGATTGCCTTCCATTTCATTCTTGAAATCTTCCGTTCCATTTTCCATTCCATGCCATGCCCTGTTGCTACGTTCCCCAAATGCCCGTGTTTGTTGGTAGATATTAGATTGTGAATGTCGTCTGTTTGTTTTTTCGATGCCGTTTTCAACACCTTTCATACTGCATATGACTTTACAGGTTCATCGTCGCAGTATGCTTCTGTGATCAAATTAAAACAATGCAAGCACATCTTCCACTCCGACTGCCTGCAAGCAGCAGTAAAGAATGACCGAAAGGTATTTCTTAGTGCATTTTATTAACAGGAATAAACAGAGGTTTTCTTACAGGGTTGCCACATCCTGGAAAAGTCCTGGAAAGTCCTGGATTTTTTTACTCTATGGGAAAGTCCTTGAATTTGGTTTATAAGTTCTGGAAAGTTTTGGAAAATGTTTATGAAGTTTTCCCGTGATTTACCAGGACAGAATGTGAAGTTTTTGTTTTTTGTTATAATAACTGGTACCTTGCAATTCTACAAAACCATTGTTGAAATAGTTTGCATTGTAAAATTCGTTCAAGAAGTTTTATTATATTGTTAAAAGACAGAGCTTATTTGTACGGTGGTGCAAAAACAAAAAAATTGTTATTCTATCCGTCACCCAAACTGTAACTCTAGCTTAAATTCTCATGCTAACATAAGCACCCATTCCTCTGGTCTTGCTCTCTTATTTGTTTTAAGTAGTTCTAACTAGTACGCTAGAGCTTATGTTAGCAATTTAGCACTTCCACGTTAAAATGCCAAAATTTACACTTAGCAGTACAGTATGCATAAATTATTGAATATTATGAAGAAAAGTGCATTCATGAAATAATTTATTACAATGCGATACTTTAGTTGCAGTATTACTGCTAGTAGGAGTAGCGTAGCGAACTATAGGCCCTCCATTGAGCCCGTGGATCAAAATGTACAATAAGAAAAATATGACGTTTTTCGCACCATGCTTTTGAGGCAGTTTTTCGCAGTAATATGGACGGACACTTAGGTAATTTAAAGCCACTTTTGAAACATGGTTTTGGGGAAGAGCTAATATTGGCCAAAAATTAAGCCTGAAACAACAAACTAAAAATGATCAATCGATTTGACCGCTTGACGCAAAATGCTTAACCTAGGCTTTGTAAAAAAAATTTACGGGGTCTATTCAGTATTTAATTCTGTTAATTACCGATCAGCTATCTCAAATGTTGTTTCATTAGCCCCCCTCCCAAATAATATTTTTAACTAACGTTATAAAATACAGACGATTTGGATTAATAATAGTGAGTTTTTTTCAAAGGAAGTGCCTAATTACACTTTAGCGTGCAAATGAGCTCTGCTTATAGAGAATACGAAAGCAAGAATGGGTGCTCAAACTGCTCATTTACTCTTATTTTCTTAATTGTTATCGTTAGTGGTTAGCTGTAGTTTAGATTTTGAGTTTGAGTTAAGGATTAACGTTGGGGTTAGAGCTAGGGTTGCAGTTTGGGTTAAGTTTAAGGTTGGAGTTAGGGCTGGGATAGCGTTTTTTGATTTGCACGGTGGTGTGCAAATAAGCTCTGTCTTTTTGAAATGATGGGATTTTGTAATTTACTGGCTGGAAATAAAGCTAGGACTGAAGTTTTACCATTACCCATCACTAGAGCTCGATCAACGTATATCGGTCGATATCAGGGCCAAGGCGGTATATCGTATCAGCTATCTACCGCTGATAAAATATCGTCTTAGCGCGATTACCTTAAACCGTTTATTTTTTAGAGCAAGCACGAGCACTCTTGCGTTCTATTTACTTAGTATGACTTTTGTTTGCAATAGTCTTTCTTTGGAGGAGGATTAGTGAAGCTTTTAGTGTCAAGTTTAGAGAAAACTAGTGACAAAATTAGGTAGTTAATAAGTTGGTTTATCGGTATCGGCTGGAAAAAGTCATATTGGTGGAGCTCTAGCCATCACCCACCTAGCCCATTTCAGCAACCAGTTTAATCATGTTTTTGCGGTGCTAATTTCTATGGTACGTTTTAAAACCAGTAATCTTTACCAAACTAGGGCTAAAATTAAGTTATTATTTTCAAAAAAAGTTGCAAAATTTTCGAGCGCTGAGGGTTTTGGCTTCCGGCAGCTGGGGTTTCCGGCTCCTCAATGGCTTTCGGCAGCTGGGGCTCTGCCCCCATACCCTAAAGCACAGCCCTTCCATTGAAAATTTCTGGCTTTGCACCTGGTTAGTAGTCAGTATTAGAATTGCAAATGAGTTAAATCAAAATTTTCATCAATCACAAGTGTAAAAAAGTAGGTGCATGAAAGAGCAATATTCAAAATTAAGTTAAAAGTCCGGTAGAAAAAAAACTTCAAACAGTCCTGGAATAGTTCTGAAAAATGATCTAAAAAGTCCTGGAATTTGATTTTGCAGTTTCTGTGGCAACCCTGTTTTTAGTTTACTTCGATTTTTAGGTTGCCACCTGTGTGTCCGCCTCAGGTTTTCCCGAACCGGAAAACCCTGGTTTTGGAGTAATTTTTGAAACCTGTTTTTTTTTTAATGTGAAACCCAGGTTTTGGCGTATTATTGCACGAAAATTCTTATAGTCCGCAAAATTTAGCTGGTAAACTTTTTGGAGAAAAAAGATGGATAGGTTTAAAAAATATTTGATTAAAACAGGGGCGAGAATTCCCCAAAACAGTTGTGTGCTATAATCCGTGACGTGTCTTGGAGAATGCTGGCAGTAATCTAACACAAAAGTGCATATTCAAAAGCAAATAAAACCGCGGTTTTCAGAATGCAAACCCCGGTAAACCCGAAACCCGGGTTTAAAAAAACAGGTCCGAAACGGACAATTGAGTTGCCACTATTTAAGTTGAATAATGGATATACTGCATCAAAAGTGCATTATGTCGGTATCGAGCTTCTTTTATCAAATCAATACGTCTGCAGCTGCTCTTCTCAGTTATCGCAGTTCTCTGACAACATAAAGTTTATTTGATTAAAAACAGTAAAGCCTTATTTAAAATAATAAAATTTTTAAACGTTTCGGACTTAGCTATGTCCATCATCAGTAAAAAGTAGAATCTAAAACTGTAAAAAGTAAAGAACTAGTCTCGAATAAAAGTAGACACATTTCAGTAAAAGTTATACATAGCGCAGCAATTGAGTAAAACCTGCTGATGTAAACAATCTGCTGTTACACTGCAAAACACTCTTAAGTAATTCTGTGATACCAGCGTAATCCAGTGAATGAGAAAAAAGGGATGAACGTACGACCAACATTCATGCCCTTTCCCTCACAGAGCTAAATAGCTTTAAAAAATTAGCAAAAGATCCAAACATCGTTGTTAGCAAATTCGACAAAGGAAATGGGGTTGCTATATTGAACACCTCAGATTACGAAGAAAAAATGCTAAAAATACTAAATGATCGCACCAAATTCGTTCCGGTTGGAAAAGATGATAATCTTCAAAAACTGGATCAATTTCAAAGATGTATCCGCTACTTAAAAGGAAAAGGCGCTATTACCAACCAGGATTACCAACGAATTTACCCTACCTCAGCTGCAACACCAACTATGTATGGGTTACCAAAGGTACATAAAGATGGAACACCCCTTAGACCAATTTTGGCTTCCACTGGGTCTTTCAATCATGAGTGTGCCAAATGGCTTTCGGATATCCTCAGTCCATTGCGCTCCCATTCAACAAATTTGAAGGACACTTTTTCCTTTATTGATAAGGTAAAAAATTTCTCCCTCAATGATTCGGTTATGTTCTCTTTCGACGTAGTTAGCCTTTTTACCAATATTCCACTTCAGTTCCCCTTACAACTAATTTTGGATACAATTTTCAAAGACGATATTGAGACCTTTCACAACCTGAACAAACGAAGATTAAAAACCTTGCTCAATTGGGCAGCATCAAGCACAACTTTACGATTTTAAGGGAAATACTACAAGCAAGTGGATGGGATAGCAATGGGGTCTCCCATAGCTCTGATGTTAGCAGACGTATTTATGAATCATGTAATAGAAGAGGCTCTCTCTGCATCACAACAAAACAGGCCGACGCTACTGTTGAGATACGTGGACGATTTGTTTTTGGTATTTTCAAATGATGAGGAAGCTCAATCTTTCTTTGACGTAATGAATCGCATTCATAAATCTATAAATTTTACACAGGAATAGGAGTGCAACGGGCAACTTGCCTTTCTTGATGTACTCGTTTCAAGAAATACTGGAAATGTAGCACAAACATCCGTCTTCAGAAAGAAAACTCATACCGGACTGTATTTAAAGTGGACCAGTTTTGTCCCGTACCGATACAAACGCAATTTAGTGAACTCACTACTACAACGGGCCTACAAAATTGGATCTTCATACAAACTGATTCACAGCGATTTCATGAGAATTAAAGAAATGCTGGCAAAAAATGGATACCCTAGGACATTTGTTGACAATTGCATTCGAGGTTTTTTGAATTCCAAACACACGGATACGAAGAGAAATAACCAAATTACTACTCAATCTGGGACCAATCTCAATGCAAGTACAGCATAAAATCGGCAACTATTTTGCAAAAAATACAAATGGGAAAATCAAAGTTAGAGTTATTCACGACACATTCAAATTAAAGTTTTTTTCGAGTCAAAAAAGGTCAAGCACTACTACATCGGTCAAATGTGGTCTATCATATTCATTGCTCATGCGGCAGCAACTACATTGGTGAGACTGCCAGAAATTTGCTTACACGACTCAACGAACACAACCCCGGCTCCAAAAAATGTAAAAACACTGACGTTACCAACCACATGTACGAAAATTCCGACCATAAAATTGACTTTGCAAAACCTAAAATACTTGGAAATGCCAGGAACCGAACCAAGCTATTCATTTTAAAAACTTTAAGCATCGACGAACTAAAACCGGACATAAACGTTGATCAGTCATCGATAACTTTGTATCTGTTCAACACGTGATAGTTCTTTGTTTTTTCCTCTTTTCTCATTCATTGCACTACGCTAGTATCACAGAATTACATAGTGTGTTTAGCAGTGTAACAGCAGATTGTGTACATCAGCAGGTTTTACTCAATTGCAGCGCTATGTATAACTTTTACTAAAATGTGTCTACTTTCATTCGAGACTAGTTCTTTACTTCTTTACTGTTTTAGATTTTACTTTTTACTGATGATGGACATAGCTAAGTCCGAAACGTTTAAAAATTTTATTATTTTAAATAGGGCTTTAATGTTTTTAATCAAATTAAGTAAAACTGCCGTTCAATCAGTCCCGAAGATAAAGTTTATTGTGTACGGTTGTCATGAAGCACACAATACGTGCTAGATTTTCACTTTCAGTATAGCATTACAGTTGTTATCTTGTTTCGATGTTTAAACGTTTTTTTTTTTTTGCATTGTTTTATAGAAATCCAGCTTAACCTGTCCCACCTGTAAGACTATATATGGAGTGAAAGAGGGAAACCAACCCCCGGGACAGATGACTCATTTTGTCTCTCCTTACCCCTCATTGCCTGGTAAGCACATGCGTATTTTTGAGCATTACAAAGTTGTATACTTAGTGTTCAAACATTCCGTATTTTAACTTGCGGCTATCACCAGGTCATCCCGGTTGCGGCATGATTACAATCACCTACAATTTCCGAAGTGGGACTCAAACTCAGGGCATGCCTAACCCTGGTCAGCCTTACCACGCCTCTTCTTTCCCGAGAATCGCCTACCTCCCCAACAATCGCGAAGGACAAAAGGTGAGATTTTTGGTACTTGGGTGGAAATTTTTGTCTAAAATTTTTTTTGTTTTTATTTCTGAAGTTAACTACTGTGGTTAGCAAAGTCCTAGCTAGAATGCTGCGGTTTTACGACCAGGAACGAAACTTCCTTTTCGCGAAAGCGTTTGTAACAAATTGTGAATCTAGGTGTTGAACATTTAATTTTGTTCAACGAGTAAGCCACGAATACTCTTTAAAAACTGAGATTTCAGTTTTTTATTCACTCTCCAGTACTTCATCTTTTCTAAGAGCTCAACATGTCATTCTTGGTTTGCCAGTCCGCTGGTGTGAGCCCAGCCAAAGTGTTGCTCGTCTCGCTAACAATCATTAACAAGCACAGCTGGGTGACTGTAGATGACTAGTTGAGTTAGTTGGATCTGGAGTTGAGGTTCTGCTTTTAATGTCTTCGTATGAGTAGCACTCTCTCCTTTTGCCAAAAAAAAACAAAAGCGAAACGGTGAATCATTTGCTTGAAGCGAAGATGGTTCATTATAATCAAATGCTACAGTTGTTCGAAAAAGATGCCGTAAGATAAATAAACCATGTCCCATAAGTTACACTATATCTCTGTCTTAATAGCCTATTTATAAAAATTGCTGCAGCTGCTCTTGGGAGGAATTGGGTCGTTTTTACGAAGACCTTGATCGAATTATGTGGGTTCAACCTGCATCCTGGTCATGTTTTTCCGTTCTTTGATAGGACGCTTTTCGATGATTATCTCTGCTTAGTGGCTTTAAACAAGCAGCAAAGTCAGCGGATAAGAATTCCAAATCCATAGAAACACCTGATCAATGGAAACTCGTAAGCAGATGCGAATTGTACCTCTTGACAGTCAGTCTGTCACAAGTTTATTTCGTCGAAAGGATACGTTACGAAAAACACAATACAGCAATACTCAAACCTGTTAATCAACCAGGAAACCGAAAGTGACCTTTCAGTCTTCAAGTCTACGGTCACCTACGAGTGTAGCTATTTGCTTTTGCCGTTGAAAGATGTGTTAACATTAAGTGGTTATTGCAAGAAAATGTACGGATCGTCCAATAGTTAGCGTCTGACGCTGTTCGTGACAGGAGGATAAATTTGTAACTACAGCAATATTACGACTCATCAGCTACGCGATTTTATCAATTCTGGATTGATTGTGATACTACATTTAGATAGGCTTGTAATAATCACTTAATCAGCGTAGTCGTGGCAATCCACTTAGCAACCAGCAATAAAAGTTGTTAGGGTTAGAGGGTCTGTTAATCTTGTGATACAGTATTCTTTGGCCAATTTTAGGTGCTAGCTTTGCTCCGAGTTGCTTGGGAGCGGAAGTTGATCTTCACCATCGGTCGGTCGGTGACCACAGGAAGGGACAACGTTATCACGTGGAACGAAATCCACCACAAGACGGAGTCCACAACGAACTACTCGGGGCACGGGTATCCCGATCCCAACTACTTGATGAACGTCACAGAGGAACTGAAACTGCAAGGAGTTACCGAGGACGACCTCAAATAATTTGGTTGCAATTTTGTTATTTTTTGAAAAGAATTGCGCTTACGTCTTTGTTTTGCTTTCGTATCGGATTAAAGCCGAATTGTACTCGAGGCATCCTACGATTACTATGCATCTAAAAACAGTGAAAAAGACAGCGTTTTTGCACGTCCTCTGTTCAGGACCAGTTCTTAGTCCCGGTGAACGCTCATTGCTGAGTCCCTCAAAAAAAGTGCCAAATAACGAAAAAAAATCGCACAAATCAACGTGTTGATAAATATGTTATCGATGTTCTTTATGTAACGTACAAAGTCTTTGATTTGCGCAATTCGTTTGCTATATAGCTTCTCCTTTTTTTTTTTTTTTTTTTGGCATCACTCAGCAATAAGCATGCACAGTATATGAGTCAGAAATGGGCCAAAAAAGAGGACATGTCAAAATGCAAAAACCTTAAGCCTATTGCGAGAAAAACAAAAGTTCAACTTAGTTTTGAAGAAACTTGCAGACCTATTGATGACGTCATTGATGAGATAATCAAAATCTGCTTTAAATGTGAAGCTGTGGTCATCGGCTGATGCAAACCAAACTTGGCGCTGATCGGCCTTCGCTTAACTGCTGCCAAAACTCTTCGTGCGATGCAGTTTTTCAGTGACGTCATGTTTTTCAAACTTGACAGGTCGGTTTTGATGCAGTGCGCCGAGATCTATTTCACTATTTTTGATGTAGTTTGCGTAGACTGAAGCTCCGCCTTTAAGGATCACAGTTTGACATTAAGTTGGAGATTGTTTGCTTACTCCGAGTTGTACTCTCAACCGCAAGACACTAACGCGCTTACAAAGTGGAGTGAATAAACACTAACGTCTATGAAAATGTAGATCGCTTTTTGCAGAAGGCTTCAATATTTTGTTTTTTTAGTTTGTACTTGCAAAAGTGATTTAAGTTGTTTGAATGTACTGTCAATTGGCCTGCCTTGGCTCCGTATTGATTTGTTCAGCTACATCTAACGATATTCTGTATTTGACGCAATTTGTCCTAATAAAGTGGGGCCGTTGCCAGGCAGGTGTTTCTATTGACAACTGCATCGCTTTGATTTGTCTCCTCAGGTCGCTGTGGTTTTTATCCCGAGGTGACCCGATCATTGTTCTTCGCAAATTCCAGGTCTGGAAAGTTGGCTCGAAGTCAACAACCTCAAAACTCGTGGCTCTTCAACATTTCCTATTACCAAAGTTTAACAATTGAACATTTTTTTTTTTTTGAAGTTTTGATGATTTTTTTCGAGTCTAGGATTTCAATATTTGTGAGTTAATTTGATTCCTGACTCGATAAGAGGACTATGCAGTGAAAAGCACCGGCTTTCTAGCTCTGGCAATTACTGCATTTGCGCAATTATGTTTTAATTTTGGCACTTGTTCTAATTCAAACAAAATTGTTTGGTGTGTTGTTTTGTACTGTAATAGCTAACCCAATGTAGAACAGAGCACAGCATTGCAATATAGGACTGCACAGTGTTGAATGTAGCAAGTCGCGCGTAACTTAAGTGTCATTTTCGTAGCACACTCATTTAGGTATGCACAGAGCTGGACAGCGCTGTTTCGAGCTTTTAGCTCTCATCGGCAGCCCTCAGTTAGCTTCCAGCTCTGTGCATACTTGACTTGAGCTACAATGTGAAATATCATTGGAGCTGCAGGATTGGTGGTTGTTATGGCCACTTAACTACCAGTGGAAGTTGACATGGCTTCCCAGGAGTCGACCATGAAGGACGTCAAGATGTTGCACACTCATTTAGGTTGATAATTTTCAATTTTTTGAATATTGATGTGCTGCGGACTAGAATGCATAATTAATGGAGCAAATAATTTTAATTTTAATGCGTAAAAATTTAAAAGACTTCTCATTTGTAGAAGATTTATTTACTGCAACTATAACTGCGTTATATTTTTTAACTAGTAGTCTGCGAAATGCTGGTTTGCTTTAAATTGCTTGTTCTTATTCTTTATCTTAGGTATGTGCGGCAGGACAGACTTCCGAAATTATTGATGATTTTTTTCACTGTTTGTGTCACACCTTCACTATTTCGTTAAAATGTCTTCTGGGAAGTTTAAGAAGCACATCTATGGCGCAGTATTCTATAGCAAATTATTTCAGATAATAAGCCTGTTTCGGACATCCGGTGTTATCAAAATGCTGGTTCCATGTTATTTTTGCTCCTACAGTAGCTCTACGAAATTGTGTTATACTCAACTGCTTTTTAAAACATTATCGAAGACCGCAACGTTTAGCGAAGCTCTAAACGGCATACCTTCATCAGGGTTAATTAAACTTCCAAGGCTGTCAACTTCTCAAAAGAAACCACCCTGATCAGAAGCTTTGTGAAATTCTAGTGCACTGGTACGAGTGGTATGGTTGTTCAATGTTCAGTATCCATTGCAGCGTTACTTGTGTAAACCATTGCATAAGCCACTTCCTCTTAGCAGAGGGTGGAGTCCTCGAGAACACATTTTGATGTCCTTGGCCTTGAAGCCTCAAGTCCTCGAAAAATTGCCCTGTCCTCGGCTCGAGGACAGCACTATTTTTTGAGTTAAAAGTTTGTGGAGCGCTTGAAAATTTTTTCTTGAAGACTTTTTTTTTGGAGAACACTTGCGCTTGTGTCCTTGGTACTTCGCCTTGGCCTCGAGAGGGTCTGTCCTCGGTAGCGCTGTCCTTGGCCTTGGCCTCGGATTTTTTTTGTGTCCATGGCCTTGGCTTCGAGCCTTGTGTCCTCGACCGTATCTCTGCCTCTTAGAGGCAAAAGTAAAAAATCGCAATTCTCAGTATTTTTTGTGAAAATTAATTGGCGCGCTTATGCTTTGAGCTACTTATGTTCATGCGTTTACAATAAATAAATATCCGATGAGTGACTGCGTGCGTGTTACCTTACTTTACCTTAGCACTACCTAGTTCTTGAGGTTCTAAACATGTTAAATGGTTAAAAACTGTAGTATTATGTTTGCACTTTATCCCGTTTCACGCGAATTTCTCCAAAAAATACTGAAAAACAAGTGAATATAAAAATATAATTAAGTAGAGAGCATAACATTAATTCCACTTAGCACCACCCATTCAGGGCCGTTTAAAGGTAGCAAGGGGATATGCAATACCCAGGCCCGTAGTTTTAAGTCGGACTGGGCTTGTCGGGTTGGGGCTCAAGTTTGGCAAAATGCATAGGTGGGCACAAGTCCGCTAATCCGTTAATAACGAAGCTAACTTTTTCACTAACTTGTTAATCCATTAAAAAGTTTTTTCATGTTAACGGACTAAAGTAACTTCCGTTAAGTTCTGTTAACTTCCGTTAAGGTTTTTATCGTTTGTAACGTTTATGTCAAAAAAACGCGTCCCAATGCGGTCGACCGGCTTGGTTGAACTACCTATCGAGCTACTCTCCGGGTTGGGTTATTAATCCATGTATCCTGTTTCACTTGTGGCTACGTTGGAGCTGACGCTACACGTTAATATCTTGCAGCTTCGTTGTGCATTTGAACTACTGTAGTTTTTACCTTGAAATTAGATTAGACTGTAAAATATAACTTTCAAAACACAAAAAGACCACGACCACCATAGCAATAAATATTTTTTTAAAATCAGCTCAACAGCGTCAATACGTGTTCTAGAAGCGAGTGAACAAAAAGAAATGTGAATTACACGCAAAATGTTAACGGACTTTATTAACTTCCTTAAATTAAAGTTGAAAATAACGGATTAACATTAACGGAGGTGTGAAGTTTAACGGACTAGTGGTTAACGAAGCTAACGTTTTGCATTAATTTGCCCACCTATGGCAAAATGTGCTTGCTTTGTGTTTTCGTCTTTTAGATGCTAAAAGCATAATTAAAAAAAACAACTTTACAACACTGAATGACGGCTTAGTTCAAAGAGATACTGCAGGAAATCGGTCTTATTGAAAAAATGAGAACTACTTGAGGAAGTAAAGAGGTGCCCCAAACCTTTTTTCTGCAATTCTCTTCATTTGCGAAAAAACGCTTTAATCTGTTTGAGTCCGTACCATTCGCAACCTTGCTTTTCGCAATTTTCTGACATCCCAAAAAGTGTAGTCTACTGTAGATCAGTACGCCTACTGCTAGCCTCAGTCCACAGGTCCCAGCAGCTGTAGCTAAATTTTCAGATTTGGTTGTTGGCTACGCACTGCTATCAATTGGAAATCACGTTTCTTAGTCTGCGAGAATTTTTGCTAAATTATGCATTTTCTGATGTCACAAAATTACAAAATGCAGGATTTGATAATGGTACGGGGTTCAACGGATTAAATCGCATTTTCGCAAATAAGGGAAATTGTGGTAAAAAGTTTGGCGCACCTCTTTATAACCTCAAGTATTCATCATTTCTTCAATAAAACTAATTTCGAGCAGTATTTCTTTAAGAACGCACAAACAAATTTCAATAGCAGCAGAGAGGGGTAAGGAAGGAAGCAAGGACCTCTAATCGTTAAAAAAAATGGACAACCAAAGGCAAAACAAGAGCCCAAGTTAATTGATCTTTTTTGGTCTTCCTCTTAAATTAAATCTTGAAGAATATTAAGTCCAACACTAAAAACACAATAAAAAGTGCTGTTTCGAAAGATGTACGAGAAGCTAGTCATTCAAAACTTACGCAGGGAGCCACACTAAAGCGTAATGGTACGTAGCTTGCACAAGCAAAAAAGCTGCTGGCATGTCATTGCTATCCCACAGGCTAGCACTGCTGCCCCAACCCTAACTGTAATGCAAGGTTTTGAAGTAAAAAAGAGATTGCATATCTTTCCCCCCCCCCCCGTTTCTTATACTCCGTATACTTCCATTCCACGCAATTGCAACACGAGGAGCTAGTCGTGCAAAACTTCCGCAGGGAGCCGCACTCAAGCGTAACGGTACGTCGCTTTCATAAACAAAAATGCTGCTGCCTCGTAATTGCTATTCCCTCAGGCTGGCATCGCTGCCTCAACCCTAACTGTAATGCAAGATTTTGAAGCAAAAAAAGGGAGCTTTGTGAATCTCCTTCCAAGTTCCTGTATACTGCATCACACATGCACAACCCTACTGCGAATGAAACCCGGGTGCGGAGGGTTGAAAGCTGAGCACACTAACCACTGCACTGCCCAGCTTGCAGCAATGCAAAGACAAAATTTCGTATTTAAACCAAATGCATGAGAAAAAGGCAATGGCTCGCGCGTGAGCGTTTGCATGACTAGCTTCTACTAATTGCAACCCTAGTGCAATCGAACCTGGGTGTGATGGTTGGTTGCTAAGAACGATAACCACTACACTATGTAGCTTGCAACAATGCAATGACAAAATGCTATATTTAAACCAAATGTATGAGAAAAAGGCAATCTCACGTGCGTGAGTTTTGCATGACTAGATACTACTGAAAGATGTGGTAGGAATGGATTAATAATTGTCTAGACAATATTGTTACGCTTGAATAAACATGGGAAAGTGGTGGCGGTTATTTTGCTCCAAAAATGGGTTGGTGCTATTTGTCACTGTCAGACGCTAGCTAGGCTGCATAGTTATTTTTTATTTATTCATTCATATTGGGTAGTTAGGTATAGGTCTATATAACAAACAAATTTTTTACGGCATGTACAAATTTTGCCTTTCGTTTTAACATTTTTGATATCAGTTGGTGCAGCAAAAGATCAGAGATCACCTTAGGTCAGAATTAGACGTTACTGGTACCACGTACCGTACATCCTTAGGCAACTGCGGTAACAAATAAAACAGTAGTAATGCTCCAGTCCAGCACAATTGTGCCGCGGTAAAAAAATAAAATAAACCATCATGCAGTAGCTGATATAGCCTAGAGAAGTGGTTCTGCAGAAAGACTACCGGTAGCTGACAGTAATAGGCTAATAGCCTATTGGTGGTGGTACCGGTACTGGGTACAGTAGGCTACCATCAAGGCATAGTACCGTATGGAATGGAATGGAAGACGATTTTTCCACATTCCATACTGGCAATTTTCTTCCATTCCATAGGCTACCGGTACTAAAAATCGAATATTGGTAAAACACAGAATTTAGCTAAATTCCGTGGACTTTTTCAAAATTGTCCACGCAAATACATAGCTCTATTTGAAAATCGTCCACGGTTGGACTTTTTCAAAATAGCCCAAGTCCACGCTCTAGCTCTGCAGAATTCCGTGGACTTTTTCAAAATAGCCTAGTCCACGGTTGGACTTCAAAAAAGTCCACGATTGGACTTTTTCAAAAAAGTGCACGCTTTAGCTCAGCAGAATTCCGTGGACTTTTTCAAAAATAGTCCACGGTTGGACTTTTTCAAAATACGTAGGACTTCCACAGTTGGACTTTTTCAAAAAAGTCCGCGCTCTTGCTCAGCAGAATTTCGTGGACTTTTTCAAAATAGTCCTCGCTTGGACTTTTTCAAACTAGTTCACGGTTGGACTTTTTTTAAAAAGTCCACACTTTAAATTTGCAGAATTTTGTGGACTTTTTCTGGAAGGTGCGCCAACAATACTAAGATGCAACGACTGGTATCTGGTACCGGTATGCATATTGCACATGGTTTGAAGCATAGACGTAGCATGGATTTTGGATTGGGGAGAGGGTTAAACTGCAAATCACATGCAATGAATGAATGATGTCATCAGAAGTTTTCGAAAAGAGAGACTTTTTAATGGGACAAAGAATGAAGATCAAAAGCTGGGGTCTGATTTGGCTCATAACCACTAACCAGGATTTGCTAGCCTATAGAAAAAGGACTAGAACCACAAGTTAAAATTGTTGCTATCCAATCACAATTGAGAGACGTGGTGAGCAAAGTAGTGCAACTCAAACTTGTCACAGACCGGGCATGGGGGCAGAGCCTCCAGCCGCCTGAGGCTATAGAAGTCTTGAGGCAAAGTACCCAGCTGCTGGGCAATTTTTTGGAAAAAAATGGCTATTTTAATGCAATTTGGATCACATTTCGCTCGTTTTCAGAGCTATTCTGTATTTGAAACAACAAAATTTTTGAGATTTGAATGCCAATTGAACAAATCACTCCTTTTTTACTTCGGGTCAAGTCCAAAACACGTTTAAACTCTTGCATTTTGAGGTTGAATTTTGTGACTTGGCCCAAGTCAGGGAAATCAAGGTACATTGCTTTTTGCAGCATTTTTAGCATTAAATAATGCACTCAAAGATTTGCCTTTGAAGATTTTTGTTTTGTCATGAAAATAACCAGTTTTAGGAATATATGTACGACCAGGTACCCTTGATTTAAATTCAATAATTCGTTCAATAAGCATTTCCCCTAGCTAGGTTTTTTCAAAAGCATTTTGTCACATGAAAACTGATGAGATGGAGGTGGATTGTCATTTAAAGTTGGTACATTAGATGCAATAAATGGTTGCTAATCATGTTATTTCGATATAAAAGTTAGCTGGGGGCCTAAAACATAATATTGCGTAAAAAAGTTAGATTGAGGCCTGAGATTGCACCTATTAGAACAAAAACATTGAATTTCTCCCGGCTTGTACATTTAAAGTGGTTGATAAAAATTTAAATTGAGAGGGCCTGGGCCCCATGGTCGTCAATATCAATATTAAGTTATTGCTAATTGCCGTTGTACACATGTACTGTTGCACTCAAAAAATGCTAAAAGAAACTGAATAAATGGGCTTTGTGTCATCATTTTTATCATTGGTAGGTTTTCAATTGGGGTAGGGGAAGCAGGGGGCCCGGGCCCCCTGGCTATGCGTATTGTTAAATAGTTACCAGACTAGTTTGCTCTTACATCGGCTAAAACGTTTACCGTAATAGAAATACCAAGCTTTAACACCTAAAAGAATTACGGTAGTACGTATAAGCTTAAGAACTAACATTATAAATAAAATTAAGCTGAAACGGGGATGAAATAGCAAATAAGAGTTTTTGTGACGATGTAAGAAAACAAAATTTACAACTGGGCAAATTGTCAATCCCAAAATAAATTAAAAAAACAAGTCAAACCTATCATGGTCGTCAACTGTAAGATCAATGCTGCCATTAAATTGCAGTATACTTTTAATGATGCGATATGTACACTGTTTGCACAATGTAGACAACCAGATTACTGCGATTTGTCAACAAATAATATGCTTAGATATTGATGTTGAATACTTCTGTGACAATATTATTTATTACTACTCGACATCGGTATGTAATTTTCAAAGCACGAAATCTAGTGTGGAATTGGTGTGGAGGATTGTCTTCCATTCCATTCTTAAAATCATCCATTCCATTCCATTCTGGCGTCTTTCATATTCCATATCGAAATTTCTGTTTCATTCCATTTTCCATTCCTTACCATGCCCTGGCTACCATACAGCTAACAGTACACAGTAGCCTTGCCTACGAAAAGTGCAGCACAAGATGCACAATTTAATTTTTATTTCTGAAGCGCAGCACAACTTCTGCATTGAACTGTTTGATTCCGTTATAGCACAATGCAACTTCCACAATTGTGGAACGAGATTTTCGATTTTGGTTAATTTATAGCAACTGACTGCCACCAGCTAGGCCTACCAGACGTAGTAACCAAGGCTAATGCTGGCAGTTGGTTGACTTGGTTCGCATTTTGGTAGGCAGTAAGCCTATGGAACAGGGTACCAAGTCAAAGCGCTCTGACCTAACTTATCCAATCACTAATTTTAAAATGGTAGTGACTATTTCACTGAAAATTTTTAAGTTAAAGAGAATAAAGTGAAAATGAGAATAATTCATTTGCTTTTTTAGGGGTTAAGATTAGGTTTAATTTGATATAAATTAATTCGATATAAATTATACCAAACAACTGCAGTAAAAGATCTGGGTGTTTTACTTTATGAAAAGCTAAATTTTTCGAAACACATTGACTACATTGTTTGTGATGCAAGTAGACTTGCTGGGTTGCTTTGAAGGTCCCTGCTGACATTAAATAAAAAAGCTTTGTGACATTATTTAAAACTTTAGTTCATCCTAAATTAGAATACAGTATAATAATTCCGTGTGGTTTCCCAACTACGGAACTGAGTTTAAAAAACTGGAAGGAGTTCAAAGGCGTGCTACAAAAATGATCCCAGGTTTGAGCAACTCATCCTACTCGGACCGTCTGAAAGCTTTAGATTTATCCACAATATTATATCGCCTACTGCGTGGAGACTTAATTCAAGTATACAAATAGGCTATTTAAATAATTACTTTGGTGTTGACTGACAGACTGGTCGAATAACCTCTTCCATCTCATCACTGAACTACATTACGACACAAATTGAAACTTTATAAGCATGCACCAAACACTAAATTGAGGGAACACTTCTTTACAGTTAGGGTTATAAACAATTAGAATGCATTACCTGCACATGTTGTTTGCTCAATTTCACTGAATGCTTTTAAGACTGCTTTGGACTACCATTGGAAAACTTTTCTGTAAAATATGACTCTGATGTGTAACTTTAATCGTTAACATTTAGAATTCATGTATTTGAATTGATGCAAAAGAGGAGACTAGTATTGTGAAGAGTAGCTCAAGAAGTAAAATCTCAGTGTAGAGCTACAGTGTTATTAGTGTGCTAACCATTTTTCTTCAAGGAGTGTATCATTAGATTAGCATTGCAGAACCTATTTTACTAGTATTACTTAATTCGCTTTGCTGTGACAAACTGTTTGTTGTTTAAGTGTTTTTACTATTTAAAAGTGGGAATATCAGATATTCAAATTTTGAATTCTATGCTGGACACTGATCAACCTGCAGTGAATTAGACATAATGAGTCTCCATAGGTTTTTAGTGTGGGCGGGAGCTCTCAGCTTTGGGAGCATGACAAATTTAATTGATTGGTTGAGTTTACAGTTGCCTGAGCACTGAGTTCATGAATTTCAGATTCTTAATTTGAAAATCTCATGTGATCGCAGTTTTTATCACGTAACCCCTCACGCCAACCTATTCCTGTAAAGTAGTTCTGCTGTTTTAAGAAGAGCTACAGTTTGATGTCAGTGTATCTTTTTCTCTCCATTCAGCATAGGTACCCTAGTCAGTAATGATTGCTTCCAGAATTGCTTAAAGTTAAAGTTGTCAATGCTCATTGACTGATCTGTGATGATGTTAAAGCACTAAGTGCTTAAACCACCTTTTCCATTTATTATTGTTATTATTATTAAGTTTGGATTTGGGTTCGATTTGGGGATAGTTTTAGAATAAGCATTAGAATTTGGGTTAGATTTGAGTCAGAATTAATAAAAAGTAGCTAGAAATTTCCAGTGAAATAAAGCCTTCCTTTTAAAATATTGGTGAGACCCTGAAGACACAATGCAAATAATACTAGTACGCCATCCCAGTATCTGGTATATTTTTGCTACTTTACTTTTATACAAAAAAAGTAGCTAAAGTTACATTAGCTAAAAAGGCTAAAATTTGACGATACAGAATACACTATTGTCGTAAAATAAAAAAAAATTAAAATTATGTTTTGTTTGCTAATATATTAATTATCTGACTTAGAGTTAGGAGTAGCCTAATTAAAATAAATTAATTATTAAAATAACCGTTGCATTGCAATTCAACCTTCACAATATCTTATACTTTAGTGAAAAATTGAAGTGTGATGAACTCAATTGCAGAGGTAGTAAAATATTTTTAAATTGCTCTTTGCCCACCTCGGGTAGGCCTATTTGAGCGGTAGGCCAATCCTGTCTGCCTGTATCCCAACAAGCTACCAGAACAGGGAATGCCCTGGTAGATCAAGATCTAACAACAAGCAGCATTCAATCCTGCACTTTCAGACTGCATCTAAACAATGTTAGTTACTGCCATAGGTCTGGTGTCTAAATACTGCTGACTGTAGCCTATTTATCTTAAAAATGTAACTGTAAACAGGGCTATGTAAATCAAAACTGCAATGGCAAGTCAGAGGTGCTATTGTAACAATATTGTATTCTGTGTTAATTACAGTTAATGTTGGCTAATTTTGTTCTTTTTTTGCTCAAATCACCTGTTAATTGAATAGGCCTATTCAGTTTATGATTATAGTGGTAGGCTTATTGTATGATCTGCTGATGCTGATAGTAATAATACGACATAAGTCTAATCAGTATTGTAATTAATGGATGAGAAATTTAGTGTATCTGGTGAATATGTTTTTCGTGGTATTGAATATAGAGTTTCATTTCACACTGTGCAAAAAACAGGACGATGTTTATCAGTGGAAGTGGAAGACCGAATTACTGGTGATCAGTGGAAAGGGTATTTTGATCCTTCTTGTAAGTTCATGTTCAGTTGTTTGGATAGGCGTGGTGTAATAGTTGTGTCGTATTGTTCTAACTTGTCAATTGTACATTAATTGTTCATTGCCACATGTATACTGTAGTATAATGAGTTTTGTGTGATGCTGTTTAGGTTATCAGTTTGCAAGTCACAGTGAATCTTCATGTTATATAGAGGTATATACTGATATATTAGTGCTTAATATTAACGATCAAAATATTGGTTGTTACCATTTAGTTTTTTTCCTTGTGCTAGCAAATATTAGTGTTTAAAACTTTCAGCAACCCTACATTGCTCCTAGCAGAATAAGCAACCAGGCTATGATGCAGTAGTGAATTACAGTTGCCTAGTTATTCTGAAAATAATGTGTTTAACTTGCTATTTCTGATGAATAAATTTTAATTGAAGAAGATATGTTGCAGTTTATTTCGAAATTGGCATTAACTGCTGTTAACGTTACATAAGAATAAGAAAATTGCTATCCCATCCCCAACCCTGAACCTAACCCAAACTCTAACATTAATCCTAACCCAAACCCTAGCGATAATTTAGAAAATAAAAAGGAGCACTCACTTTTTGCTCTTTTGTTTTTTCTATGGGCGTTACGTGACGTTACACTAGTCACTTCTTTTAAAATTAGTCAAGAGCATTGTTCCTTCTAAGTTTTCATCTACTGTGTATGTGCCAAAAAAGTTATGAAATTATCCTGCATTCTATGTGAAAATATCGTAGCTTGCACCGTTTCATCAAAATGGTGATCTCCAAAATAAAAAAAGAGTTGCGACAATGCAATCTAAGAAAAAAAAGGTCTTTGCACCACAAAATCAGTACTTTCTGCAAGTTGTGACTCAATCTCAAAAAAAACAAAAACAGATAACGCACGTAAAAAAGGTGATCGTGCACCAGATATCTGATACGATCTTCATAAAATAAAAAAATTGTAGGATGCCAGAATTTCTTTTCGCAGACAATCACAAAATCAAAATGCTTCAAATTCACAAATCCAAAACGTTGTTTCACACTTGTAAAAAATTTGAGCGAAAATGCCAGAAAATATTTCGCATTTTTTTGCGCTTTAAGGGAACACTGGTCAACAGCGGTTTTCTTTGCAACCAATTCAAATGAAGCAGCTAAGCGATGGAGCAGACTGTTTTGTTTGCATGTTGCTATATGGTATTGGTATTGTAAATTAAGTGTGAAGTCGGTTTACTCTCTCTGTTGAAAGCATTTCTTTGAATTCTTCTTAAGTAAGCAGTGTAACAATGAATATTTTTATTAGAGAAGGTAGTGCTGGGTTCAAGTAAGCTTTTAAAAAATTATTAAAGTAACAGGTAATTTTTGAAGTATTACTTAAGTAATTCAAAAAGTAGGCTAATTAGAGACAATACACTATTAGTATTTAAATCACTTTATTTATTTAGCAAAACAAGCTAACCTAGAGAGCTTGTCCTATAACTGAGATACGCATGAACGTTTTTGGGCCTAAATAATTACCGTATACGCCCGCATATAAGCTGAGTTTAGAACTCCAAAAAATAGTAACCAAACTAAGGAGTCGGCTTAAGCGCTCATAACTCTGATCGCACTCAAACGAAATAACATTATGCGAACTTAATTGGTACAACTACTACTTGAATCATGCGAAATGCCACAAACTTGCACATTTCACCTTTTTTCTGTCCTTGTCTTTTTTTCTCATAACAAGACTATAAAAGCGTCCACGCACATATGCAAAGCAGCGTGTGTGCATGGATGCTGTTGTACTCTTGGCTTTTTCAATCAAATGATAACAGTGTGTGATTGGTTGGTCATACACGCAAAAATAATGGTTGTTATTTTCAGTTATTCTATTCTGCAACTTTTTGCTGTGATAGGGTGCATACGGCTGGTTACGATTTGTAGGATCGGCTTTTAATGCGGATTTTTATAAAATCACCGTTTTAAGGATGTATTCTATCACAATTAAAAAGTTACTTAAAATTCTCCAGTCATCTTAATCATTACTTACTCAAGTAATAAGCAAAAATTTCACTCCAGTCCTTACTTACTAGAACCCAGCACTAATACAGTAACCTACCGCTTAAGTTCGCAACTTGAATCTATGCAGCTTTTGCGAACTTAACCGGTAGGTGCGAACTTAACAATTTGTGGTCAAATCGAGAGTTGCTAATTGAATTGTTTTGTAAGCACCATGTGTGTTAGTGAATTATCACATAGTTTGATGATGTGTTCTGTCCTGCGCTAAAAAAAAAAAGAACAGGACGTTCAGTTGACCAGTTCTTTTACTGTTGGACAGTGCTCCCGGCCATTCTCCCGCTTTTAAAAGAGTTATCATTAAAGTGGTGTTCTCTCACAATGCTTTACTAGCTGGAAACAGCCTTGTGATATGGAAATTATTGCAGCACTGAAGAAATATTTATATCTTAATGATGTTTTGGATTTTTACGAACTTGATAACAAGTTGAAGGCTCACAAAAGAGAGCAAGCAAATAAGCTACCTCGGGGTGCAGCAAGTGTCGCTTATGGCAACCCTATCCATTTGGTAGATGCAGCTCAATGCATTTAGCTTGCGCGGGAATTTTATTTCGAATGCAACGATTAACTTTACAAGTCCAAGTTAGTAACGTTGCGAGGTGGAGTGGACGAGAAATTTGATATTGTGGCTGATTAATAGCGAAGCTTTATAGCATTGATTGAATAATGCATCTTTATTCTCCTATCACGAAAAAGCGACGGTGCGCTATGCTTTGCACGAACCTACCCCCGCTTTTAGGAGTTGACCAATTTCCAAGCTTTTCATTTTCCAAGCTTTCCGACAAAATTAGGGTTAGCCTTAACCTTAACCGCCTTTTCCTACTTTTCCGCCTTTTAGCGCGATATCCGCCTTTTCCTATTTTTCCCCCTTTAAGCCATTTCCTAATTTTGCTGCTGGTTTAAAGCCACCAAGCAGAGATAATTATCGTAAAGCGTCTTATCCAAGAACGCAACAGCTTTAAAGCATTAAATAGACGAATGCACTATAGAAGAGTTTATGCACATTGATGACGAAAACAATGAAAAGTTATTTTGGATGGTCTAAATGAGGTACTCAAAACAATGCAAATAACACAGAAAAGGCCGAAGATGAGAGTAATCATACAATTGCCGCAGCTTGCACACCATTTCCGAAACCAACAAAGACAATGTCAATTTCTTGTGGGTTTGAAAACATGTACGAAAAAGTCCTTAAAGTACAAGATCATTGTTAAGTTCAGAGATGCAAGTTCAAGTGACAGATGAATATAACGAGCTGGAAAATTCTTTTGAACACTTTCATTGAAAATTGCGACAGGTGATTGGGGAAGCAAAACGCAAAAGAGATTCTATCACGGATCAAATAACGCTTCACAACATGTTTGAAAAGTGAACATTAAATTACTTGCATTAAATTTTTGAAAAACTTGAATCTAAAATTTGCGCAAATTTTGTGCGAACTTAACAGGGATGTGAACTTAAACGGGTGCGAACTTAAGCGGTAGGTTACTGTAGAGGATTAATTTGGATTATTTTTTAGACATTGAAGAACTTACTCGAAAAACTGGAAATTTTAAACAATTTGATGTATTTTTATCAATGCTTGAAAGTGCCTTAGATAAGGTAAATCACTTGTATTTTTACTTACGTAAAACTTAAAACAAGTTTAGTGTTAAGCTGAAAATAACTTTCTGCGATATTAGTAGCAGCCTCTGCGATATTTGAAGATACCAGTAATTGCTTTGTGTTCTTGCGTAGCTTCAAAGTCAACTCAGCAGCGTGCGTGCTCCACCTAAATGTAAATCTGACCTCTGCATTGCAGTGACTCGATGTAACCTTTTAAAAGTCAATTTTTATCAGTTAATCATCATTTTTATTAGGCACAAATTAGCTCAATTTGATTTTTTCATTGCATACAAAAGCCAAATTTTGTTCATGTAAGTGGTCTATCCCAAACCTAAGAAGGATCACTCAATGACTAACTTTATTCTTTTTTCAGACCACTGATTCAGTAACATTGGATTTGCTAACATTCGCCGACCTTGAATTGCTCAGGAATCGCAAAGCAGTGGGGGGCGGTTACCAAGGCAGTGCAAAACTCAGACCTGCCTCAAAACATCAAGAAAATAAAAGATATTTAATATTAGTCTATTCTGTAGAGTTTGATAGGTAAGTATCAACAGTCGCTTGAGTTCAATCCTCTTAAAGCTTAATCTGACCTAATACCGGTGTAAAGTTTGTTAAAATGAACAATGAATACATTTTTGCCTAATTGTATGCAAAGTATACACCAAGCCAAGGTGCATCCGACTTAGTGTACAAACATCCACTATAAGAATTCAGGGTCATCTTGATTTTTGAGCTACCTATGACTTTAGAGTCATTGTACCAAAAATAGTTTTTTGTTCCAGAAAGATTTTTTAATATGACGTTCATCATCATCAGTTGTCAACTTGGCTACTGACGGAGTGCCAGATATTAAATTTGCTAAAAACTTACTTTCCAATGTCTTAAATGTTGAAATTCCTGCTCTGATTGGCATTTTTTGTAGTGGTAAAGCTTTGTGGGTTTGCAGGAACTATAAGAACGTCATTTAAGTTTCCAGTGATGATTTGTTGGCTTTGCTTTTCTTTGGTTTTGGTATAAAAGTTATATCTAGTAGACCGATAATGTCTAGATCCGATCACTTTGAATTAATGTTTTGCTTTTGCAACATTATGTATAACCATTGTTTAGGATCCACTATCCACTTCCCCTTCCATACCAAGGCAAGCCCGACCCTGTCCATCTTCAAAACCTGGTACGGCAATTGAACGATGAAATCGCAAAGCTCAAAGCTGGGAAATCTTCAGCGTCTTACGATAAAGCTTTTATTCGTTTGAAAGAAGAGTAGGTTTCATCAATATATAGTAATGTATTGTATAGTTGCACATAATATAGTTGTATGTAGTTGAATAGCAATGTACAGTAATGGCAGATTAGTTAGTGGTTACGTTATCATGTATTAATAAATAATAAAGTGTATTTTACTTGCAATAAATCTACTTTTCAATGCCGATCATAATTAGCTTTTTGGTCCTTCTTTCTTTTGCAAAATTATCTTTTAAATTGAGCGGTTAAAAGGTACAAATTTAGATATAGCTAATTATATATTATAGTTACGACGCTTTGTTGGAAGAAAAACGAAGCTTAGAAGAAGCCCTGCTGGAAGTGAAAAGTGATTTGCAAAAGAACGGAAAAGCGGCCGTGTCTAAAGAAGTGAGTTTTCTGATACTGCTTTATTGATGCTTGATTTTTATTTCAAATCACTTGACGTAGGTTTCTGCGCAGATTGGTACGGTTGCTACGCTTCAAGTTATTTTGCTTCTACTGGATTTTAGCTTGTTTTATTGAAAAATAAATAAATGCTATCGGTGGTTGATTCGGTGTTGCCAGGTTTCTGAGGTTTCAAGCTGACTCTGACGAGTCTAAGTTTGACGAAAAGGGAAAACATCGAAAAAGCAAACGCTACACTTACGTATTACAATCAAGGCTGCGACCTTGAACGGAAAAGAAATTCAAAAAATAAACCCGAAAAAACTCTGTTGTTTTGTCGAACTTTAACTTGAATTCGAATAAAACTGCTCTAGTTCAATAAAATGAAATTTAAAGATAAAAAATTATCAAAAAAATAATATTTATTGTTGATAATGCCGTGTAAATTAAGATTGATGTTCGCTTGTTTATGCCGTGGTGACCTAGAAAAACAGCATGTAGGCAAAAAGAGAGTGATTAAGTCGAAAAGTAGGCTTAGTATTTTTGTTAGTCTGAACTCGAAAAATTTATTATTTTTGGCCGAACTTGAACTCGAAAAAATTTAATTAAACAACTCGAACTTGTTAAAATAGGCTGAACTTGAAGTCGAATAAAAATCGATCGAGTTCGCAGCCCAGATTGCAATATTTTGTTGCTGTATATTGAAGGCAGTGCTAAAATTTCTTCAAAACCAAAAGCGTCTTCGCGTTAATAATGTTTTCCCGCGCGCTAGCACGTCAGCTGTTGTGAGTCGGATTTTATGGCGTGTAGAAATCGTTTGGTTTGTCTTTACTAAACAATAAATTGTTTGTTTTGTCTAAAAAATTGTTTAGTTTGTCTTCACTAAACGAAAATCAAGAAGTCCCCAGAAATAATACAATTTTTGTTTTCGAAAAAGATAAGGGAGTGAATGATGACGGCTTTACGTCTTCACCACTTACCTGAGGACTCGGACCTCAAGATCTTTTGCAGCCTGTTTTAAAAAAGGAATTATATGTTCTGTTTTGATAGCTTCTGCTGGTGTATGATGCAACTTTTCGGTTGACAGGTTCGTATTTTGAAGAAGGTCGTCCAGAACCTCGAGCTTGAGATGCTAAAGGAAAAGAATCGATTCCAGCGAGTTGTTGCGAAAAAAAGCGCCGAAGTGAAGAGCCTCACTCAAGAGGTGTGATCGTTTGATTCGTATTCAATTATTTATTTTTCATCATTATCTCCTTTTGGATCTGGTATTGTCCGCGTTGACTGGGTTTCGTATGGTCATTTTCTTTACCACGCCTCGTTGTTTCGCACGATCACATGCATCGTTGTCCTCTATAAAGAATGGTGGCGCAACCCTTTGGGTGATTGAGCTTTGGTGACTTTTTCCTTTTAATCGAACGCTATCCTTTGGATGAATCCTACCCGCGTAGGAGGTTTTGGATTAGTTTTCTGACTTTCCTGTTAAATTTGCTGCTTTCTGAAGCCATCGTGCCGAGATTTTCCAAAACATGTCTTTTTCGAACAATTCTTTCATCCTTTTTTCGTCGTCCAAGAAATGCTACTGTAGGCCTTGCGTTCACAAAAATTAAGCCGTTATTGCAAAAAGTTTCTCTTAGCTTAAGACTAGCACGTTGTAATGGAAACTTAAAAGAAATTGTTCATACTTCGCGATAACTTACCTAGAATTTTGCGTTTCAGTTAAACGATTTAACAGCACGGGAGCGCACTCTTCAAATTCGAGTTAAAAGTCTGACGAATGAATTGGCTTTGTACAAGCGAAGGTCAGTTTTGCAAGGAAAAGTATTGGAACTTTTTTTGAAAGATTGCGAGATGAATGTTGCGGCAGTTATTTAGTCTGGCCGATATCTTTCTGAAGTATCACAGCCGAGTCAGCCTTTGATCACCATTGTGTTAATTGTTCAAGATGGCAGGCTCTGTCGATTGGTAGGGAAAATTCTGTGAAAGAAGCCAAAAAATAAATAAACCACCCCATGAGTTACACCACATGTCTGTCGTGATAGCCTTGCACCCACAAAATGTAGCTGCCTAGTACAGCTGCTCTTAGGAAATATTACCTCTTGTCAGCTAGGTAGCCTTGTCAACCTTCAAATGACAGCTGTGCACATTTTAGCCACTTGCTACAGTCATCGGAGTGAATTCATCTAACAGCCAAAAACAAAAGGAGACGGATATCACGAAGGCCTCCTTTGGAGATAAGGTGATGTTCCTTAAAACAGCTGCTATATTTTGTGGGTAGGCTATCATGGAAGACATTGGGTGGTTCATTTAAATTTTTTTGACTTCTTTTCATGATGTTAATGGTAGTTTTTTCGTGCTTGCCGATAGCGGCTATTGGCGTGCACCAGCCCCTATCATATAGCGGTTAATAAGCGACTTTAATTACAACCTTGCTGATCAGTATGAAACGGTTTGGTTCGAAAGCATTATTAGTATTTGTAAGGAATTATCATTTTTGCTCGTAGAAAAATAATTCCGCATGAAAACTGAAACGGAGTGAAGACGATTTTTTTTTCAGCCGCACTCCGAATCAAAGTATGAATCGAGAATCTCGAAGTGTGTTGTCGAGGTCGCAAGATCGATTTCGTCTCAGGTCCTCCGTCCCACGCTCAAACTCTCGTGTTTCCCAGTCCGGATCCTTCCACCAACGGCGCTCCCTCTCCCACGAACGAGCCCCGTCCCACAGTCGAGAACGAACTTCGAAAGGTTTACGAAGCAGCGTTTCAAGGTGGGTGTGCCGATCAGAGATGTAAGGGGAGTTTCTCACCGGTTTTTTCTTAAGCTCTGATGTGACTGGTCTGGATTTGAACCAACTTTACTTGGTTATCTCTTTAACCAGATGCCGGAAGAGTTTAGAATGACGAAAAACAGGAAGATGAGTAGGTACAAACAATTTGGTGGTGGAACAAGATTTAAGTGTTTGAGCGAATTGGTGACTTCATCTGTGAGCTTTTTTTCAAAGCAGCTTCTCGGCAGCGCACGCTTTGAGATCTGATGGTAATAGTGCCTTATAAACTGAGCTTGAAAGGCGACAAACCTATGAAATTTTTGCAGAAACACGGGCGCGAATAGAAGCAGAACTCCGACTCCGAACCGGTTTCCCAGATTCGATCCAACGTCGTACAATGAAGAGAGAAAAAGAAAACTGCGGGAGTCTCAAGAAAGAATGTGAGTTGCGGGACGTTGTTCGTAGATGGGTGTCAGGAATGTAGTACGATTTCAATGACAAACAATGATTTAGGCATTTGTTACTGCTGACGCATGTCAATTTTTCAGAAATTTGCATCTAAAAGCGTAGGCTACTATTTTCGTAATTGCTACTACCACTGCGGTTCCTTTTTTCGTAATTGCTACTACCACTGCGGTTCCTTTAACCTATTTTACGTGCGGCACTAAAAACAAGATGCATTTAAACATGCGATTTTGCACCAATCACAGAAATTTTTGCCAAACTATATTATTAAACTTTGGTGGTATACTCTTTAAAGTGATTTGTTGTTTCGGTGTGTGTTTAATGTAAAATGTTTTGTTACTTTTTCCTTTTAATCAACTGTTCAAACTTTGTTTTAAATCCTGCTGCAACTTCGGTCAATAATAAAATCACACTACTACTAAAATCTCAAAAAGATCAGTTGCTATCTGTTTTAACTTTGCATAACTGACCTCGTTTGTTACTGTTGGATTAACCTTTTCATTTCAGCAAACGACGGAATTCCGCTGGATTTTCATTAGGTTCTGGAGATGCGCGCGGTCGCACGAAATCAAGGGTTGGGTCCCGGTCATCGTTGCGACGGAGAAATGCGTCGGTTGAGAGCGGCAACTCTTCCGATAAGGGATCTGTTCACAGAAGGTAATTTCCGATATTTGATGCAAAGCTTCCAGTCTCAAATGCTTGATCATGATCTTTGTTTAAGATATTTATTGGTTGCAGGTCAAAACTGTTTTATGGGATACTAATGAGTTTTTTAGTTTGTGCTTAATGGAAGCCATAGGGTCGGTTTGTTCAATATTCATACGTTAGAAAAACCGTGCTAGGTCAATTCGCAGCTTCTTACTACAGAATGCAAAAATTGTTTTATTATAGCCGCGACGAAACATTGTAAATTTCAATTTGTAGGCTAATTTTGTCAGATCAGTTCTGCCTGATCTTTTCTTGGTTGTCTTAACCTAAAGGTATCAACCGCAGCCTTCGGTCTTCGAGCTGCTACTTGTCAACCACACATGGTGAAGGCTCCTGAGTGTTGAACCCAGGTCTTCTGTTTTAGTTGCTGATGTTCTGCGGTTCGGCCAAACTGATCAAAAACTGAATTTGTAAACAGCAGAGTGATGCAACTTTTTTTGTAGAAACCGCCATTGGGACGCGAGCCCAGACTCCCGCCGTATATCCAGCACTCCAAATGTGGTCCGGCATAGAATCCCTCCAAAAAGCTTCCCGAAGAAGCGAATGGTTAGTGGTGACCCAGACATCGATGAGATTGATGCGAGATTAGAGGCGCTGCAGCAATACATGAGGGACATCGAAAAATAATTATCCACGTTGCATAGGTCTTATGACTGTGAGAGCCTGGATTGCCTAACTCTATGATTGAGATCGATTAAGATCAAGACAAATTCTGTCCATAACAATACATTTTCTCTACCGAACGAACACCAGCTCCATGTTGGTGTGCTTCGATTTGATATCACGTTTGAAGTTCCATGACCAGCAAATTGGACTAGGTTATGTGTAATATTGTGTCAGTTAGAACACCTAGTTGTGTCCAGATTTGCAATTTTTTTGGACAAATTCTGTGATCATTGACTTCGAGCGCACCTGTAACAATCTTGACGCTTGATCTATTATTTACAGTAACTTTATTTTGCTGCTGTTGTGCATTGTAGTGTCTTACGTTTTTCATTGCAAGTAGATTTGTGCCTTAGCTTTTATATTTTTAGATCAAATAAAATTCTTGATTTCCAATTATCTTTAGTAGGTTTCGTAAGTTTGCTTTAATTTAAACTCGATTTTTCATTTTTTTGCGGAAATTTTATATTTGGTTAACCTTGGTATTTTTTAAAAACCGACTGGGCTTAAAATTTTTTGCCAAAATTAGAAAATTTTTCCATGGTCAATCTAAAAAAAAATCGATTCGAATTTTCAACCAAATTTAAAACTTGATCATGATTAATTTCGATATGTTTTTCAACATCGACTTAACCCGATTTAGAATTTGCCAAGATTCGCCTTTGGTTAACCTTGACTTTTTTTAACCGACAAAATTTACTTCTGTTAAAATACGCTTCACTCGGTTTTTAATTTTCTACTAAAATAAAAAATTTGTGCATGGGTTAACCTTGCAAAATTTCAAAAATGGACAAAAAATCTACTCAACTCGATTTTGACTTTTGCTAAAATTTGTCGGCAATGTGGGTTTTTCTCCGACGATCCTAATTAGCTCTTGGTTCACCAAGCTCAAATTTCAATAAATTTTCTACTTAAATTATCCTATTTCAAAAATTGACCAAACCTCAACATAACTCGATTTTAAAGATTATTTTCCGTTCAAGTTTGAACGTGACCGCGGTTTAACCTTGATATTTTTTTTTAAATTACCGATGATTTGTTGCTTGCGTAAGCCGCTGATTCGAACTAAACTGCTTTTTACAGAAAAAAAACGAGGCTCGTTTTAGGTCAAATTTTAAAGCACAGTCTCATGGTAAATTTTATCTCGAGAAAAATAAGAATAAAAAAATTTCAAAACTTAAAAAGCAAATTTGTACTGTAACGAAATCCTCGTCTTTACGCAATTGTTTATTTTTATAACCATCGTCTTAAACACAGTATTATGACTTATAAGGTATCAATTTGAAGAAGCACGCAGTCCTACTCCTAATTCATGATGTTTACGCTGCTAACGTGGCACTTACTTGGACGATGAAAATTAAAGAATCCCTAGAAAGAAGATTGAAGAAGTTGAACAAATTTGCATCAAGCATACCGAATAATAGTAAACTTCAAGACATCTTTATCATATCGTACTACAATGTGAAACAATAGTAATTCAGCACATGGCACACACAATAAATACATTAAAACTAAGAATGACTTGTAACTGTTCGATAAACCAAGTTTGATTAGTTGTATAGTTTGGTCAATCCAAAAACTTTTATGTTTGAGAATTTACAGCTTTCCTGCTCAATGTCCAGCACTAAAAAGGTGAAACGAATAAGTTGGGGGGGGGTAGGTTTAATACGCATGACAAAAGCAGTCAATTAGTTCTGCAGAATACAAATTAAGCAGGATAGGTGCGCTCGACGAAGCATATTCTACAACGTTGTTCTACATCACGGGAATTGGAAAACTCGAGAAGTCTATTGAAGGGGATCACCACGATTGACCGGCGACGGCCGCAAACCACCCCTAAAGTTGGCGATTAGTTGACTTGATTCGATTAAGGGAAAAGGTTTTAATAATTTGTAATGCAGAACTGCGAAAATAATACTACACAGGATAAAACACAACCCATTAATAGCAGTTTAAAACCCAAGAGTCTAATATCAGGGTGCAGTTGTTTTTGCATTGCCCCTTCCTAAAACACCTCCTTAGCCTAACTTGGATGTACAGCCCCAATCTATCAAAATACTTAAAAATTTCACAAAATGGTCAATTAAAACGATGGCTTCAATTTATCATGAAACTTTAGTATATACTAAGATTCCCAACACTTTTTTAAAATAAAGAGGCGGGCACTATTGATGTTCATTTAAAAGCGCAGACTTTCTAACACTGTAAGTTGAGCAATTTTTTTACAAATAAGGCGCAACGCAACTTCCACAATGAGTTAACAGATCAAATTGACATGCAACGCCACTTCCGCAAAACAGTTATCTCACTTCTGCAACGTGGTTTTCTTTCCAGCCAAGTGCAACCCATCTTCCGCAAGAAAATTACCAAAATTTGTGGTTTTTGGCATTAAACAATAAGCAAGAAAAAGATTTCTGAAATACTTACGCCAACTCAACTTCCACAATTACAGAGGTTGCTCTTAGCCTCCATGTCCGAAAAAAGCTAATACCGTAGTAAATAAAAAATGTTTTAAATGAGTGAATCATGATTAGTGATTGACATTTTAGCACAATGACAACAAAAGAATTAGTTTAGCCTCAGCACATGTTTAGTTTTCAGCAGTTGGCTGGCCTTTTAAGTTACTAACTAACAAGCCCTTTGGACAAACAATGTTTTATAATTGATACAAGACAGGTTGGCTAGCGCTAAGCGAGCATAAAAGATGTACAAAAAATCATTCTGATTTGCAATGACGCAACAAAAATAAATTACAAATTAAGAGATCATCAAAGAATGAAAACAAACAGCTATGATGGTTGATTTTCATCGCCTGTAGGTTTGTTTTTTTTTGTTGGCACAATTTTGCCATAGCCTGGTAAAGATAATATCGTTCTATCAAGTTCACGCAATTTTGCATTAATTTCTTCTAGTGTTAATCCAAGGTCAAAAACTTTTCTTTCAAGTTCCAAAACATTTTGCTCCATTTTTTTCACTTCTTTTTCGTGCTTTTTTTCTCTTTTCTTCTCAGTAGCAGAAGCAATGCTTTGTTGCATCACAATTGCGATTATTCCAATACCAAATGTAACAGTGTTGGCAACAATCTCAGCACCTAACTCAAGCGCAGCTTCTTCAGACATTTTTGCAGACTTTTCGACTTGCTCTTTGTTTCGTTGAATTCCCTGTGTCCATAAACGCACTCTCACAGATATGCGATTGTAACCTGCAACAACAAAATATCATGTCAATAAAACTGTTGGCTAAGCAAATAGAAAACTGCTGACAAAACATTGAAATCAGTTCCAATATGTCGAATCAGACCAAAAAACCAAGCTGTTGGTAGCTATTCTAGCTGCCTATCTGTAGAGTGTTCATTGTCATGATTAATAACACAATCTATCAGCCTTTCAAGACTTCAAACGTACAAAACAGTAATAGAGTTCTATTTAACATCAACTTCAACATCATGGATGTGTTTATTAATCATGTCAAAGCAATGGCCCTTACTTTGTTTAAAATCTTTTTTAACAAAAGAGAGTTTTTGGTTTTACTGCCCTGTGCCTAAAGGTGAGCAAAAATATAAACTCTAAGCAAATTTGGAACTTGAAAATCAAGTTCACTAGGCAACTGTTGTAGCTAAAAAAATGGTACCAGCATCATGAAGTACGGTATACAACAAGCTTGAATTTGAATTAGGCCAGTACTGATTTGTTTTGAAAATTTTTCCCACATCATTAATAGCCTACAGTATTGTCTTGATTCAACTTGGATTACCTTTTTTAGGAGTTAGATTAATAATAGTGCTATACAGTATACAATGGGTCTAGCTACAAAACTATTAGCTAGGCTACATCATTCATTTTTAACTAGTATTGAAAGCTGATAACATAGGCCCATCAAAACTCCCAACATTTACACAGCAAATCTAAATTTAATACCCCAAGAATTTGGTCCTTACTTCTTGCCATTGGAACAAACACAGAATTCTTCCAAAATGGGCTTCTTCGAACATTTTTTTTCAATGTATCAACAAAAGGTTTTGTAATTACTTTAAATGCAAGTGGAGCAAGCTTAAACAAGGGTACACCTAGTACCATGATACACCAACTCTAATAATAATATTTAAATCAAATCTTTCATTATCCTGTTATAGGCTACTGGCTAAAACACACTGAAGCAAGTAATGAGTTGCCAAGGCCATCTGCACATTATTGTGCCTGGGCAACTCAGCTCTTTCAAAGAAATGTCGCAGCAGTGGCAATCCATTGGCAACACTGCATCCAATTTGACCAGTCTGAGAGTTGAACCCACCAACCTGCTCCAGGCTCCAGAGATTAAGAGACGAATGTGTTAGTGTTTGACCAATTCTGAACTGGCCAGACTGCAGGCCTACTGCAATTTATAGGAGCCAATTAAGTAATATGAATACTAATTTTAGTAGGCTATATAGGCTAGTCTTTGGTTTGATCCAATCAGAAATTTATTCAATATTACCAACAATATCTCACTACCAGTATTTTACAAGCAGTATGCAGGCTACATGCCCACTGCATAGGTGGGCAAGTTAATGCAAAACATTAGCTTCGTTAACCACTAGCCTAGTCCGTTAACAAACTTCATATGATACCTCCGTTATAGTTAATTTGTTATTTTCAGCTTTAATTAATAGAATTTAAAGAGCTCCTCTCTTCGCTTTTTCTTTCGCAAAACTCGTGCTGATACGCAACAAGTGTTACCAGTGCAAACTGGCTGTACTGGTACGATGAATGAATGGTGCAAGAAATCAACGATGAAAACCTTAACGTAAGTTAATGAATGAAACATGACGGAAGTTACCGGTAATTTTTTTTTAAATACGTTAACATACTCAATTTTTTAATGAATTAACAAGTCAATGAAAAAGTTTGGTTCGTTATTAACGATTTACGAATTTGTACCCACCTATGGCCCACTGGCCAGCCACTGGCTAGTTGCCTACCATTGGAAAAAAGAAATATTTATCGTTGAGCTAGTTAGTGGTCTTATTTTTTGCACTTTCAGACTTTTAGTGAATCGCAAAATCTTGCGCCAATGTGGAGCAGAAATTGCAAAAAATAGCTTTGGCGCAGCGGAATTTAAATTACTACGTGTATAGCGGAAAGCTTTTCCAATTTGCAGTATTGAGAGATGAAGACCTTTTTTTAGTGGTCACGTTGCAGCTAAAAGAAATCTATGTGCATTCCGAAATCTGATTTTTTCCATACATTTTGGTCAGTAATGTGCGTTAGCGCCGTCAATTTGTGGCCGTCAATTAGCGCCGTAAACTTTTTGTTGACACTACTCGTAGCGCCGCCAATTTATCAAAGTTTGACGGAAGGCTGGTGCGCCGTCAACTTTTCTTAACTTTGAGCGTCAAGCGCTAATTGTTGAAATTTTGCTGGGCAGATTGTGTTCTTGTGACAAGCAGCTTTATTGATAATGCTCGATCTCGCTTGTGTGATCAATTTAAATAAAAATAGAAGCCAGGATGTTGCCTATTGTTCAATGTTATCACTTTTGCAGAGGAAACCAAATCAAGCGTATAGTGTCTGACGTAAAACAATGGTTTAAACATGGATGTTTTCATTGGGAGATGATTTTATCAATTCCAAGAAAGTATCGAACAATATCATGCTGCTCTTTGTGTACAAAGTCCAGCTAGACATCATAGCGCAGCATGTTATCGCTTCGTATTACCGGTATACGTCTCGGTAGTCTCTTGGACTTATATTACCTTAAACGCAAAAGCGTGTATATTAACTCCAAGACGGAATGTCTATAGCTGGGTTTCCCAAACTCGGGTCCGTGATGACTGCACCGGGGGTACGTAGTCATATGACAAAAAGTTCATTATGACAAAAAGTTCATTCATTAGCCTAGTTCATTACATTTGCTAGTTTTTGTTAGGCTGTAAAAATGTAGAAAGGTATAGAAAGAAAACCAATTTTTAACGTATACCGCGTAGGCCTACACTGCCTTACACTGATATTAAATTCAAGCTCTATACGCCAGTAAAAAATTTACAATATAAAGCAAAATCTAATGAAACGCTAAATTTCTACCTCAATTAATATTTTTACATTTGGTCATCTGTTCGATAACTCAGGACATGTTCTTGCCAGTGCTACCAATCCGAGATATAAGCCAAGAAGATGGCTGGATTGGTTGACAGGTATCGCGCTTCTTACATTCGTACCAAAGCCGAAAGAAGGATACAACTTGTTTCGCAAGATAAAGAGTGCTGTAGCAGTGAAGAAAGCGAAGAAAGTGGTAAGGAAAGCGTCGAAGACCAGCTATTCCAAAATTTATACGAAAACCTAGCAAAAGGCAAGCTAAAGAAAATTATGTTAAGAAGTTTTTGGAGCAACCACCTAACAAAAATTTGGAAGAGAAAGATTTTTCTAATGCTTTCCTGAAAGATTTATTTATTCGCTATAACACCTCAATTCCATCCAGCGCTGCAGCAGAACGTTTGTTTTCCTGGGGAAAGGATATTTTGCGTCCGAAACGTTGCCGAATGACTGATGACAAACATTTTGAAATGCTGCTGTTTCTGCGAGCCAATAATATTTAAACTGTTTGGTATTACCAGAGTTGCTATATTTTGCTTGTAACAAGTGCTAACGAGTTTTGCTGCTCTTGATTAAATTTGATAGGCTACCGCACTATGTGGTTGGTTTTAGCTCGAGGCACGAGAACTCGTTCCTAAATCCTACATTAAAATAATGCGATTGCAGCCAATTTCTTTGTTATGATAATTCTTATGAAAATATTCGTACCGGTATTAAAATCTTTTTCAAATATTGACGCTAACGGCGCTAATAATTTTTTCGTTAGCGCTGACGTTAACGGCGCAAATATTTTGATAGTTAGTGCTGACGCTGACGCCGTCAATATACTTTGTTGACGCGCACATCACTGATTTTGGCGTAATGTTTGAAGCTTGTACATTGATCGGTATGGAGCAAAAAATAAAGCAATATGTTTGGTTGGAGCAAAAATCTAGTGCTGTGCGTTTAAACTTTCCAATTAGGTACGTTCCTACCAGTGGCGGATTTAGGGGGGGGGATGGGGGGGATGCATCCCCCCCCACCAGCCTAAAAGTAACGATTTTGGCCGAAAAATCAGCCTCTGTTTCGAATAATTCGGCTCCATTTCGGGATGCATCCCCCCCACTGACCTAAACGTAACGAATCCGGCGAAAAATCAGTCTCAATTTTGGTGAAGACCTTTTTTTTTTTTTTTTTTTTTTTGGAGACCACCTGAATTTGGGCGAAAAAAACGTTTGAATTTCCGATTTCGGCCGAAAAATCACTCTCAATTTTGGTGGTTTTTTTTTTGGAGACCACCTGAAACTGGGCGAAAAAAACGTTTGAATTTCCGATTTCGGCCGAAAAATCACTCTCAATTTTGGTGAAGACATCCGAATATTTGAGGTTTTGTGCTTCAAATCCCCCCCCACCAAAATTTTCTGGATCCGCCACTGGTTCCTACCACTTACTTTCAAAACATTCAAAGCAAGCCAAGACAAGGAAAAGTTAGTGGAACGTGAACCGCGCTTGGACCTTGAAAATCTGGGCTGTTTTGATAGACGTAGTAGGCAAAGACTGCGCCAACGCCATTCCGAACCCTAACCTTTACTTAACTGTAAATGCTTATTTAAAACAACCTGCCGGCATAGTATGGCCTCATGGCGTATAGTAGGTATAAGCTAGCACGCAGAGGTGGGCAGCGCAAGTCATAAAATTTGCGCCGTAACCACACGCGCAACTGCTCTAAAAATCTTGCGCCGCAAGCGATTCCGCAAACCCAAAAAAATAATTGCGCCGCAAGCGCAATCCTAAGTTTGACGTTTTGAAAAGTATAATTTTAATTGACTACCAGCTCCAACTTCGCTAGGCTACCGTACAAAACTCATATTCAAAACAAATTATGCACACTGCCAAAGTAGTGAACAAAATATTATTGATTTCCTTTAAAAACACACAAGGATTTGAGAAAATGAGCATCGCTTAACCCAGCGGTCGGCACCCTACGGCCCGTGGGCCTGATGCGGCCCACCAAGGCATTTTACCCGGCCCGCGTCCATTCATTGCCATCCGGCCTGTGACCTTTTTTCTTTTTTCAATGACAGATATGCAGCAATAAACCGCCAAAGTGATTCTCATCTCCTGGCGAAAACTTTTTTTGTGGTCTTCGCCAACAATTTGTCCGAAAAAAGGCCTGAATTTCCGGCGAACACCTTTCTCTCTTGGTCCATTGGAATGGTGGCGGCCCGCTGAAACCTTGTTAGGACTGAATGTGGTCTGCTCGTTCAAAAGGTTGCCGACCCCTGGCTTAACTTCTTAGGGCGAAGAACGTCTTTATACTTGACGAAAAAATACCCTCAACACCCGCACTTTTAGAAGCCGGGGTGTTAAAAAATTCCACTTATAAAGTCGTCATGCGGTGGTAAGCGAACGATTTTAGAGTTCGGAGTCACTGTTTTTTTCTACTGGCTCGCCAAGAAAATCCTTTACAAGATTTGATACATATTTTGTGCTTCTAGAGCAATTAGCATCACTCTGTAACGCATGGAGTACGCTAAAAAATCGTCTTGTCTTTTGTTTCAAAAAATTGAAGCATCCAAGATTTACATTTAAGAGCTATACCACAGTACAGGCCTACTGTGGTTATACCAATGCTGTCATTCCTGTTAATATTTTTTAAAAACGAGTAGCGTATTTCTGGAAAGACAATTACAAAAATTAATTTTTTGTTTAAAATTTGACTTTACAACCATTTTTTAAATTACTCAATTGGATTTTTTTTTCAAAAATTGGCAAAAAATATTTCAGAGAGAAATGTTTCAGCGAAAGAAGACCCCTGTTGTAAATCAAATAAAAGTTTAGCACGCAATAGACGAATGGAATTTCCCATAATGAGGTTTTGATGAATCTATCCTATGCGTATCCGAGGAGGAGGGGCAACGGCTAGGCCTCCTCACAATTGAAATGCCACCAAGGATAAAAATAATAACAAAGCCTTAAGTTTTTCAGTTTATTTTAGCATTTCGCGTATACAACAGTATACGAGTTCAGCAGACTAATATTTATATTAACGACCAAGTGGCCTGGGCCCCTTCACATCAAATATTTGCCATACAATTCAAATGTATAACCCGGGAGAAATTCAAGGTTTTGTCCTAAAAGTTGCAACGTTAGGCCTTCACCTAATCATTTTGTGAACTTAATTAATGCAATAACATGACGACTTAGTAACCATTTATTGCACCAATTTCAAATCAAAATCTGTACCTCGCCAGTTTTTATGCGACATAATACTTTTGACAAAAAAAATTAGCTAGCAAAATGCTTATTGAACAAATTATTGAACTTGAATTGAGGGAGCCTGGGCCCCTTAGTCGAACATGTACTCCTAAACCCGGTTATTTTTATGACAAAACAAAAATCTCTAAAACAAATACTCCATTGATTATTTACTGCAAAAAATATTGCAGGAAACAATGTACCTTGCTTCTTCCACCTTGGCTAAGTCACATACAAAATACAATCCCCAAATTCAAGATTTTAAACGTGTTTTGGACTTGATCTGTAAGTAAAAGAAAGACTCACCTGTTTGATTTTTGTATAGGTATGTATAGGTGGGAGTTTAAGGTGTGAATAGGCGTATAGATGGGAGTTTAAAATAATTGGTCTAAACTTGTGTAGACGTGAGCACTTATTAAACAGTAAAACAAAATGGATCATAGGGGGACTTTTTCGTAACTGGAAAAATTTTGGAATTAAAACGTTTCAAAGCAAAAAAACTTCGCTCTCAAGGGTGATGACAAAGAAAAGAGACCTTCATGTCCAAATGAGCCATTTTCTGTAAAAATTCTGGATAAAGTCAAGCCAAAAAACAACTTCCTGGACAATTTCTGCGGGAGACGCTGAATTTCGATGGGAGGAACGCTAACTCTTGATGGAGGAAAGCTTTCGTTCTACAATATTAAGTACCGTTTCTGCTTGTTGTCTTCCTCTTGGTTAAAAGGGTAAAGGCTAGGTTTTACGATGGCAACTCTAACTTAACAGTTGTGTCAAAATGGTTAAATAATAAACTGAATAAAAAAAAGGTCTTCACCACAATTCGAAACTAAATAATAAACTGAATAAAAAAAAAAAGGTCTTCACCCCACAATTTGGTACTAAATTCGGCCGGAATTTATGGGATTTATTTGTGCTGCCAAACTCTTTTTCGTCTGTTCAACCAGCGCTCAAACCTCTATGGAAGGACGCTAAATTTCGATGGAGGATTCTACCTCTTGATGGGAGACGCGTCCCCCCTTCAATTTAAGTACTGGTTATATTGTTTTGTTTTTTGCAATTATTTAAAGAGATACTTCTCGAGATCGGTTTTATTGTAGAAATGAGAATGACTTGTGGTAATTAAAAGTTATCCTAAACCTTGTTCCATCGTTTTCATTTCATTATGGACCCGGGTTAACCCCGTCGACGGAGTTGGCCGGATTTCGTATGGTCATTGTCTTTACCACGCCTCGCCATTTTGTTCGATCACATGCATCCTGTTTCAGCGGTCCAGTTTTCTTTACTTCGTTCTCTACTTGTTTTATCCACGTTTCTTTCGGTCGTCTTCTTCCTTTGCTACCGTGAATTTCAAAGCTTTCACTATCACATTTTTATCTTCTTTCCTCAAAACATGACCGTACCACTACATACTCTTGCTTTAGCCATCCCACTCCTTTATACCCAACATGTCCATCAAGTCCTTCGCGGTTTCTTCGATCTAATATATCTTCACGATACATTGTCGCACCATACTTCGGTGTAGTCGCTACGAGAGGCCGTGCACCCCTAACGGCTGCTTGTGCCTCCCATTTTGATTTACCCAAAATAGTTTTTTAGGAACATCACGTAACGACGCGACAACAGACAATGATGGAAAAAGGAATAATTACGTTCATACATAATTCTCCTATGACGTTTTCTCGATTCTTCGCGAAATTGCTGGCAACCAACTGCTGTACATAAATTTGACGCAATATTCTAATTAGCACGCCTTTACTGATGTGTCGCGGTAGAGACTAGAGATGGCGCGGATAACCAAAAATGCATCCGCATGCTGCACTGCGTTCGCAAACCTTGTCCGCATGCTGTTTCTTCTACATTTGTCTGCCTTTGTTTCATCTTCTCACCAAACGTCTTAAACCTTTCCTAGTCTAGCCTACCGAAACCAAAATCTTTTTGTTGGTGTCAAAAACACGTTCAGCCAATCAAAACTAAGTTTCTTGTAGCCAAAATAGCCGATTCTAGGATGCTCTGATTTCTGAAAAAATAAACTTGAACCGAAGGCACATTTTACTGTTTTAGTAACATGCATAGTCTTCAATTCATATAAGCCTAATAGTTACATCCAGACTAACCATTGTAGTTCATAACAAGAAAATCACCAGCAATAATTGTAAAAAAAATGTAAAAAAAATATTGTACGCGGCGCTGCGCTGACGCTGTGACGTAATGCTGATTTTAGTTGCCACGCTGCGCGGCACGGTGCACCAACAACAGCGCGCGGCAGCGTACGCTGTGCTGTTGCCATCTCTAGTAGAGACATGTAAGCCTGCAGAATCGTTACCGGTACTTCGTTAGTGATCATGACATGAAACAATACGTGAAAACATTTTTTCAAAGGCTAGTTGTTTGATTTTTGGAGCACACTCAAGATTTTGAGGTAGCAGTCAGTGGTGCAACCAGGTTGAAGGGGCTTAAAGACTCTTGACCCAAGACACTTAGAAAATTTAACATCAACGCATTTTAGACTTGACCTGAAGTAAGGAGGGGTGGAAGGTGCTAAGCAACTTAATTTTTTGAAATAAGGAGGCTAAGAGTGCTCAGCAATTTAATTCTTTGAAATGACTTCTGAATCATAGATAGAAATTTAGTTAATCATGTAGCTTCAAAAAGTGCGAAATGTGATTATAAAATGGCGTTAAATTGCAATTTTTTTGCAGCAAAAATCTCCCAACGGCTGGGGGCTCCGCCCTCAGTCACAAAATACTTAGTGGCTACGCCCAGTCTGCGACACGCTTGAGTTGCATCAGCTTGTTCAGCACGGGGCTAAATCAGGCAGTTTTTGTGCAGAAAAAACTTACTGTTGGTTCACCCCTCATAGCAAAATTCTGCTGGTTGCAAGCCTGGTAGCATTCACTGCAGCTGTAGATGCATTTTTCAAGCGATTAGGGGCCACAAACGAAACGAGCTAAGAAACGCTGCCGGCCTTATTTCTCAGACAGCAAAGTACACGGGGCCCCAATTGGGTATCATCTGGGATCTTTACTGGGTCCCAATTATTCTAACGCCGTAAGGCCAAGCTCTATGTGAACCTCGGTAATAGATAGCACCCAATTGGGCAGCCCAACCAGATTTCACCTTAAACCCAGCGATTCACTGGGCTGCCCATTAACAATTTATGAGAACTGCTTTGCCTTTCTGGACTCACCCCTGATACACTTACGCACGTTGCGCAAGTGTATGCAGTTACGGGAAGTCCAGAAAAACAAAGTAGCGCTCATAGAATGTCAATAGGCATTAGACAGCTCAGAAATTAGCTGATAGGTTTGCCCATAGCGTTTTTAACGCAGTTTAAAGGCGGTGAATCATCCAGCCAATTCCGGTGGTTTACAGTAGCTAAAATTGAACTATAATTTTTGATATTTTTTGTTTTGATTTTTGACTGCGGTTGCAATGATATTCAACAAATACAAAAAAATGTCCCCCCGAAAAAAATTTTTGGAAACTTTGAGTTTTGCTCTTCCCGCCAAAACCACTGTAGGCCTAATAGTTTAGAGAACTGTGGTAGGTCTAATAGTTTAAAGATAGTTTATTTCTAAATAGTTTATTTCTAAATAGTTTAGGCCTAATAGTTTAGAGATAGTTTATTTCTGAGTAGTTTATTTCTAAATAATTTAGGCCTAACCATCTCTAAACTATTAGGCCTAATAGTTTAGAGATAGTTAGGCCTAATAGTTTAATGAGATTACAGTAGGCCTAATGGTTTAGAGAACTGTGGTTTTGGCGGGAAGAACAAAACTCAGAGTTTCCAAAAACTTTTTTCTGGGGATATCTTTTTGTATTTGTTGAACATCTTTGCAACCGCAGTCCCAAAATTAAAACAAAAATATCAAAAATTATAGTTCAATTTTAGCTATCGTAAACCACCGAAATTAGCTGGATGATTCACCGCCTTTAACTATTTCTTCTTATAGCAGTTTATTGCAAGCAAAAATCAAACACAAATAATACTGCATCATCAAAAATTTTTAAAATGCAAATCGGTATTGTTTTCCCTTTTAGCACAAAGAGTCCTGTAACTAGTTAGATTACGAATACCAATCAACCCCTTTTTCATACATAACTACATTTCTTTTTCCAGTGCACGTTTTTTGCTTCTTGAATATATTGCTGCAACACCTGCTACATATTTAAATAAAACAATAATTTAGTGAATTTAGATTACACTCTAGTCCATGGTTGGAAGTCGATGCTGTTTAAAAGCAAAGACGAGTCGATATCGATAATTCGCACAAAAAGCAAAGAATTGTCGATAGTCGATATCAGAAACAAAAAACAAAGACTATAAAAGAAACAAAAAGCAAAGATTAGTATTTGATGCCGAAATGCCGACAAAAGTTTTCATTCTATTTTTCATTAGGATGCATTAAAAACAATTGCTGTATTGATCATCAAATGAAACTTGTGAGAGGAAAAACATCATTATTCATTACCGTACTATTAAGGATAAAAAAATATACTTTTAGAATAATTATCAAAAGCAATATAGTATTAGAGAAACGAAACCATGTAAGCTTACGCAGACTCAACCAGAACAAAAGTAAAGTATAAAGATTCTACCAATTGATAACATACTGTATAAGCAAAAGCATTGAAAAGGCAATAATCGATAGAAAAACTTGAAAGCAAAGCATCTGCGATAATCGATAACAAAAAAACACAGAATGTAGTATCGATTATCGATTACTAATCGATATTTCCAACCCTGCTCTAGTCATCCTGTAACGTTAAACTTTCAAATTCAACACGCAAATTAACCCAATTCTAGTAATAACCTTGAAAACGTAATGTTGGCAATGCCCCACTTCTTTCGAGAAACGGGGGCGTTGAGAAACTCCAAGAAGAATAGACCAGCCACACTCCAAATTTTGAACAGGAAAAACCGATATACGCTCTATAAGAGATGCAGAGTTAAAAGAGTATTTAAACATTTAGAATGAAGTCATCAGTTTATCATGTGGTTAGTAATTCAATCTCTTCCAAAAAAAAGGGCCAAGGCTGCACTGGCAGAACAGCTTCTGGTACAAAGTCTTTTCGTACCTAAAGGCATCTAGAAAACTTGAAGCCCAAATGATGAAATATTTTTTCAGTTAACTGTTAAAGGCGGTGAATCATCCAGCTAATTTCGGTGGATTACAATAGTTAAAATTGAACTATAATTTTTGATATTTTTTGTTTTGATTTTGGGGCTGCGATTACAAAAATATTCAACAAATACAAAAAGATATCCCCAGAAAAAAGTTTTTGGAAACTCTGAGTTTTGTTCTTCCCGCCAAAATCACAGTTCTCTAAACTATTAGGCCAATTGTGGTTTTGGCGGGAAGAACAAAACTCAGAGTTTCCAAAAACTTTTTGTCGGGGGATATCTTTTTGTATTTGTTGAATATCTTAGCAACCACAGCCCCAAATTAAAGGCGGTGAACCATCCAGCTAATTCCTGTGGTTTACAATTGCTAAAATTGAACTATAATTTTTGATTTTTTTGATTTGATTTTGGGGCTGCGGTTGCAAAAATATTCAACAAATACAAAAAAATGTTCCCCGACAAAAAGTTTTTGAAAACTCTGAGTTTTGCTCTTCCCGCCAAAACTACAGTAGGCCTAATTGTTTAGAGAACTGTGGTAGGTCTAATAGTTTAGAAATAGTTTATTTCTAAATAGTTAGGCCTAATAGTTTAATGAGATTACAGTAGGCGTAATGGTTTAGAGAACTGTGGTTTTGGCGGGAAGATCAAAACTCAGAGTTTCCAAAAACTTTTTTCTGGGGATATCTTTTTGTATTTGTTGAATATCTTTGCAAACGCAGTCCCAAAATCAAAACAAAAAATATCAAAAATTATAGTTCAATTTTAGCTATTGTAAACCACCGAAATTGGCTGGATGAATCACTGCCTTTAAAACAAAAAATATCAAAAATTATAGTTCAATTTTAGCTATTGTAAACCACCGGAATTGGCTGGATGATTTACCGCCTTTAATAAGGTATGAAGGTAATTCAGTCATTCAAAGTGATTTTCTTCAGTACCGGCAGTTGAATCTCCTTTTAATCTCTGTATTGCTTATCCAACGCTGACAAATGATCAGAGGTGTAGTCGAGGACACAAGGCTTGAGGCCAAGGCCAAGGACACAAAAAAAATCCGAGGCCAAGGACAGCCTTTCCGAGGACAGACACTCTCGAGGCCAAGGACAGGAATGCTCGAGGCCAAGGCCATGGACCAAGGACACAAGCGCAAGTGCTCTCCAAAAAAAAGGTCTTCACAAAAATTTTTCAAGCGATCTCCACAAAAAAACGTTTTCCAAAAAAATTTTCAAACACTTCACAAAATTGTAACAATTCAAAAAATAGTGCTGTCCTCGAGCCGCGGACAGGCCAATTTTCGAGGACTTGAGGCTTCGAGGCCAAGGCCAAGGACTTGACCTTCGAGGCCAAGGACTTCAAAATGTGTCCTCGAGGACGTCCTCGAGGCCAAGGACGTCCTCGAGGACTCCACCTCTGCAAATGATTATTAATTCTCAGCTCTATGCATAGTCCCGTGTAGGCAGTAAGTAATAGCATGCCTGTTTTCCAACGCTCATGTATTCCTCTGAAATAGATGCCACTAACGTTGTGTTCCATACTACCCAAAAAATACACCTACCAGTTAGATTCCTGAACTAACAATGCAACGCCGGGTCATCAGGAAAGATACTTATTTATGATTGCACCCAACACGGTAACTCAGTTTTATGCACATGAATAAATTAATATTGAAAGAAGTGAGATAGCATTAAGTTTGACAAGTAATTTTTTCCATTTAATGAAAGGCGTTACGTTATAGTCTGCATTTTCTTTAATTTAGTAGAAAACAGGACTAACCTAACCTTATATAAAAAACATGTGGACTACAATCGCAATCATGCTTATAGTTGCTTAACATAAATATAATCACAGAAACATTTTTCTCATTTTTTTGCATGTACTATAGCCTGCCTGCTGTCGTTAAGTAATTTTCGTGGCATTCGAACTCATCAGAACGAGAATCTGTATTTGTAAAAACACTGTTTATTAATAACAAAAATTAGACCAAACCTTCAATTTATGACAAGTTGGTTTATTTTTGGTCAATCACTGAAATTTTTAGTAAATAACTAAAAAAGAAAAAAATGTATTCATTTTTATCACAATGCCTGAAAAGCTCAATACTAGGGCGAAATTTAGTACTTGATATCATAGCTAACTGAATGATAAATAGAGAAAGTTATGCATTTACAATTGCAAAAATGACTTCAAGTTTTCAAAAATATTTACTCACATGCAGCATTTGATAGAAAATTTTAAGCAAAAAAAAACAGACATAAATTTGTTTAGAAAAGAATAATATGTGCCATATATACTTCAAACAGACCACACTAATAAAATTTAAAAACACTAAAACCCTCTACAGCCTGTTTCACCTTTCGATTCTTCAGGAGGGTGAGCTACAAGAAAAAAATTGAAATGAATCTGAAACTACTCTGCAACCACGGAAGACCCTAACGTTAAGATAAAGACTGTATACTGTAAAAAAAAAGAACAAGACTGTTTACTATAAAACGCTGCCGCTTTATCTCGCTAACCGTGCTGCACTTCCGCCGACATCTGTATTGCAAACCCGTTTGACAAACTAATTTCGAGTTTTGCACAGCAGCCTCAGCGGCGGGAAACACGGCCAGCGGTGCGAAACGACAAAGTCACTGAAGCGGGCAATGGTAAATAAATTTTCACAGCGTGCAACAGTGTGTAAGGTAGTGAAATAAAAAGTTCAAATTTGGGCACTGCGCGGCAAATCAAAGATTAATAAATTTGGATTTTCTTCGGTGTCTACATTTATTATACATTTCGGAACGTTTGTTGAGAGCAGTTCTCGGGTTCGATGGGAGGATTGATCAGCTTTTCCTCGAGACACAAGTGACAAGTTTTTGCACTGCACATGTATGGGGGTGCTTGTTTTACAATGCACCAGCTTACTTGGGGGAGTGGCCCAAGTCTTTTTCTCTCCATAGAGCTTTGGACAGTTCTGTTGCATTTCTCTTGCGCACGTCTTTAAAAGTCTGTTTATGGTTATTATATCGGGTCTTTGAAGGTGGTAGCGCAACTCCCGAAGTAGACTTTTTGACCGTTTTTGGTATCAAGCGAGGCTTTATAGACAACAGCGCTAACCAAGCAGTTGCCTTGCAGGGGGCAGCTATTCTTCACTCTACAATTGCACGCGTCTTTGTTGCTGCTGCTTTTTTATCAGTTGGTCTTAACAGATTTTTGTTGTGTCTGCTGATGATAGATTGAACACTGGGCATGCTGCAATAACTCATTTTAATGGTATTTCTGTTGCCGATTTTATGCAATATTGTGATGAGTGGAAAATGTTTGTCCAGAAGTTTGAAGAACTCTTTCCCAATGTTGGTACTAACGGCATCGTTCAAGGGAGGATTAAACCATGTAACTTTGCGTTTCCGATTTGACTCTCATTGGGAAAGAGTTCTTCAAACTTCTGGACAAACATTTCCCCACTCATCACAATATTGCATAAAATCGGCAACTGAAATACCATTAAAATGAGTTATTGTTGCATGCCCAATGTTCAATCTATCATCAGTAGACACAACAAAAACTACAGTATACAGTCTTTATCTTAACTTTTTTTTACAGTATACAGTCTTTATCTTAACGTTAGGGTCTTCCATGGTTGCACTGTAGTTTCAGTTTCATTTCAATTTTTTTTTTTTTTTTGTAGTTTTTTTCTTGTAGTTTCAGTTTCATCTCCTGAAGAACCGAAAGGTGATACATGCTGTAGAGGGTTTTAGTGTTTTTAAATTTTATTAGTGTGGTCTGTTCGAAATATATTTAACAAGCTCTGATATTCATCATCGAGCATTTTTCTAGAAGTACCGACCAGCACAACTATTTATGTGCCATATACGTATATCACATTAATGGACCATACAAGTTTAGTTTAAGTGGTAATGGTATTACTTAGAGAAAAGTTCTATACATCTGATTTACAGTAAGTTTCTATCCAACACATGCCTTACAAAAAACAAAGTTATGATAGAATGCCAATCATTCGAAACACCGATTAAAAAAAGTTTAACATAAGTCATTAGAACATGACAAGTATTAGCAAAAAACAGTAGAAGCACTATGCAGCAAAGGGCAAAAAGCTCTAAGCAATTCCTTATCCTAAATGCAGTTAAACTTGACACAGTAGTGAAAATGACTCATAAAAACAAAAGAGTGATTATTATGCTGCTAATAATGTCCAAATCATAATGTGTGTATACATGATGTTTTTGCCAGCTTGCATTTTGTTCAATTATCCAAACAAATCCTTCATCCAAACCACCTCTAGTCTCAATTAGTTCAAATAGTTAGCATTCTGATCAATTTAGTTAGAAAAAATTTTTTTTTATGAAATGTCATTTTTGGGTAAACCAAAAGTTATACAAGAATAATGTTTATCGAACAAAGCCTTGTTGCTGCATCAGCCAACTATTCCAATGCCTAGAAAAACAGCAATGAATAAATGGCAGACTAAAACCTTAACAATCTAAAGATAAACAATTAAACATAGCCTAGATGTGTGATTGTGTATTCATTATAAGATTTTTCGGTTGACGAGCATCCTGCATAATTTTGTGGATCGTTCACATGTTTAAGTATTGTGGTATCACATAGCAAAATTTTCTGTTGCACACAACATCAATGGTCATTTTTCACAATTTTTTTGTCATGCAGAAATCAATTCTGAAAATATGATAACATTAACCAACAAAATAAGGTAGAAATTATCTACAAATACCGCATACTGAAAAATTAGAATGGTTCATTCAAAACCGCAGTAAATCTGAGATTGATCATGATAAACTTTCACAAATCTCAAAAAAATCACGTTTTTTCAAGGCATAGGTTGCTGTTAGTGTTACGTAAGAATAAGAAAATCACTATCCTGCCCTAACCCCAACCATAATACTTTCCCAAGCTCGAACCGTAGTTCTACCCTAACATTAATTCTAACCCAAAATCAAAATCTAACCCAAACCCTAATGATAATTAAAAAAATAAAATAAGTAAATGAGTGCTCAATCTTTGCTCTTTTAATCTCTTTATGGGCATTACGTAATGTAACACCAGCTACTTTCTTTTTTCAAAACAAGCAATAGAAAAAATGCAAAAAGCAGTCGACTTGCATTCAGTAAAAATGCTGATAATGATAGAAGTTATCTGATTGTTAATGAAAATCAACAGACATATCTAATTAATCTAATAAAAGCAATCTATTAGTTACGAATAGATTTACTTGCATTGATTAGTGAAAAAAATTGTTTCTTTAATTATTATCGTAGTTTCAGCTCACAGCTCAGGCATCTTCAAAAATTATATATACCAGTATATTTCTGGTAGGTGGAGCAAAAAAACAAAGGTAGCAACTTTTGTTTTGCAAACTAGTCCTAATTCTGAAAAATGTTTCATTAGCTTTATAATTTTTTTAATAATAAACTTTAGAAAGGCATTATAATGTTCAAAAGTTCAAGAGGCTCTTGACTTCAGTCGATACTACATCTCAGATCTTGCACAGCACAAAAGTGCACACTTGGTGTACAGTAATTTGAAATAGAATAATATTTAAGTAATAGTGAATGGTGTGGGTAACAACTACTAAGTTTTCAAGCTTTAGTTTTCGTTTTTTAAAAATTAATTTACCAAAATTTTGATCAAAACAGTTTTGGTGAAATTTTTTAGTTTAGATTGATATCAGAATTCTTTATCAGAAATTAGTAAACTCCACCAATCACCATTCATTGATAAAGATGATGGTAACAACATCAAAAACGTCATAATTTAATCAAGGATTTAGGCGCTTTTATAAATAAACTTGATCACAAGACTGGTTTTTCACGCTTGAGCACCACTGAACATTTAATAACCAAAAAATAGAAAAAACAACAGAAGTTAGAGCTTAGATTTAGAACCAGTTTGGATAAATCTTACAAAAAACTCCATTAATGAATTTACCAGTCTTTGCTTAATTAAAAGATAAAACTAGAAATAAAGATCAAAAACTAATCATTTATTACCTACAAAAAAACTTAAAAATCATTTTATTTCTAATTATTTATTTTGTGTCAGTTTCAACCAGTTTTGACAAAAAAAGCTATCTAATTTTACAACCAAAGAACTAGCTACAGCGACTGTTTACCGGTGTGGGAAATCAGTCCTTCCGATCCACCACAAACAATCAAATACACATGTACATGAACAAAATCTTTTAATGCTTCAGACAGCAAGCGAAAACGAAAAAGGAACACATGCAAGAGAACTCGCCTTTATATGCTACCACAAAAAAAAAAAGAAAAATGACAGTCTCGAGAGCGGAGACGGAGAAAATAGAGTGTTGGAAAAAAACGAATGAAGAGGAGGGTGTGAGGCACAGGGCCTCAGAGAGAAAATATTCCAGGGGGTACGAAGGTCGATACCGGCCCCCAAATCTTATTGAGCCCCCCCATGCCTTATCGGGGCCCATGCCGTTAAATCATTTTCTGTCAGATGGGAGCAGATCTTCATTTAAAAGCGAGGGCATAACGATATTCCCATACAGTGAGGACCTATGAAAAACACATCTAGACATAAAATTGGTTTAAATCCAGCTAGGGGGTTTGGGGGAGAGCTGTGAGCTCCCCCAGCGGGGTCCGGGGCGGAGCCCCGGAAGCTTTAGCCCTTTTTATGTTTCTTGAGGGTAAAATACAGCATTTGATCAACATCCCAGCACCAAACTTGCTTAAATTAGCAAGCAAAAAACGTGATATACATGAAAGAAAATATGTGAAGTGGGGGATGATAACATTGACACTATATTATACAATATAACCACTTTAATACTGCAAATCCAAATATTTTATGGATAAAAGTTTTAAGAAGTCATCTGCAATCATAGACTTCACAAACCCACATACCTATTAAACTCATACAAATAGAGTGAGTTACTTTATGATAGTAGTATAGTATGTCAACTTTAACTCCGCTCTTTGAGCTTGAAATGCTTTTGGATCTCTGGATATGTGGGTCCTCGTACATTGTTATAGTGTAGAATTAGGGCTCTCAAGTCAGAGAAATGTAACAAAACGTTAGTTTCGGTGCAAGTGTATAGCTTTTGATACATTTTCCTCTTTTTTTTAATCAAATTAGCCACTATTGGATGCCCTAAAAGCTGTGTAGCAAAAACAGCAACCAATTACCAGTAGCCTACTGAATAGACTGACTGATATTTTTGCTGTAGGCAAGTTTGATTACGGTGTTATGGTGCAATACCAAAACTTGACACGGAAACCTGAACTCTTCTGGGCCCCCCTAGGCCTGGGTACGATGTATCCCCTGAACCCCCCTCTCACAGGCTCTGGTGAGGCACCACACTACCCTACCCCAAAAGGACGCAAAATGAAGTGAAAGATGGGATTTTGCGGTCTCTGACTTGAAAAAGAAATGAAAGAAAAAGGGGGGAGATGAGAAAGACATGAAGTGGAGACTCCGCGCTTGTGTCATTTGCTTTTTTTACTAGTGTTCGAGCACTGAAAAAAATATCACAATGTAGGCCTGAATAAAACAAGCACACTGACAAGAGTTTTGTTGTTGTGTCCGTCAACGTTCGCATCGTCGCTCACTGATCTGAGGTATGCGATGACTTGAGTAGTTTTACATCTGGACGGCGTGCAGGCTAGGCGGTCGGGTGAGCACGATTCAGTTCTTTTTTTCTTGTTTTTGAGTGATTTGTCCATTGTTGGCGCTCAGTCCCGGACATCATGTGACAGTTTCAAATCAGTCTCGGGTGGGATGATCAATGATCATGACGTATTGCAGTGTATTAAAAAACAACAAATATTTGCAAAATTGCTCTCGGCGGTCACTGGGTTGCATACAGTTCTACGCAGAACTGCGATGAAATTATAGCACAAGCTTGCGCTGGCGGCAGGCAGCACACGAGAAAAAAACGTCTAAAAAAAATCAAAGGAAAGAGTCAGCTGGGTCCCACCTGAGATTTTGACGATGGGCTGTCTCCTCCATCAAAAATCCGCGTCCTCCAGGAACACGACTGTGTGAGCTTTTAAAACAGTTCCGTGTGTGTGTGTGTGTGTGTGTGTGTGTGTGTGTGTGTGTTAGTGTGAATGTGCATTGAGCTCCATTGCTGCTGCAAGACATTGCTCTAGATTTGATGTCCGAGATCTTCAGCTCACGGCATCATGGCAAGAGAAACCCGTAAGAAAAAATGAATTTGTGGAGCATGTTTCCTAGCAAGTGTTGGCCAGGCAAGACATTCTGCAGGAAAGGGCCAAAAACTCCTTTAACAAGATCAAAAACCCTGAAACACTCATGCCAAGACTTTGAAATGAAATGTAAAAGGTTGCTGGCATGGTGTCAAAACATTCATTGCAGCAGCAAAAAATGAACTGTATGTGCGTGTTCTTGTGAAAGTGTAAAAGCGAGCTAACAATTGCAATGGGGTAATGTCTAAAGTTAGCTTAGTTTGATGTAGGAGCAGTAGCGTAGCCAGGGGGGCGGGGGGGGGCTATAGCCCCCCCATTGCCAGGTCGACCAAAATGCAGAATAGGAAAAACAATACGTTTTTAGCACTTTTGAAACTGTTTTATGCACTAAAGTGAACTAAATAGTGATTTTAAACATCTTTTGAAACATATGTTCAGGGGGAAGGGGGCTAATTTGTCAAATATAAAATCAACAAATAAATGAAAACTTTGAAAAATGGTAAAAAATAAGCAATCAAATTTGATATCAAGCGTAAAAATGCTAACATAGGTGTCATCAACAAATATACTATAAACTAAGGAATAGGGGGGGCTATTCAGTATTAGTTCATTACCAATCATTTCTCTCAAATCTCTTTTCATTAGCCCCCCCCACCCAATTATTTTTCTCTATAAACTGTATACGGAATAAATTACTCCGTGTGAGTTTTATTGAACTATTCGATTTTATAATTTACCAGCATCTAAACAAGAGAACTAACATTTTACCATTAGTCACCTCCCAAATAACCCATTTATGCCACTAGTTTAATCTTGTTTGCACTGCCAATTTCTAAGCTACGTTTTAAAAGCATAATTTTGAAATCAAAATAGCCCTAAACTGAAGTTATTTTTGCAAAAAAATGCAAAATTTTCGAGCGCTGGGGGCTCCGCCCCCAGACCCCCCAAACAGTCCACCCCATTGCAAATTTCTGGCTACGCGCCTGTGTAGGAGACATTCAAGATTTTCGTTTTCCGATGAGGCATAGTGCTGCAATAATGCGGTTTTGATTTGCTGGTGCGAATGTTTTGGCGATAAATTGGGAACCACACGCCGTAATGCTTGAAAGTGCCGCATGTATAAAGCAACCAATAGGCTATCTGATTTCGTCTCATTATCGGTTGTTACCTTTTTTTCTGAAAATATTTTCTACTGCCGAAAAATAAAGTCTAGCCTCGTGCTCCCAAAATTTGGGCAGTGAAGCGGGACCGGGCGACACAAAACTGTAATTAGGCCTACGCAAAAAATCAGCAGATGTTATAAGGTTTGGCTTCGGTGACTGAGCGCCGTGTCAAGTAGCGGACTATGAACTTCATCTACTGGTAGGCTTACTGTGGCTGGGCATGGTCGGCTACGGCCTCTAACAATATCTGGTCTATGTATAGGCGAAAGCCTACCTTGCAGGTTGTTGTACATCTTGAATTTTCGTTGAATCGAACTTTCATTAGATTGATTTTTCTTTTATCTTTCTTCTTCTTCTCGTTCCAACATCAGAAAGTATTGCGTGAAATCGGCGATCACCACTGTGGTAAATCAGTCATTTCGATCCACCACAAACAATAAAATACACATGTACTGGAACAAGTTTTTTAAGCTTCAGACAGCAAGCGAAACCGAAAAAGAAACACGTGCAAGAGAACTCGCCTATATGTATTCTACCGGTACCACACAAAAAAAGGAAAAATGACGGTCTCGAGAGCGGAGACAGAGAGAAAAGAGTGTTGGAAAAAAACGAAAGAACAGGAGGGTGTGAGGCACCACACCGGTATGTGTGTAATGATAACAGCAATTTTGTCAAATTGCATGTATACTTTGACTGTCTGATATTCTGTTAAATAGATTAGGCCTACTGTATACAGCAAATTATAACACCATAAAAAATTTACTAATTAAGTATACGAGTTTAATTTTTTGACAAAGGCTATTGTTATTTTCAGTGTTCTTACCAAACTGATTTTTGTTAGCAAATGAGCAATTTGTTGGATCAAGAGCCGATAATTTGGCAGTGTCTAGAGCACCAGCCCGGTTTCGCATGTAGAAACGCTGCAGCACCGTCGTTTGTTTTTGCACTAAGATTTGCCATCTATCAGGCTGGCATCCCTGCTTGAACCCCAACTCAAATGTAAGATTCTGAAGGAAAAAATAAAATTAGAAGAACGAAGCATGAATCCATAATACTGCAACATTTGACAGGTGCGCTTTGTGTGAACCGAATCCGATCGTGTGACTTCCATAGACGTAGCCAGGATTTTTGATTGTGGGGGGGGGCCCAAACCACAAATCACACGCAATGACGTCATCAGAAATTTTCGAAAAAGTAATTTTTTGTGGGGCAAAGATATCGTAGAATGGAAGATCTGAAGCTGTAGCCTAATGGCACTTTGCCAGGATTTTGGTACAGGGAGAGGGCGAAAACTAATTGTTGAAAAGTGTAAAAGTCTAACTTGGAAGACGTGTTGAGTAAGCTAGTGTACTCAAACGTATCAGAGACGGGGGTCTGAGGGCAGAGCCCCCAGCTGCCGATGGCTATGGGGGTCAGGGGGCAAAGCCCCCAGCCGCTGGGCGATTTTTGTAAGTTTTTGGAAAAAAAAACTATTTAAATCCCATTAAATCACATTTCGCACGAGTTCAGAGCCATTTCAAAGAACTAGATTTTTAACATTTCAAAGCCAATCGAAAAAATTTAGTTGTTCAATCCTCTTTTTGCAATTAAATCCCAAAACACGCTTAGAATCTTGCATTATGGTGTAAAATTTTAATTGTAAGTGATTTGGTCTATAGGGGGAAGTAACGAACATTGCCTCCTGCAATACTTTAGCAGTAAATAATTAAGTTCATAATAACGTTAAACGAGGGCCTGGGATGGCAACTTTTAGGTCAAAACTCTTAGATTTCTCACAGGTTTTGCATATAAATTGTTAAAAATTTGCATTAAGGGGCCCCTGGCCCGGGAACCTTGGACGTCAGTCAGGGGCCCTTGGGCTCCCTGGTTGCCAGTTAGAGGCCCCGTAGCCCCTTGCTTGTCGGTTAGGAGCCCAGGCCCCCTGGTTGTTAATTAGGGGCCCTGGGGCTCCCTGGTCGTGAGTTAGGAGCCCCCTGGTCGTCAGTTAGGGACTCCAGGACCCCTTGGTTGTTGGTCAGGGGATCTGGGGCCCCCTGGTCGTCAGTTAGAAGGGCCCCGGGGCCTCTCGTTGTCGGTTAGGGGGCTCCTGGCTCCCTGGTTGTTGGTTAGGGGCCCCTGGTTGTTAGTTAGGGGCCCTGGGGCTCCCTGGTTGCGAGTTAGGGGCCCCGGGGACCCCTGGTCGTCAGTTAGGCACTCCGGGGCCCCCTGGTTGTTGGTTAGGGGCCCTGGGGCCCCCTGGTTGTCGTTTAGGGGCCCCTGGTTGTCAGTTAGGGGCCTGGGCCCCTCTGGTTGTCAGTTAAGGGGCCCCCTGGTTGTTGGTTAAGGGTCCCTTGGTTGTTAGTTAGGGGCCCTAGGACCCCCGGTCGTCAGTTATGGGCCCCTTGTTTTCAGTTAGGGGTCCCGGACCCCGTGGTTGTCGGTTAAGGATTCCAGGGCCCCCTGGTTGTTAGTTGGGGGCCCCGGGACTCACTTGTTGTCATTAATATTATTGTTAATTACCGTTATGTGCATAATTACTGAAAAAAACTGCAACTAAACATCGCCAGGCTATGCTGTCATAAATTTTTGTCGTTAGTGGTATTTTGATTGTGGGGGGGGCCCGGGCCCCCCTGGCTACGCCTATGGTGACTTCAGATTTGCAAGACGCGTGCCCTAACCACTATACCACCGAAGTGGCGCCTAGCATTAGTCAAAATGTCGTAGGCCTATCTAAATCAAAATAATGAGAAAAAGCAATAGATCGTAACGTCTGCGCAGCAGCTTTTTCATGTTGGAAACCAGACCGGTGCACTGGACACTTTCAATAATTTTTGGCAGCACGTTACAGTAGCATCAGAAAAATTAACAAATTTGACGAAATATGATTTCAAATCTATCGTAATAGGTTACCAGATTGGTACGAAATTTAGAGCACATAAGTGTACTGCCCTGTACAGGTGTAAACTGTAAATTTACAGCTTTGGGCACAACTGTCTGAAGAAAAGTTGTAATCTTGCTGATTCGCCAAAAAGTTAGAAGCGAACACAGATTACTTTATGTTTGCTTAAAAAAAACAACAACATCTTAACTCCAACCCAGGTTGGAAAGTTTACCTACACTGAGCTAGATTTTTGCACCAATCCAAAATCCACATCTGACATAAGTTTAGTGTCACTGTATTGTGTATCGTGCCAAACAAAGTGTGAAGAGCGTGCCGATACAGACGTACGGTTTAAGATTTGCTTCAAGAATTTCGGCAAACTCGTAGCTCTGCGACTTGATCTCTAAAAAGAAAAAAAAGGTCTTCATTTTACAAGTTATGAATAGGATTACTAACCACGTGGAGTAGGCTATCGCTGATATTTGCATCACCATACTGCCTACCCGTGGCTACCAGTAACCGGCAGTAAGCTAGAGCAGATAGGCCTACTGATTTCAATGTTAATATGCATAGGTGGGCACAAGTCCGTTAATAACGAAGCTAACTTTTTGATTAACTCGTTAATCCGTTAAAAAGTTTTTTCATGTTAACGGACTTAATTAACTTTCGTTAAGTTCTGTTAACGGATTACATTAACTTCCGTTAAATTCTGTTAACTTCCGTTAAGGTTTTTATCGTAAATATCTTGCACCATTCATTCATCGTACCGGTACAAACCAGTTTGCACTGATAACATACTTGTAGCGTATTATCACGAGTTTCATAGAAGAGAGCGAAGAAAGGAGCTCTTTTTGTGCCAAATTATAAGCTGCAGTCCATAGGTCTATTTATTATCCCTGTTCACAATTTCGAACGATTTTCCGATCGCAGCTTCGTTAGTGCATATGAACTTATTTTTATTTTGAAATTAGATTAGAGTTAGACTGTAAAATGAAACTTCCAAAACACAAAAACACCACCATAGCAATAAATATTTCATTACAATCAGCTTAACAGCATCAATACGTGTTCTAGAAGCGAGTGAATAAAAAGAAATGCAAAATACACACTCAAAATGTTAACGAATTAACGGAATTTATTAACTTCCGTTAATTAAAGCTGAAAATAACGGATTAACGTTAACGGAGGTGTGAAGTTTGTTAACGGACTAGCGGTTAACGAAGCTAACGTTTTGCATTAACTTGCCCACCTATGTTAATATGTGGTTAGCTCGCTAATATGCTAGGACAGTATAGGCTAGTCAATTGTATTGCATAATCTTAATGGCTAGCTTAATCTAAATCCAACTGTCAAACAGCTAGGTCCAGTACGGTACCACAGTCAGACTATCGGCTTTTCCAAAATATGCTAGTATTTGGTATCCTAACCATATTGCTTCTCTAAGCACAATCAAAATAAAAACACAGCACATTTCTAAGCAACAGTTGGAAGCAATTTCTCTCTTAACTACCTGTAATTCACGTTAAGTTAATTCAGTGACGAACTTTTCTATAACTTTCGCACTCTTATTTATTCTTTCTTACATCGAAAACATTATGTTTCAGTTGACGGTATACAATCTAAAATGAAGTCTATTACTTACGGTGTAGCTCAGAGCAACATTTAAATCGTAAAATATTTCATGCTGGGGGCAGTCGCGTAGCCAGGATTTCGCTATGGGGGGGCTGTTTTGGGGGCTGGGGGCAAAGCCCCCAGCCGCCGAAGGCTTGGGGTTTGGGGGCAAAGCCCCCAGCCGCCGGAGGCACGTGGGTCTGGGGGCGGAGACCCAGCGCTCAAAAATTTTGCATTTTTTTGCAAAAATACTTTATTTTAGAGCATTTTCGATTAAAAAATAATGCTTTTAAAACGTGGCTTAGAAATTGGTAGTGCAAACATGATTAAACTGGTGGCATAAATGGGCAATTTGGGCTAATGGTAAAATGTTAGTTCTCTTGTTTAGATGCTGGTAAATTATAAAATCGAATTGTTCAATGAAACTCACACGGAGTAATCTATTTTGTGTACAGTTTATAAAAAAATAATTGGGGGGGGCTAATGAAAAGAGATTTGAGAGAAATGATTGTTAATTAACTGATACTGAATAGCCCTTCCCCCCGCCCACCTATTCCTTAGTTTATAGTATATTTGTTGATGGTACCTTTGTTTAGCATTTTTGCACTTGCAATCAAATTTGATTGCTTATTTCTCACCTTTTTCAAAGTTTTTTTTTATTTGTTAGTTTTATTTTTGACAAATTAGCCCTTCCGAATATATGTTTCAAAAGATGTTTTATATCACTTTTTAGTCCACTCCAGAACATAAAACAGTCTCAAAAGTTCTAAAAACGTAGTGTTTTTCCCATTCTGCATTTTGGTCGACATGCCAACGGGGGGGGGCTATAGCCCCCCGCCCCCTCCTGGCTACGCTACTGGCTGGGGGGACGCTTTTGCAGGCCCGGCGCGAGGATAGCGTGACTGGGGGGCAGAAATAAATTTGGGGGGGCACGAGAAGTTTATTTATGTGAATTCGAGAGGGGGACGGGGGCACGAGAAATTCATCCCAGTTTGGATCAAATGAACAAGCTGAAGACCAAAAATTCAGAGGGATTTTCCAGCCGAAATCAGAAATTCAAACGTTTTTTCTGGCCGAAAACAAGTGATCTCCAAGAAAAAAAGTCCTCATCCCAAATATGTCATGAAATCCGGTGTGGTGGGTCAAAAGGAGCGCGCTCCGACAGCGGTTAACCGGCTCGGTTGTACAACCTATGAGTTGCTTGGATCTGTTGAGTTAAGATATGCTATCGGTTCCAAATATCTTTCGTTTGTGGTTATTTCTTCTGCTAGCTTCCACCACGCCATTGGCTGAAGCATAAACTGCTACACACTTTCCCCTTTCTGAAAGCAGTGGTAGGAAGTGGCCTGCTGATGTCGGCTATACTAGCGCCGACCATCCAGTTGGGTCACCAGTTGTGGCGTGTCAAAAGGAGCGCGCTCCGATTGCGGTTAACCGACTCGGATGTACAACCTATGAGCTGCTATGATCTGTTGACTTAAGATGATATCGGTTCCAATTATCTTTCGTTCGTGGTTATTTCTTCTGCTAGCTTCCACAACGCCACTGGCTGAAGCAGAAACTGCGACACCGGTGTCAGTCAACAAAAATTACAAGAATACCGGTGGCAAACACCAATTTGGGCCTCAATTTGCACTCCAGTAGCCCCGAGCCTGTTAATTTCTTCGGGGCACAGTTCTCGCTTGGGGAAGCACAATTTTCGTTTGGGGGGAACAAGCAGTGATTTGGGGGGCACGGCCCCGGAATGCCCCCTCGTGACGCCAGGTCTGCTCTTTTGCAGCCATGACCAGGCGCATTTGGAATGAGGTAGCAATTTGATGAAAAGTTTGCCCCAAAATCAAGAAAAATTTAAGGTTTTCTTCTTTTGGTACAGATTTTGCTCCCAAATTCGAATGAAGACCAAGAAAATAGGTCTTTACCGCATTTTGGTAGTATCTTCTGCCGGAATTTGGGATTTATTGGAATTATCAGCCATTTTTTATCGAAACGTCCTGGACGCTTTCTTTCAATGGGGGGATGCTAAATCTCGATGGGCGACGCGTCCCCCACTAAAAGATAGCGTCCTGGACATTAAGATGAAAAGTGGGGGGTCAAGGGGTCAATAATACTAACTTGTCCCCTTCTTTTTCTACTGTACATCAATGATCAAACAATTCTGTCTATTGTCTTCCACGATTGCTTGCTGACAATACTTGCCTTTTAATTGATAGCCCAAATCTAGCATCATTAGAAACTGAAACAAATAAGAACTTAGCAAATGTTTACGAATAATACATCGCTGACGAATTAGGTCTAAACCCATTAAAATCAAACCATCTATTATTATTCCGCCTAACAAAATATACGAAGTCTCCATTTCACCTTATTCATTAATGACTTAGGGTCATTTTTTGTCAACTTTACCAGAAAAAAGTGAAAATGTAACCCACCATCTCAGATTTTGGTGAAACTTTGGAAGATTATAGAGCTGGTCATTCTGAGCAAAATAATATCCATATCAACGAATTTGGTTCAGGGAGTCAAAAGTTATGGCCCACCAAAAATCGCCATTTTTGTGTTCACTCAAGCGTTAACATTTATTAAGATTTTAACCTTAATATTTTAAATGTTTATAACTTAGTGAGTTTTTGAGTTACCAAGGTCAAATTCGGTGAGAAGATTGCCCATGGTACGTGGTGTAAGTGTAACACTTTTTTCTAAATTTGGGTTTGTATGAATGATTTTGTGCCATCCTGAATAATGACACAATTTCAAAATCATTCATCCGGAACCAATTTTTAGAGCTAAAAATCGAAAAAGGCCCACCTCCGATTTTTTCAAGTAAAGTATTAAATGAAAGCTTTTGACCTCCTCTTTCTATTAATAAAATAAAAAGTATGTGTATTTGTGTTTATCATGTTCAAAGCATAAAATAATTTATCCAAACCAAAAACCTGTATTTTTCAGAAATTTTTAGTGTTTGTTTTTAATAGTTTAAGAACATTTAGTTGCAAAGTGTAATTGTGCTACTTTTTGAATTTATTGCTTCTCTTCTTTGCAGTTATGGAAGCCATTAAATAATTGAGCGTGACTATTTTATCGAAAAACTTTCAGTAAATGAGACTAAAACAAAAATTAAATTAAACAATCGTGCGTAACTACGAGTATATTGAAAAAGTTTAAGTGATCGAGACTAAAATTTTTATTTGACAGGCATTTTTCATTTGTTTTGTTAGCGATTAAAATTAGGGTTTGAGATATATTTGAGGTTAGTTTTAAAGCAACGATTTGAATTTGAGTCCGATTTGAGTCAGAATTAATCAAAACCACGATGGAATTTTTTTTTGTGAAATTGAGTCTTTCTCAATGATTTAAATCACAAAAGAATAGTATTTTACTTGCTTAAAGGCGGTGAATCATCCTGCCAATTCCAGTGGTTTACAATAGCTAAAATCGAACTATAATTTTTGATATTTTTTATTTTAATTTTGGGACTGCGGTTGCAAAGATATTCAACAAATACAAAAAAATGTCCCCCCGAAAAAAGTTTTTGGGAACTCTGAGTTTTGTTCTTCCCGCCAAAACCACAGTAGGCCTAATGGTTTAGAGAACTGTGGTAGGCCTAATAGTTTAGAGATAGTTTATTTCTAAATAGTTTAGGCCTAATTAGGCCTAACTATCTCTAAACTATTAGGCCTAATAGTTTAGAGATAGTTAGGCCTAATAGTTTAATAAGATTACAGTAGGCCTAATAGTTTAGAGAACCGTGGTTTTGGCGGGAAGAACAAAACTCAGAGTTTCCAAAAACTTTTGTCGGGGGGACATCTTTTTGTATTTGTAGAATATCTTTGCAAACGCAGTCCCAAAATCAAAACAAAAAATATCAAAAATTATAGTTCGATTTTAGCTATTGTAAACCACTGGAATTGGCTGCATGATTCACCGCCTTTAAAAAAATTGAGTTCTTTCAGTAACATTGAGTTTTTGTATCCAGCTTGTCAAGAACAATTTCTTTACTCAGAAAACATAACATAATTAGGTTTTCAACTAAAGTTTAAATCAATAAATAAAAGTGAACAAACTTGGTATTCAGTCGAATACATTATACAGAATAGATACAATTCACAGAAAAACTAAGTGAATGCAATAGTGCTTTTTTTACACTGTCACGTAATAATGATCAATACTGAACTAACAATTGTTATAACATACCCTCTTTTTCATAGGCGTTGCCAGGGGGGCCTAGGGGGCTCGGCCCCCTCAATCGAAATGCCACCAATGACAAAAATTTGACAAAAAAGCCTTGTTTCTTCATTTTCAGTTTCTTTCAGCATTTTTGCGTACAACAGTAATTAACAATAAATAATATTGACAGCCAGGGGGCTCAGCGCACCCCATTAATTCAATTTTTCCAACCAATTTAAACGTACAGTATAATTACGGTGAAATCAAGGGTTTTTGTTCTAAAAGTTGCTACCTCACGCTCTCATCTAAACTTTTTATGAACATAACGCAATAACCAGCGCCGCATTTGCCATATGGCACAGTGCCAGGGCCCCGCGCTCAGATGGTAGGACGTTTTTTGGTCTTCATTTATATTTGGCTGGAAGATGTTGCAAAAATCCCGTTAGTGCCAGAGGCCCTGCGCAAAGTAAATCCGGCCCTGGAATAACACGTTCGGTATATGTTCGGTAATATCGGTATATAACAGGTATATGGACCATGCTACACCATTTTACTCTAAACTAAAAATCCTAAAAGTTCTTGCATTATACAAACGTAGTTACCAAACTGATATTTCACCATTATCATTAACGTCTCCCACCTCTACTGTCAAACCTTTTCACTAAAACTAACCAAGTTTCTCAGATATCTACTCGATTATCAAGCGCTGCCATTAATCCTACCTTATACATTCCTCTTTACAAAACAATCAGACTTGAAAAAAGCATCAGGTACCAAGGTGTTAAAATTTGGAACGAAATTTCAACAAGCAAAGCCAAACAATGTTTCTCAAGCTTTAAAGCACCATATAAAAATCATCTATTAAATATGTGCTAGTACCATAGGTGGGCACAAGTCCGTTAATCGTTAATCCGTTAATAACGAAGCTAACTTTTGTATTAACTCGTTAATCCGTTAAAAAGTTTTTTCATGTTAACGGACTAAATTAACTTCCGTTAAGTTCTGTTAACTTCCGTTAAGGTTTTTATCGTTAATATCTTGCAGCATTCATTCATCGTACGGGTACAAACCAGTTTGCACTGGTAACATTTGTTGCACATTAGCACGAGTTTTATTGAAGAGAGCGAAGAAAGGAGCTCTTTTTTGTGCCAAATAATAAACTGCAGCCTCATAGGTCAATTAATTATCGCTGCACACAATTTCCAATGATTTTCCGATCGCAGCTTCGTTAGTGCATTTGAACTTATTTTTATCTTGAAATTAGATTAGACTGTAAAATGAAACTTCCAAAACAAACTAAGACCTCCACAGCAATATTTCCTAATAATCAGCTCAACAACGTCAATACGTGTTCTAGAAGCGAGTGAATAAAAAGAAATGAAAATTAAACACAAAATGTTAACGAATTAACGGAATTTATTAACTTCCGTCAATTAAAGCTGAAAATAACGGATTAACGTTAACGAAGGTGTAAAGTTTGTTAACGGACTAGTGGTTAACGAAGCTAACGTTTTGCATTAACTTGCCCACCTATGGCTAGTAAATATTCAAAACATTTAATATATAGTATAAAACATTGGTATTGCAATTTGGGTAAAATTCGTCAAATGCATCAAGACAACGGCGTGTTTTTTATTAATTTACAACAGTTCAACTGGTAATCAGGGTGGCTGCAGACTTTGAAGATCGAGAGGTCAACTCACAGTCACTCTTGACAAATTACTTCCGTAATTTTATTGTTTGTTCACATTATGTGAATTTTGTGGCAAAAATAAATGAACTTGAACTTGAACGCCACACATTACTTGAATCATTGCTCTTTCTGTTCTAGTCAAAATTGCCATCTCTTTTTCTCTCAAGCATCTAGTTTCTCTTCCACACAACATAGCTGATCTTAAGCAACTTTTGTAAACCTTCCCTTTCATCTTTGATGAAAACCTTTTGCCTTTGAGTATTTTACCACATTGCCAGAATTTCATTCAACCAATACTTGTTGTGTCTGTTATCGTTGTTTCACATCCATCAGTTGCATTCAATCTGTCACTTAGATAAGAAAACTTAAAGTAGTTACAATTTCCACGCCATCACACAGTATTTCATTTGGTTCTTTCAAATTCTTCACCAAGTCTCCACACTTCTTGCAAACAAAGCTTTTGCCAAGAAAATTGTAACCTTCTTGTTCGGTGGACTCACCTACCACATGCTGTGCGTAGCACTGAGTTACACGTAACTCTTGTTCCACAGTCGCCACAAGGATTAACCTTACTGTCGAACGTTTCTTCCTTCATCCCACTCATCATCAACTTTGTCTTTCCAAGATTGACTCTCATCCCTTTGCTTTCAAACACATTTCTCCATTCATCAAAGTTCTCTCTCAACTCTTTCGTAGTTTTCCCCATTAGGACCAGATCGTCCGCATAAAACCTTTCCTTGCATTTTCCGTAACTTCATCCACCACCTTTACAAACAACAAAGGCAACAACACAGATCCTTGGCGTACACCAACTTTCACAGAAAATTCTTTTGAAAGAACGATCCAACCCGAATTTTCGTTTCCGCTTCTTCATAAGGACCCATCCTCGCCTAGCTCGACCGCAGGGTTTCAGGCAAACCTTTCTTTCTCATAGCGTACTTCTTCACTCGTCTTGGCAGGGCATGGTATGGAATGGAAGACAATTATTCCATACTCCATACTGGCAATTTTCTTCCATTCCATACTAAAATCTTCGATTCCATACTAGAATTTTCTTCCATATTCCATTCCATACTCCCATACCAAAAATGTTTCGGTATATAGGAAGGAACGAACGCATAATTTGCACCTTCGCAAAGTTAAGCGAATACCTTCGCGAGTGGTCACTCACAAAGGCAAGCAATTACTCGCGAAGGTGCGCGTAACATTGCAAAGATGCAAGTTCTGCGGCGCGTTGCTTCCGATCTAACCATATTTAAAAGTTACGACCACTTGAAGAAATATTGCTCAAAATCGGTTTTATCGAAGAAATGAGAACTGCTTGAGGTAATAAAGAGGTGCCCCTAATCTTTTTCCACAATTCTCCCTATTTGCCAAAATACGAATTAATCCGTTTGACTCCGTATCAATAGCAACCCTGCATTTTGCAATTTTGTTACATCACGAAAGACGTACTGTAGATCAGTACTGGTAGCCAGTTAGTAATCGCGTTTCCTAGTCAGCAAGAATTTTTGCAAAAACTATCATTTCGTAATGTTATAAAATTGCGAAATGCAGTGTTGCCAATAGTACGGAGTTAAATGGATTAAATCGTATTTTCTCGAATAAGGGAAATTGTGGAATAAGGTTTAGGGCACCTCTTTATTGCCCCAAGTAGTTCTCATTTCTTCAATGAAACCGATTTCGAGAAGTATCCGTTTAAGAAGCAATAACTGTGCAACTGTTTCAGCGGATTTTGTTTTTGTATTGTAATTTTAGATACACTTCACTCACCAAGTTGCCTTGGCCAGAAGGCAGAAAAACTTTTTTTATAGCTTGAAAAGACCTTCAAGGAGTTAATTGAGCGATAAAATTTACCAACAGCTTTCGCTTCTACGCGTAGTACAAGGCTGAAACATAATTGAAAATTTTATGTGAAGTTAAATTGAAATAAATTTGAAATTTCCATTCTTTTTTATATAATTATGCTGGTTTCCTAAACCACACTGTTCTTCACAATTATACGCTACCATTACACAAATCATCACAACAAGCCGATAGCTACAGTATATCATAGTTGTAAATTGCTAAAATTTGTTGTTGTTGTTGTTGTTGTTGTTGTTTTTCTTTTTTGTGTGGCACTATCACAATCAGAACAAAACAGAAACTTATTTTTGTTGGTCAAAAAAACAAAAATTAAAAAACAAACAAAAAATGTAAAATGGCAATATAACAGCAAGTACTTTAATGATTTCAAGTTTGCATTCACACCAGTTACTATAAACTTTGAAAAGAACTAGTAAGCTTAAACATTAAACATAATCAAAAAAAAAGCTCAGTCGGTGATGAAACAGCAAATACGAATTATTCCTGAAGTGAAATAGGCAGAACTAATTTAATAGTTCACAGAGACATCACGTCTTACAATCCTACTTCATTTGACAACACCTTAATGCTGTCTCCGCGTCGAAATGGGTAATCATTTCAACCCCTAGTGGCGCAGGTGAGGCGGAGCCCCCAATCGCGGGAGCTTTCCCGTGTTTCGAAGTCAACTGACTTCATCAATCATCATCAGTGTGAAGAGGAGTCGACACAATGCAAAGAATTTTGATCCCTGAATTAGGCTAACTCAACAGGTAAATTTGAATACCCAAGCTATCGGTATATGAAATTTCTCTGCAATTTTTTGGTTCTATATCTAGGGAGAAACAAATTAAGATTAGCTTCGTCTGATTTTAATTTGTTTCTCCCTAGATATAGAACCAAAAAATTGCAGAGAAACTTCAAATATCAAGGAGTCAAAATCTGGAACTCGCTATCAGAAGAATTAAAAATTTTATCGTTCAATCAATTCAAAGTAAAATATAAACAAAAATTATTGTCAAAATATAAATGATAAATTGCATAATAATATTTTTGAACATAAACTAAGCCAGAGGAAACATATTGCAATATTTTTTAAACAGTCAGTACGCCTTGAAATCTATGAATGCTAATATATAGGTGGCTGCTCGACTCGATGACCGTGAGGTCCCCTCGCAGCCTCCTGTTGCAATTCAAGTGACTGCTTTTTGAATAATATATTGCCTTGCTTACTTGTTTATTTATGCCTTAATTGCATTTGTCTTGAATTGTAAATAAATGTTATGTTATAGGCTATCGTCTTCATCTCCTAACTTCAAAATTTCGTTGCTATGGAAGAAAAAACAAATTACGACTTGCAAGTTGTTAATCTTGAAATGACTAAACAAGTCAAATTTGTCAAAGCCGTCAGTCAGCTACAGCATCAATGCTGCAAATTGCTGTGTACTTGTAGTACATTACTATGATGCAATACGTGTACTGTTTGCGCAATACACGCAACCGAATTACCGCGATTAATCGACAATTAATAGAATAGATGTCGAATTTTTCTGTGAGAATATTATTCATTACCACCCGCATAGGCGTAGCCAGGGGGGGGGCCCAGGCCCCCTGGGCCCCCCCAATCAAAATACCACTAACGACAAAAAGTTATGACAGCATAGCCTGGCGATGTTTAGTTGCAGTTTTTTTTTCTGTAATTACGCACATAACAGTAATTAACAACAATATTAATGACAACAAGTGAGTCCCGGGGCCCCCAACTAACAACCAGGGGGCCCTTACTAACAACTAGGGGGCCCTGGAATTCTTAACCGACAACCAAAGGGTCCGGGACCCTTAACTGAAAACCAGGGGGCCCATAACTGACAACCAGGGGCCCCTAACTAACAACCAAGGGACCCTAACCAACAACCAGGGAGCCCCTTAACTGACAACCAGAGGGGCCCAGGCCCCTAACCGACAACCAGGGGGCTCCAGGGCCCCTAACCAACAACCAGGGGGTCCTGGAGTGCCTAGCTGACGACCAGGGGTCCCCTAACTCACAACCAGGGAGCCCCAGGGCCCTAACTAACAACCAGGGGGCCAGGAGCCCCCTAACCGACAATGAGGGGCCCAAGGGCCCTCCTAATTGACGACCAGGAGGACCCAGGGCCCCTGACCAACAACCAAGGGGTTCTGGAGTCCCTAACTGACGACCAGGGAGCCCCAGGGCCCCTAATTAACAACCAGGGGGCCTGGGCTCCTAACCGACAAGCAAGGGGCTACGGGGCCTCTAACTGGCAACCAGGGAGCCCAAGGGCCCCTGACTGACGACCAAGGTTCCCGGGCCAGGGGCCCCTTAATGCAAATTTTTAACAATTTATATGCAAAACCTGTGAGAAATCTAAGAGTTTTGACCTAAAAGTTGCCACCCCAGGCCCTCGTTTAACGTTATTATGAACTTAATTATTTACTGCTAAAGTATTGCAGGAGGCAATGTTCGTTACTTCCCCCTATAGACCAAATCACTTACAATTAAAATTTTACACCATAATGCAAGATTCTAAGCGTGTTTTGGGATTTAATTGCAAAAAGAGGATTGAACAACTAAATTTTTTCGATTGGCTTTGAAATGTTAAAAATCTAGTTCTTTGAAATGGCTCTGAACTCGTGCGAAATGTGATTTAATGGGATTTAAATAGTTTTTTTTTCCAAAAACTTACAAAAATCGCCCAGCGGCTGGGGGCTTTGCCCCCTGACCCCCATAGCCATCGGCAGCTGGGGGCTCTGCCCCCAGACCCCAGTTTCTGATACGTTTGTGTACACTAGCTTACTCAACACGTCTTCCAAGTTAGACTTTTACACTTTTCAACAATTAGTTTTCGCCCTCTTCCTTTACCAAAATCCTGGCAAAGTGCCATCAGGCTACGGCTTCAGATCTTCCATTCTACGATATCTTTGCCCCACAAAAAATTACTTTTTCGAAAATTTCTGATGACGTCATTGCGTGTGATTTGTGGTTTGGGCCCCCCCACAATCAAAAATCCTGGCTACGCCTATGACCACCCGTATATATTTTTCTGCAAATACCATTCATGAAATCTAGTATGGAATTGATACGGAAGTATGGAAGATTATCTTCCATTCCGTTCTGAAAATCTTCCATTCCCTTCCATTTTGACACCTTCCGTATTCCATAACGAAATATCTGTTCCATTCCATTTTCCATTCCATACAATGTGTGCTGCTTTTTGGCTCTCTGTCAAATCCTGTTCCAAATCAACGAAACACATGACATTCTAAATTCCGCTATTTTCCTTATTCGCGAAAATAGATTTAATCCGTAATTGGCAACCCTGTTGGAAATTTCGTGGCATCAGAAAACGATTACTTTGCAAAACTTCCTTTAGAATATCGAACATGGCTTTGCTTATTTTACCAAAATTTAGTAAATTGACAATTTCTTGGAAAATAAGCAACGCGCGCGATGTTTAATTATCGAGAATCGCTTTGCTTATCTGGAAGAAATTTTGAAATGACATCCTTTTCTGATGTTACGAAAGTTTGAAACGCAGGGTTGCCAGTGGTGCGGAGTCAAGCAGATATTTTCGCGGATAAGGGGAATAGTAGAACAAGGATTGGAGCATCTCCTTTTTATAGTTCTCGATCATTTCTTTAATAAAGCTGTGGTAAACGAGAGAATATATAGTAGTTCAATACTTTTTCTTGTGAAATTGTCTGCCGTATCCGGTTTTTGGCACACATTGCTCATTTTCACGGGTGATATTGCACAATGAACGGATGTCGCGAGACCAAAAGAATTTAATTGGAACGAGCGATGCTCGCGTCGCGTGTTCCTTTGTTTTTACTCTGCCATTTTCCAACTAACGAGTGCGAAATTTCAGACTTTTGCTTATAACTCGAAAACGGTTGGGTCTAGCTATATGAAATTTTGACAGCAGTTTGAGATTAATGAGTTATATGTTTGTACCAAATTTCGAGGCAATAAGTCCTGTGACTTTGGTTTTAGAACTCAAAACCCCCCCCGAAAGTTCGGCATAAAAAGCGGTCTCAGTCAAAAACGGCTTAAGTAGGGCAAAAAATATCTCACCTGGTTATATGTCTTAATATACCCTTTCATCCCAACCAACCCACTTTTGCCGCGATGAGATTCATTTCTCTTTTTTTTTTCCTTTTTTTTCCTTTTTTTTCTTCCTAAGTTTTGTACGCTCTTCTTCTCCTAAACCACAACACATCGAAATCTAATTTTTGAGTAAAGTTGTTGAGCTGCATACCCAATTTTTTCTCCCGAAATTTTTTTGGGCAACTCCACCGGGAACCCCCCCAAAATGGGGCCCCAAAAAATCAATTTTTTGAACGGCTCAAACTAGGGCGCTTGTTTTTCTGATATCAGCAGATACTTAACAGACAAATATTTTGACATAGTTTGGGGGTGCCACCCCCCCAGAGACCCTTCCAAATCCAACCCCCCAAAAATCAATTTTTGAACAGCTAAACTTTGGGTGCTAGTGTTTTTTGACATCAGCAGATATTCAACAGACAAGTAGTTTGGGGGTGCCACCCCATCGGAAACCCTCCAAATGGACCCCTAAAAATCAAGTTTTTGAACGGCTCAAGCTAGAGTGCTAGTTTTTTTTGATATCAGAATATAATTAACAGCCAAATATTTTGGCCTAGTTTGGGGGTGCCACATCCCCTTGGCCACCCCCCCAAATGGACCCCTCAAAAATCAATTTTTTGAATGACTTAACTTAGGGAGCCAGTTTGTATTGATATCAGCAGATATTTAACAGACAAACATTTTGGCGTAGTTTGGGGGTGCCACATCCCTCGGGTCTCCTCAAATGGACCCCCAAAAATCAATTCTTTGAATGGCTCTTGCTAGAGTGCTAGTTTTTTTTTGATATCAGCAGATACTTACCAGACAAATGTTTTGACGTACTTTGGGGGTGCCACCTCCCTCGGGGAGCCCCCAACTGGACCCCCTAAAATCATTTTTTTGAACAGCTCGAACTAGGATGCTAGTGTTTTTTGATATCAGCAGATATTTAACAGACAAATACTTTGACATAGTATGGGGGTGCCACCTCCCCCGGGGACCCCCCAAATGGACCCCTCAAAAATCAATTGTTTTTAATGGCTAAACTTTGAGTGCCAGGGTTTTATGATATCAGCAGAGATTTAATAGAAAAATATTTTGGCGTAGTTTGGAGGTGCCACCCCCCCGGGGACCCCCCAAATGGGCCCCCAAAAATCAGTTTGAATTTAAAATCAAATCAAAATCAATTGAATGGCCCAAGCTAGGGTGCTAGTGTTTTATGATATCAGGAGATATTTAACAGACAAATATTTTGACTCTACGTTTCTGGAGGTTCCATTATCAGATATTTTTGAATAATTGTTAATTTTACGGTTGGCAAAAAGTACTATTGAGCGTCACAGCATTAGCAACGCGTCGGTCGTTCACTGGGTTTGCTGGCAAACTCCCATCTAGATGATGTTGTGTCAGGCGCGTCGCCAGCGGGGGGGCATAGGAGGCATTGCCCCCCCCCCCCCCCCCCCCGATTTTTATTTTTGTTCCCCGATTTATTTTTTGCCCTCCCACCGAATTTTTTCTTAAAAGTTAGCATCGCCCTCACAGTTAAAATAGTGGTAATTTTAACCGTTCCATCTCCTATCCTGACATCGATTCTATTTGATTGATTGTATTTGAATAAGCTGAAGATGGCCACAGGCCGAAATTGATTTTAGTGAAAGTTTTCGTTAATTATTTTCGTTAATAGTTAGTTAAATATATTTTTTGGCTGATTCTTTGTTTCCTTCATGCAACTAAGTATCCTGACATCTATATTACAATCTAGGGTACGGTACGCTGCACAATCTCGTGTCTTTGGTCAGGTTCAACAACAACAACAACAAATCTATTCAGTACGGTGCAGTAATAATACAGCTACCACTAGTTTGTGTGTACTAAAAAAAAAAATATTTACTATGTAGTAGGCGTGGCATGGTACATTGTGATGTCATATACAGCAGCACTTATAGGCGAGCCCTTATTACAAGTCAGGGGTTGTGACTGTTGAAGGTAATGTACAGTAAGTTGTTGTAGGCTGTAAGTTGGTGATCAGTGATATACGCATAATGCAAACCATCCGCAATGTACCGTGCAATCAATAGTTACAGAAAGGAAAATAGACTATCGCCAAATGCCTTCGGGAAAAAAAAATTTGATCGGTCAGTTGCACTTCTAGGCTATGTAGTAAACGAAGGCTACGGGTAAGCAAACTTAGCCAACGTGAGTTGAGTTGACAAGCCCATGTCTGGAAGTGGAAGGTCTTAGCTTAGCAACTCAAACCGTACTGTATTTTGATTGGGATCTTGTTCAGCAGTATGAGTAATCGATCTGCAGAAACTCTGAGCTAACAGAGAAACAGACTGCATTCCTTCCCCAAATCGGAATCCATTGACCAATTCTTTAATAGCTGGACTACGGGAATTTTCTGACTTTCAGATTTCCAAGAAGTGTTCATTACCTATAGTTTATATAACTAGATCGATTAGTACCGGTAGCAAAACAAACTTAGCAGTGTTCTCGGCAATAGCAACGCCATTGATATCTGAGATTTTGAGTAAACTTTAGTAGCCTATAGTCCCGTTTTGGCTGTTTGGTGCTGCTATTTGTGATGATTTTTTTAGAGCACTAATACAGTCCTGGTGCATTTCCGATACAGTAATTAGTGGTGCCGATCCATATTGACCATTGAGGAATGATTTAAGGAATTTGTCTGTTTTTTGATAATTTTGAACTTTGGGAGAAGGGATGATGCTCAAACTGGAGATTTTCGGAGGAAAGTTCAACGCTCATTTTCGCCAATACCAACAAGGTAGTCCGCAGAAACGTTTAATAAGGTTTGGAAGGAGTGCTGGTGGCAATTAAGAATTTTCAAACACAAAAGTTAGGGTGAGACGGCCTTAAAGCCAACTAGGGGGTCTGGGGGGCGCTGTGAGCTCCCCAGCGGGGTCCGGAATCTTTAGCTTTATCGACGTTTTTTCGAGGATAAAATGCATCGTTTAATAACGTTGCAAGTTGTAACACCGAAGTTACACACCGTACCGATACAAACTATTGGGAAGGATGCAGCAGAAATTCTTTTGGGAGATGCACCCCCTGGATCGGCCCTTAGGCAATACAGAAACAGAATAGGCATTCAAGTATAAATGCTAAACTGTTCATTTTTCTACTTTGGCTAGTGATACACAATTGTATATTATTAGCTACAGTATTCATCATAGAGGTACCGATATTAAATTTTGCTCATATGTTTTCTGGAGTTTCCTGTCGTCAGTCATTTCCCGCCGTTATGCTAGATGTAATCATGTTTAATTAAACGAGAAGATTTACGTTATTTTTTCAGCAATTGTTGAGTTTAGCGGCTTTGTCGATATTTATATGTGTCAGAGACATTATGCTTTCTGCATTTATTCAAAAATCATTCAAGGTAGTTTTTCATGCGCAGCTCTGAACTTTTCTTATTATTTAGATATGTTTACCAACGCGATAGCCATAGAATATGCCTAAAATTTTTGTTGCAAGTTTGTGTTTTGCTTTAAACAAGGTAGTACATTAACCGATATGATCCCATGCTGTTCTTGCATAAAAGACAAAGACAATCATGCACGTCAGATAGGCATTAAATAAATATACGGTTTAGTAATCGTTTCATTGCAACCTAAGTAATTAGTTTGTGAAATAAAGCTGAAAATGGTTCTATGAACTTAATCAACGCCAAATAGCTGTATTACTCAAAGGCGAAACGAAATTTACAACCCCGCCACACAAACAATCGACCTAACTCTTAAAATACTGCAATAATTTACCGTCAAAACTTTGCCCCCCCCCGGTTTTCAGCTTTGCCCTCCTGATCTCGCTAAGCTGGCGACGCCCCTGTGTTGATTGTTCTCGCTTTGCTTAGTTTCACTCGCAGCATATACACTGCTGCTTTGCTTTACGATTCATTCATTTATTCTACTTGATAATTATTAAGTAAATCTTGAGACTCATAGCGTACGAATCTCATTTCAAATCTGATATCGGATCCGGAACAGTACCGGTATTTCTTCAATATAAAACAAATTCAGCCTATGTTATTTATAAGAATTTTTCGTAAAATGTGCATAACAAACACCTTTCCTCCGCAGTGCTGCTGGTTTAAACAAATGATGATCTACAATATTAACAATATTATATAATTCTTTATTTTGCAATTTTACGTCAAAAAGACACAAAAAATGTTACAAATATTATAAATTCGAGCAGCACAAGAATGTAACAAAAAGTTTGTAAAACCATAAAAAATTAGGTTGATTTTTTTCTGAACGTGGAGTGAAATTCGTTGGCAAGTTGCCATTTGTATCGTGACTTTCATGTCTCGAGATGGCCCCCTTGAGTGCAACCCCCTCCGAACCGACAGTCCAAGCATCTTTGAAGTCGATTTCGTCCTGCACAAATAAAATAGAAATTATTTTCCTCCTTTCACTAATTCCTTTACATTGTCTGTTGATTAGTTTTGTATTTTTCAAAAAACCATTAAGTTTTACAAAAAGCAATGAAAATGCGGCAGAACAAAACGAAAACTGGGGCAAGCAAAATGATTATAAACAAAAGATTACCAATGATCTATTGTTCAGTTATATTGTATTGTAGAACACTACAGATTGCAAATAACTTTTCTAAATAAAAGAGTTAAAGAAACTCATACGACTTTAATAATACTGTAACATATTGGTTATCAGGCGCTTAGCCAGGAATTCGCAATGGGGGGAGGCTGTTTCGGAGGTGTAAAACCAAACTAAAGCGGTTTTCATTTGGAATTGGAACGGTTTTGTGCCCAAAATTAGGTAAAAACAAAAAAAAAGCAGAAAGAATTAGGTCTTCGCTCAGATTTGGATCGTTCTTTTGCCCCAAATTAGGTGAAGACCAAAAAAATATAAACAGGTCTTCACCCAAGCTGGGATCGATTTTTGTGACCATATTTTCTTCACGTCCCGGGTTAAAGTAAATACACATTCTCATTCCCAATGCCAATGGGGCGGGTATTTTAGCTTTTAGTCCAAAAATTAGTCTCAAATGTGATAAAAGTGAGGTACTTTGCATACGCAGCATGCCAATGTGGAGGGCTACAGCCCCCCCCCCTGGCTACGCTACTGCAGGTTATAGAGTACATTGTTGCGAAATAACGTCTTGGCCAGGGGACAGCGAAGGGACGAAGGTATCATTGCCGTCCATCAACTTATCTACCACCCTCCGTGGACCCTTCACTCTCCTTTTGGGGCCGAACGCGATAACTTTTATAATCTACTGTATTTTTGTATCAGAAAGTACAGTAAGATCCATGAAATCGCCAAAAATAGTTAAGTGAGAAGTTTCACATTTAGGAAAGATTCACCGAAGCCCTTAACTTACACTCATTTTTGTATTAGTTATAATACTGTAGGTTGACTCGACTGGAAATTAAACCCGAATCTGCTATTTCAGTGGATTCGGTATCTAGACAAGACTGCTGATTGGCAAATATTTCAACTGCGAAACTTAAACATCAATTCACTGCATCAACACCTGCGCTGACATTTTTCTTGTTGCACTCGAACAACCACTTACTTTTTGCCACTCGTTTACAGTTTGGAGGTTTAATCCACTTCTGCTTTTGGTTTTTTATTGTGATTCTGCAAAAGTTCCCACAGCCCGCGCCGATCCCCCTTCCAATATTTAAGTCATCGTCGTCATCGAGATCGCCGAATTCTTCCATTTCCTCTGGGGTGAATTCTCCCTCGGGCACGGTCAGTTCGTAGTAGTCAAGAATATCCAAAAAGTTGTAGACGCAGTTAGCCTAAAATTTTACAAACACATAAATCATGTACGTAAGAGTATTTGGACGAACAAAAAAAAAAAAGAAATAAGCAAAATCAAAAAAATTTTAAACCCGTTACCTCGCCTGTAGCCTTTAGGCCAGAAAGCACGCAAACAATTAAAGAATGATATAGACTTTATCAGCAACAGCAGCAAAGCGTCAATCTTGAAATTTCTTTGATTGTTTTTTATTATCAATCTCAGCTGTTTAGAACAGAAAGAAACATACCAACAACTGAGTGAGATTGTTAGTTAATTGTGCTGCCATCTAGCGACTTACAGGATTTTCTTCGCATCTCTCCACAAGGTCGTCATCGAGCTGCATCGAAACAGTTTCAAATTTCGATGAATTTCCATTGTTGACGCATCTGAAATCCCGCCGGTATGAGATCTCCGGTAAGCTCAGACTGCATTCGCTCGCGTAGTTCAGAGCCTCATTTCTGCAATCCAAGCTGCGATTTCTTAGATGTTCGTACTCGGGAATATTCATCAAGTCCGATGTTTCGCATTGTGACGTCAGATTCACAACTAAACATTAAAAAAATATTTCTAGTCAAAACAAAAATTGCTGATGAGAGAGAAATCATCAATATAATGAGATTACTTTAAAAAGAGCGATGTAGCTCATTGCTTCAGGTGCTTTTTAACTTGGTTGCGTTAAAGTTTATTGGATTCGAGGACGATTGATCAGCAGGATAAATAATGCCCGGCGACTACCCCAGCCTATATAATTAATAATGCCTGGTACAACCAATAAATCAAACAACGCTGTTTGGGGCTGCTAGTCCTCATGGCTCTCAAAACTGTAAAGTTGAGTTGATCTATTTAATCTACAAAAAAATCTTTCGAGAACCCACGCTCATGGCACGTTTCGGTGAAGCTCTAGCGATACTGACGAGCGGGGAGAGATATCAAGCGAGTGTCGATTTCGAAACAGAAGTTTTTCTTTGTAAATTATAGTTTTAATTGCGCCTTTAGACTTTCTTTTGCTATCAACAGTTTAGGTCAATTATTATTGATTTCTCTGTTCTTTGGACCTATAAATATTGTTTTTGATTAAATACTTTACTCTCCTAAAGCTAACTCTAAAATTTAAAGTTTAAATCTTTTAAACGAAATTTTAAAACTTGGAAAAATACATTGCAAGCTGTGATTATGTAGCGTTTGAGTTGATTGATGCTGATTAGTAGATGGGATGTTTTGAATCACCACTCAAATTTGATGCATTATAATCATTTCATCAAAGAACTCACAGTGATACTCCACTGAGAAGCCTTGGCCGGGTCCGCGGACGGAGTCGGTCTTGAATCGGAGTCGGAGTTGGCTGGTGATTGTGACTTCATAAAAGGGAACCTCCTGCAGGCCTTCGAGAAGAAAACTCCTGACCTTTCCTTCACGAAACTACAATTAAAAAAAAATAAAGGCATTAAGTCATAAAGCTCAGGTTGTCAGAAAGAAGTGACTGCGTATGGGATTCGAACCCGTGCCCCAACCAGAGTTGTGAACGAGCCGACTAGTTCAGACCCGAACCCGAAAACTAATTTGAAGCTCAAATCATGCCCGAAAAAAATCCGCAAGTTAAGTTTGGTCTGAAAAATTTAGCAATGTTGCCAAGTTATTTTAATTATATTTTTGAGCACCTAAAACAAAAAGTACGTCTTAGGCCTGAATTAAGCCTGAAATTTTTGTCAACTTTAAGCCCGAACCCGACCCGAAAAGCCCGGCCCGACTTACAACTCTGGCCCCAACGACCAGAGACATTCACTGGTTTCGAAGTAACGACAATTCTTCAAAATCTTAACGCTACTCCAATACCGTTGCTTAATGTTGATTCGAGCGGACATGAACTTAGAAGGATTACGGTTAGTATGGAAAAGCTGGTTGGTTTATCGCTTGTCTGTATTCTGGAAAGAAATAGGTCTAAAGTGTTATTCCCAGGCCGGTCAAATATTAAAGAGTCTATGCTGGCAAAATGGGGAAAAGCATTCACCTGCAAATTTAGTATCGCGGCAACTGTCATAAAAGTGCAAGCTGTGAATATCAATTTTTATAGTCTTCAATTTGACTACACCGGAAATCGAATCCGAATTTCTCATTTCAGTAACAGACGCACGATCCACTCAACCACTCACCCTCAGCGAGTCGCCACTATCGAGATAGAATTCGTTGAATTTTAGAGCAATCGCCATTCCTTCGGGGGCGTTGATCTGGTATCGCTGGAAGAGGTTTGAGGGATAACTGCTAAATCCCACCTCGGAGTATCCTTCGCTTTCGATTGTTCCGGATGATCCGGAGAAAGTGATGATTGGGGGCTGCCTTGTGGCGCCAACTTGAGCTGCAACAAAAACGATGTTTCAACCACCTTCGCTTGCATATTTTTTTCTTTTTTTTATAAAAAAACCAGTAAATTTGGGTGTTAAGGCTGTTGTTGAATTTTGACAAATTTTCAGCCACATTTGTTCTAAAATTTGATTAAGGAAAAAAGTGACTCAAAATAATTCATTCTTGCTTGGCTTGAAGTTTTCTTTTGTTATTGCTCATGATTCTTGTTATATAGTCTTCAGATAAATCAGCAGTGGCAATATAAAAAATGCCAAGAAGGCTTAACCAATTGCTTCAAGTACATTGAACTGGACTCTTCCTGATTTTTTTTTTATTCCGATGCTGGTTTTTGATTATTGTTTTTAAATTTTAAGCAAAAATGAGTTTCTTGTTGTTATGAAGTTGTTGTAATAAATAAACTGTAGTTGCTTTAATCGGTAGCAGCTTATACCTTGCAGTCATTAGCGAAATTAATAAAAATTTCGCCTGTGTAACCTGCTTATGAAAAACTTTGCTGTAACGAATAATGCCTCCTCACATTATCTTTTATAAATCGGCATTTTATTTCTAAAGATTTAATCATTATTGATTGTTCGTAATAATGTGATCGTGAACGTAAAGTGCCATGCAGCAATATGTCTTTTTGCTACGGATGTTTTTGCGCTTGCTTTAATGCCATCATCAACAGTAATTGTTTAATTTTTAGTTCTAGAACATGTGATTTAGTGCCAACCAAGCGTATCTCCTTTGGCTTTTACAATGACTCAAGCAGAAGGTCGAAACGTTCGCACGAAAAAAAATTATTCTCTTTGAAATCCACAGTATGTTTAGTTTTAAATTAAAAAGCAATTACAAAATTAACAAACATAACTCACCTTGTGAAATCAAAACAGACAAAACAAAGATGAGAAGAGATTGAAACGTCTTCATCTTGCAAAACTATACGCTTCTGATAACACTACTCACAACGAACTAATTTCTTACTGAATTTCCTACAAGAATCAAGAAATTTAGAACAACATGAAAAGTTCCGCAATTTAAATGTCTTGATTTTTCTATCAATCAAAGTTTTTGAACAGTCATTTCCAACCAACTAAAAAAAAAACATTAAGATTTGGAACCTGGCCCGCCAAAAATGGCAGATAATATGTTTCAACGTGACAAATAAATTATGGAAGAATTGAGTGTACATGATATCGAGTTTCTATTTTAGTGGCCTTTATTTTTTGTCCTCACCGAAAGAAAACTGCTCCTTATTAGGATCTGACCTACACTTCAAAACAAAAGCGTTACGATTTCAATCTAAATTGCTATGTTTGCCGTCCGCCCCTTATTCCTTGTTAGCGATTTTTCCGTCTCGTATTAATTGGAACTCCAATTGTTTTGTTTGAGTAAGCGATCGAAGTTAAACTATTCGTTTTCATCCTTGAATATTCGACTAGAGTTGGAGTGTGGTCTTACTGCTGGGTCTCGGTGGAGCTTCTCGGGGACCAAATGCCTGAAAAAGGGTAGTAGAGTAGCGCCAGAGGTGGTGCCAAACGACCAAACAAAATCCAGCTCCGTAATAAAAAAACAGCGATATTAAGCTCGAAAACTGGTAAAATGGAGAAATAGAAATGTAAACAACTGTTTTGAATTCACTGCAAGCAGGAATTGATTCAAAAGGAAGCTGCTCACCCGGATGTGGATATCAAATGAAATTCGATGCAGAGTCAAAAAGTGATTTTTGTTTTTTCTTTATCGGTTTTATTCAACTCTGAATTTCTCTAAATGATAAAACTCAAATTAATTTTCTAGAGCTATTTTATGGTTGATTAGGCGGCAGCCCTTTGAGCATTAAAGTAAATTGATTCCGTTTGACGCTGCCCTTGAACAAAAGTGTTGACTGCTGCAAATTTTGGCTTCAGTTTTAAAAGTCATTCTGAATGCAAAAGCGAGCAGTACAATATCAAAATTTGCACCTCAGCTTTGTTACGTAACATCAGCAGTTTATTGCAAAGCAACATTGCAATTGTCTGGCACCTGCATGCCGTCACGCATTATCTTGTGATTTTTTCCCAAGTGATGTTTATTATTAATTTCAAGTTTGTTTAAACAGAAAAACAACTTTTGCAAAATATTATTTAACGGCATCTCTGCTTTCGATTTTTGTTTTTAGTTTCGATATGGTTTTTGTAAGTGGTTCCTTGACGCTGTGATGAGGTCGTAATAGAATCTTTGTTTTGCCGCAATAAGACTGGATTGTTTGTGTCAAAGCTCATGGCTACTGTAAACGTGAGACGTGCAGCAGGTTGGCAACTGAACTTTGATAGATCACTTCCGCAAATCGATTGGTACAAATGGATGTAACGCGGGGTTTTGAACGATTGTGATTAAAGTTTCATTATTAATTAAAGATATCAGAAAGAACAGTCTTTTTTAACTCAAATGAAACTAATTACCATTTCAATACCAAAATTGACAAATAATCTTGGTAGATAACTAATAATATTGACTTGGCTACTGCTTGACTTGAAGACTACGGTCCTTGGCAGTTGCCCGTTGCCAATTTAGTATTTGCTGTTATACTGCCATTGTGCATTTTTTTTTACTTTTTGAGCAAAATTTTGTTTAAATACAATTTAATTTTGTTTCAAATACAATTTAATTAGGGAATTGCAGCACTTAATAATAGGCTTATCATACGTGCCGTTTTTCAGGCCTTTGTTTTTCGACCATTATGTCCCGCAAAACGATAACGAGTTTGTATTGGTGTGGCCAACGTCTGACTGACCAAACCCGTGAAAATTTGTGGACTCCCGTAGTGAAGACCTTTTTTTGCTCTTCACCTCACATTGCGCAAATTATTTTGAGAAAAATTGATTATCTACAGCTGTCCCGTTTTGCTGTCTCAAAACTATGGTAAGGCTACTAGACAATCATTATTTTTGATTTTGCATCTCGCTACAAAAAGACATTACTGATGTGTTTAAATCTACAATACTAGGCATAATTTTTGTTTAGTCTTACGTTTGCATTTTGCCTCGAGGTAAATATAATATCAAAACTAAAAAAAAATGTTTAGTTTTTTGGGTTTCACTGGAATTCAAAAATTAGAGGGCGTAAGAGTTTTGGTTTGACTGAATAGATCTACACGCAGTATAGTGTTTGATTAAGCATGGGAAAATTAACAAAATGTAGGAAGATCCTTGATATGAGCTGTAATATGAAATGCTCGGTCGCAAGCAATTACTAACTTCATAGAAAACACAAAACAGGCAAATTTTATTGCAATAATGGTAGAATTGCTTATGTTGATTAAATGCCGCCAATTGCTGTTAACTTAAAACTTTATTTTACTCAAATACCAACTAAGCTCTTACTTTGAAAAGTTGCTATCGAAACGAAAACGCAACTCGGCATGAATTGATCTTCGCGGCTCGTTTTATATCGCCACGATGCGGAAATGAATGTGATGCTGAAGAAAGTGACGCAGCATTCTGTAGCTCATGAGATCGTAATTATTTTTAGAACGGTTGTTTCCAAATTTCAAGAAGTTTGAATTATTTGAGACGAATTGTTTCTTCCAACAGCAAGAATCTTGTAGGTTTCATAGAGACATTTTATAATTGCGGCAAATTGGTGCTTGCGATACCATCAACGCTTGTGTTTGTGGTAAGGAAAATCCACAACCTTAGATAATATCTTGATGCCCAGGGGCGCCCGCAGGGGGGGGCAGGAGGGGGGCACTTGCCCCCCCTGGAAATTAAGATGTCAAGTATTTTTTATGTTTAAATTTGCAAAATAAGTCTAAATATAGCTATCTGAACTAAGAAAACAACCTTTTAGAGAGTTTTTTTAACTTGGTGCAGAGGGCGGGGCAGCAGTGACGTCGCTAGGGGGGGCAGCCCTTCCCGGGTGTCATCATTTTGGAGTGACACCAGTTTATGACACCAATCGAACAAAAAAAGAAAACAACAATATGTTTAATATCATTGAAAATAGTTGGCACACTTAAATGGACTAAAAACGATTTACAGCGTCTTTTAAAACATTAATTTACAAGGCTGGGCGCTAATTTGTCAAACAAATAGCTAACAAATCAGTAAAAATTTTGATAATTGGCCAAAACTAAGCAATCAATTTGATCGCTTCTTGAAACATGCTGAATATAGGTTTCAAGAAAAAATCTATAAGCTCAGGAATAGGGAGGGGTGAATGTTCAGTATCAGTTAAATACCAATCACTTCGGCTCACTTATCCTTTCATTAGCCCTCCCCCCCCCAATCATTTTTCTCTATTAAATATTAGACGAAATGTATTCCTTGTTGTAAGTTACATTGAACTATATAATTTTTTGATTTATGGGACCAGCTTGTAAATAAAGAGCACTGAAGTTTTGCTGTTAGGTACCTCCCACATAGCCATTGCCCATTTATGTAACCAGTTTAATCATGCTTTGCAATACTAATTTCTATGCCACATTTCAAAAGCATTAATTTCAATCAAAATTGGCCTAAAATTTAACTATTTTTGAAAAATAAAATAAAATTTTTCAAGAGCTGATGGCTCCACCCCCAGAACCCCAATAGCCTCCGGTGGATGGGAGACGGAGCTTCCAGATCCTCGAAACAGCCCCTCCCCCACTGCAGATTTCCGGTTACGCGCCTGACACTAAACGTGCGCTGCTCATACTTCCAAGTTTTAAAATCTTAGAATGAGAAGTTATTGAGATAGCCAAATTACAATCGCGCCATCTACAGTAATAGCGTAGTACCGCTTTCTTTAAAATATAACCTTTTGCGGCCTTCTATACATTAAGAAGGGTGACACCATTAATTTCGCCACGGGTGTTACCATCCTTAGCGACGCCACTGGAGGGCAGGAGGAACAGGATTGCTTATTTTACGTGAATTATAATACGGATTGTCTCAAAAGCGAGCGTAGGCAATATTCTAGGATTAAGCATTAAACTGTTTGATTAAATAATCAATATCAAACGTTTTAGCATCTGGCACTAAGCCCTTATCAGGATCTAAATACAATATACAGCGTTCAATATTTCAAGTTTACGCTGTGGTCATATAAACACTAAAATAATGATTACTCAGCCACGAAATTAATTTTGCTCAGAAACCGAAATCCAAACCAAACTTGTAATCAATGGCGTAGTCAGGGGGGTTGTGCCCCTGCATTGGCCAAGTAGACCAAAGTGCACGATAAGAAAATGCCACAATTTTTGCCCTTCTGAGGCAGTCTTTTGCAGTTATATGGCCTATAAAGTGGTTCAAAGCCACTTTTGATACATTAGTATTATTCTTTTTTTTTGGGGGGGGGGTATTAACTTACTTGTCAAAATACAGCTTAAAAATTAATCAATAAAAACTTGAAAACATGGCTAAAAATGAGCTGTCAAAATTAATCGCTTAATGCAAAATGCTTAACGTAAGTTTCATAAAAAAGAGGATGGGGGCTACTCATCATTTAATTTATTCAATTACAACAAGTTTGGATTCGACCTGTGAGTAACATGGGGGTTTGAAAAGACTGAGTTACCTAATTCTTTCAAATGGCTTTCAAATTGTAGGGTATCAATTTAGGTTTTTAAATGGCTCTAAAAAGATGCGAAATTTGATTCGAATAGCGTTAAAATGGCTATTTTTTTTCTGAAATATTGGAAAAATTGTCCAGCATTTAGGGTTTTGCACCTAGACCCCGGTATGTGATATGCTTTAGTTACACCAGTTTTCTCGGCACGCTGCCCAATTGCGGCATTTTTAAAGCAAAAACTTAAATTTTTTGGGTTAATCAAGCCCCCTGACAAAATTCAGGTTGCAATCAGTGGCGCAACCAAAGGGGCTAGGGAGCTTAGCCTCCCCTTCTTCTCTAAGTTACTTAGAAAACTTAACTCACATATGCGAGCGTTTAAACGTGGTTTGAATTTGATCTGCAATTAAAGAGGGCTGAAAAGCCTGGGCAATTTAAAAATTTTAAGAAGATTTTTAATTTCAACAATTTTGTTCTTTCCAATGGCCATAAAAGCGTTCAAAATGAGATCCAACTTTAAAATGGTTATTTTTTCAAGAAATTGCAAAAATTGCCCAGTGACTGGGGCAGTAGCGTAGCCTAAGGGGGGAGCTATAGTTCCCCCCATTGGCCTGTTAACCAAAGTGCAGAAGAAGAAAAATACCACATATTTTAGCTCTTCGTAGACTTTTTTTTGCGCTGGAATGGACGAAAAGTGATTTAAAGCATCTTTTGAAACATATATTCAGGGGGGGGGGGGGGTAAATTTGTCAAAAACTAAAGTCACAAATCAATAAAAACTTTGAAAAATGCTCAAAAATAAACAATCAAATTTGATCGCTAGTGTAAAAACGCCAAACATAGGTTTTATCAACAAATATATTATAAACTCAGAAATAAAGGGGGGGGGGGCTATTCAGTGTTAGTTAATTACCAATCACTTCTCTCAAATATCTTTCCATTACCCCCCCCCCAATTATTTTTCTTCATAAAATATAGACGAAATAGATTATTCCTCGTGAGTTTAATTGAATAATAGGATTTTATGATTTACCCGCATGTAAACAAGAGCACTGCAATGTTATCATTAGCCACTTCCCACATAGCCCATTAATGCAACCAGTTGAATCATGTTGCGCTGCCAATTTCTATGCCATGTTTTAATGGCATTATTTTTTATTAAAATAGCTCTAAAATTATGTTATTTTTGCAAAAAAATGCAAACTTTTCGAGCGCTGGGGGCTCCGCCCCCAGACCCCCTTGCTTCCGGCGGCTGGGGGCTTTGCCCCCATACCCCCATTGGCCTCCAGCGGCTGGGGGCTCCACCCCCAGATTCCCAAAACAGCCCCCCATTGCGAATTTCTGGCTACGCGCCTGGACTGGGGGCTTCGCTTCTAGACCCCCATCCATAATATAGGCTACTTGAATTGCATTAATTTGCTCAACATGCCGCCCAATTGCAACATTTTTTGAACAGGATCATTTAACTTTTGGTTCAAGTCCCTTCGCAAAATTCTGCTTGCAGCTGTAAAGTTTTGTTCGATCCAGTGGACAATAGTTACATTGCTTGCCCCCCCCTGAAAAAATTTTTGCGGGCGCCCCTGTTGATGTCTGTATTTTGCTGCTTATTGCCTTATGCTTAATACAGTGGCGGTGTTCGGCAGACTCGCACGAACCGCTTGTTAAAAGTTGTTTGTATAGACATCTGGTACTTTTGGCTCAAACGAACTGGTTACCACAAAACCCTCTCCTGCAAAATTTGAATAGCATCACTAATGAACAGTGGTGCAAAAAGTACTCGAAAATTGTAATCAAGTAAAAGTTTCGTTACCGACGAAAAAACTACTTGAAGTAAAGTACAAAGTACTGACCAAAAAAGTACTTGATTAAAAGTAAAAAAGTAGTCTTAAAACTACTCAAGTAGAAGTATTTCCAAAAGTAATCAAGCAAAATAAACAAACCATTCAATCGGACAGACAAATGGTCGACTACCTTCACAACACTGCCACATAGCGCTTGGTCTTCTAACCCAAGAAGTCATAAATTACTAACTGCTGCAAATTTTTGTTATTATTTTCCGGACAATTAATCAAAAAGAAAAACAGCAAGACTTTGAGATTTGAAAATAATCACGCCATGGAATCACTTTATAAAACCTTTGCTCAAAATGCTCATTCACTGTCATTGTTAAGTTATGCTAAAATTTAAAAACTCTGTAGACGTGTTTTACCGCTGAATCTACAGGGTGGGCCAAAAGTTATACACCATAGCTAGTTCAGTATATTTTGCGATAATGCTTTTTGGTTTAGTTAATAAAAAGTAATGCGGATTTTTTTTAATTGAATTTTATTTCACGACATATGAAGGTAGGCAGAAGCCTGAAAAACATTGCGTCTCAAAATTGCACAAAATTAGTGTAGGCAGCCCATTTAGATAGTCCGGGTCTCCACTGGGACGAAATTGATCGTCATATTAAGAGCATTTAGTAATTACATTGCGCAATAAATTACAGCACCGTTCATTAATGTTCATTGCATATACCGGTACGGTGTGTGCTTTTTGGCTCACTATGTAGAATTTAGCTAGAGAAAAGTTTAGCAATCATAGAACACATTTTTGGCAAATTTAAGTTATATCTCTATTTGCTTCTTTAATGATTTACTTTTAATGAAGTAAACATCCATGCCAGTATGTGGCGAAGGGCAGACATCAAACAACGAACGTGAAGTGAAAGTAAAACCATTTTGAACTGCTATTCGCCAGACTGGATCTGGTACGTACTCGCACATGTAGAAAAAAGGCATTGCTGCAGTTGCTGTAGTGGTCTGAACCCTGACGCAAGGGTTGCCAGCCAAAAAAGGAGGAAAATACAACTAACTTAACTGATTTATGCAGAGCTAAATAGCGCTGATTTGAACCTTAAGGTCTTATCAGCAGCCCTCAGCATATCTAAACCAAAGATACTCCCCCGACATCTTTTGGCTAGACTGGTCAAACCTCAACGGCTTGCACAGTGACAGAAGGTTTATAAGAAATAATCGATTTTTCGCTTGTGGTACTTCGCAAACAACAAGTAAAAAACCAATGGGCTCTTATATTAAGGACAGCCATAAGTAGGCTGGCCATTTTTTCGAAATGCAAAAACGGGACGCTTATTGCAAGCTGCCAACACGACGCTATGCTAAAGTTCTATATGATACACGTAAATCACACTATGTAAGTACAGTAAAGTACTGTGTATTTTAGATACAATGAAATTGATCTTTTTTGGCAAATCACCAGTTAGAGCAGCCCGATGGTACTAAACACACAAAAAGAAAACGAATTACGGTTGATCAACAAATCAAATAATCATTGATATTTATCTATGCCTAGCACCTTTTTCAATAGCACAACGTTTGATTTTATGTTCTCATAAAATTCGGTACATGTCAAATCAATGTTACTTTCGCACACGAGGAGAGCTTTGACATTTTTTTCGTGTGTACTGCTTCTGTCATCAGACCACATATTTTTCATGATTGAAAAAATTCTTTCAACCGGAGCTGATGTTCCTGGTAAGCAAAATACAAACTCGACCAGTTTCTGAAAGTTTGAAATGGGAATGTCTTTATCCTTGAAAGCCTGTAGCAATTGGGTCCACTTTTGCTCATAAGATATGGTTGTATTTTTCCATCTTCTTTTCTATCGTTTGCAGAGTTGTAGTTTTTCACCACAACGTGCTCGTTGAAAAGAGCGTCAATATCGATTATTTGCTTCGCAAACATGGAGTTGATCTTTTCCGCTGATGCACATACAGGTTGCCAGGATAAATCTTCACTTGAGTTTAGCAAAAGATGAGGTGTCACACCTTCGTAGGCATGTCGATAAACATCCAGGTATGATTCACATTTCTCGTAAAAGCATGTAGTTTGCTTAAAAAAAATTTTTGCATTCACGTCTCCATCTTTCTCAAGCTATTCCAATATACACTTTGCTTGGTGTAGAACAAAATTATTAACTCTTTTTTCGTGTAGGTTTAACTTCAATTCTGTAAGAATAATCGCTACATCCACAGCACTCGTCTTTTGTCTCTCCAACTTTAACATTGTTTCGTTAAAGTATTGTACTTCAGCTGTCCATAAACGAAGCACAGATAGAGTTCTTGGGTTGGATTCTCAAAGCATTGGCGAATTATAGTTGGACAATGTTCTTGTGAATAAAGTAGCTTTTCAATGCTTCAAACAACTCAAGAACCCTCACTAAAGCGGGTAGCAACGACAAAAATCTGCAAAAGTCATTGGTACTCAACATCAGCAAAATCGCAAAACTCTTTAAGTTCGGAAACCCCGAACAGTGTAAATATGAAAGAATTTATAAATTTTTACGACAAGGCTTTCTACGCATACTGGCAAAGTATTCACAGAATGCTTAAGGCAGTTGTGTACGATGTGAATTGTACATCCGATGCCAACAAGGTCTTGTTTAATGTTATCCTTAACTTTACAGAATGCATTATTATGTCCTCTTCTTTAAACACCGCCAAAGTTAGTGTTGAATTGTCCACACAAAATCCAATCAATTCATCTTTAAGTTTTGTTTAGTCTAGAACTGAAAGCAGGTATTCACTTAATAGTTTAGCTGTTTCTCCGGGAACCGATTTAAATTCCAAAAGTTTTACCTTAACGCCACTTTCTGGTAAAAAGTAGCGAACCACAATCGGCACAAGTTTCACTTCTTTCATGTTGGACGCATCAATTGACACAGTGATTAAGTTAATTTGATCTAACTCTTGGTGAAGTTCTTCAATACACATCGGGGCAATGACCTTAACAACTATACCTTCACACTTAGTTTTCTCTAATGAGAATTTAGGTTCAAACAGTTTTGAGACCAACTTGGTTGTACAATCAGAACTTCTGAAACTTTGCCCGTGAGTAGCAGTATAAGCAAAAGTTGCTTCTTTAGCAGTCAAAGCTAGAGTAGCAACGGAGGCGGAGCCAACATCTTTGAAAAAAGAAGTCACTCGAGATGAGGATGCAGCTGCTTCTACAGCGACTTTGTGCTTTTTGCTACCTAAATGGTTATTAATGTCTGCACGTCCACCATGGACTATTGATTGTATTGAACATAGAGAACCACAATGACTGCACAGCACTTTACCATTTCCAGTGTCTTTCAGATAAGGAAATTCTCGCTTCAGCTCAATTGTAAAGTTGCATTTTCTTTTGGGCAAAATGTCTTAATAGTAAAAATTAATCCAGTTACTGTTACGTTACGCTGTTACATCAACTTCTGTCAACTTTTACCGAAAAAAACAGCTAAAGTTTTTAATGACAAAAGTTTTTAATGGCCCGTGTTTGCTTAGACTAGGTTAAGTTTTTAATGACAAAAAAACAGCTAAACAGCTCTGTACCTTCTCCCAACAGCTCTGTACATTCTCCTTAACAGCTCTGTACGCTGCTTCAACCATCCTGCACCTGCGTAAAGTAATGCTAACGTATCTGTAGTGTAGACAGTCGGTCTGTGACGCCATAAAGCTAGGAATTTGTGCCTTGCAAGTTATACAGTATAACAAATGGCTCGTTTGTGTATCGTTGACATACTGTATTAATAAAAGCAAATTTTTAATCAGAAATTCCGGGACAAAGTGGTAAACTGGGCGGGACACCGGGACCAAGGCCTAAAAACGGGACTGTCCCGGCCAAAACGGGACGTATGGCCACCCTAGCCATAAGCTATCCTTAGTATAAGAGCTCCGTCTTTGCGTGACCAAGAAAATCCAAACTGAAAAAACTTGACGTCCTTCGTGGTCCTTCGAAGAATACCAGTGGTTAAGATATGCTGAGGGATACCGACGAGAGCAAAAAGCTTGAAACAGCGCTGTTTTGCTCTGTACATTAATGACTCGAGCTGCTTGCGTCTGCAGGGTTGGTGGTTGATATTGCCATCTAACTGCTAGAGGAAGCCGTTCTGACTTTCCGAGAGTCAGCTACGAAAAATGTCAAGCTTTTTCAGTTTTAACTTAATTGAATCGAACAATTGCAGGGTAAAGTCGACTGTTCTGACGAATTTGTGGTTCAAATTTAAAATTAAAGTATTTTGTACTTTTCTGAATCAAAATGCTACTAAAGTAGCGTTACTTCCTCTAAAAGTAATCAAGCAAAAATAAAAGTAGCCACTAAAAAAATACTCAAAAAGTACTTGTTACCGGAAAAAACTACTTGAGTTATCTACTGAAGTAAAAGTATTTCGTTACTTAATACCACTGCTGATGAATACCTCTGTTCATGCCGGATTTCATTGCATTTGGGATTTCTGCAACACTGTTCTACCAAATATTGGTGATTTTAAAGGATGGGGCTAGGATTATGTTTCGAGGGTTTTGACCACTCGAACACTGCCCTCATCCTTTCTGCCTATATAATCTCAAAAATCGCTGGAAGGTTTGGGTTTGGCCTATTCCTTATTCCTGCTAATATGTGCGAGTAACGCCCATTTTCATACCATAGTGTATTTCTAAGCTGTGTTGATGGGCTATGTCGAAACGCACTTGAGGTACTTTGGAAGGAAAAGAAAATTGTTTGTAAGGTAAAATTTATCCTCGATTCTGTCAGACAGCCACCTCATCCACCCCTGCAATGTAACTAAGTTTTCTACACATACCAGTAGCCAGAACAGGGGCGTTGCCACGGGAGGGGGGGGGAAAGGGGCGAGTCGCCCCCACATTGCAATTTTGACCAATTTTCCAACTCACCGAGAATCGCAGAGTTTTTTTGCAAGGGTGTAGGCTAGGGGGCGACGTCATCACTTGAAATGTTTGAATGTGGTTTTGGTCTTTTGAAACGATCAAAAGATGTTTGTGTGGTGTAACTTTTTCGATTGTATCATAGACATACTATTATTTTTGTTGACTCCTTTAGCTCTTTAATTCACGTTGACCACTACCTCAGTTATTAAAAATTATGAATACTAGAGCAATTTATGTCATGCGCCTCCAGCGGTCTGTATTTTAGTTGAAAATCGGTAAACAGTACGTCTGCTACCATAGGCGTAGCCAAAGGGAGGGAGGGCAAGATGCCCGGGGCCCCCATCCTAATTGAAATGCCACCAATGAGAAAAGTATGACAAAACAGCCTATTGTTTTTTCAGTTTCAGTTTCTTTTGGCATTTTTCGCGTGCAATAGTAAATTGCCATATTGACGACCAGGGGGCAGTGGCGTCGCTACGGGGAAGGGGGGCAGAGGACCGTGCCCTCCCTAACGGCTGCTTGTACCCCCCATTTTGGTTTACTCAAAATACTGTTTTTGCAACATCACGTAACAAGACAACAGACAATGATGGAAAAAGGGAATAATTACGTTCAAACATAATTTTTCTTTGACGTTTTCGCGCTTCTTTTGAAATTGCTGGCCACCAACTGCTGTACAAAAATCTGACGCAATATTCCGTCTTATTAACACGCCTTTGCGGATGTATCGCAGAAAAGGGACATGTAAGTCTGCAGAATCGTAGCCGGTACTTTGTAAGTGATAATGACATGAGACAATACCCATCTTAGCAAAATCTTGGTTGCACGACTGGTAGCATTCACCGCTGTATATAGATTTTTCTAGCAATTATGGGCCGCAGACAAAACGAGCTAAGAATCGCTGCTGGCCTTATTTCAAAAATTGCGCTGATTGTAGCCGCACGAAATCTGAATATCAGTTTCATATGCAAAATTTCAGTTTATTTTAGTGCCCCCCCTCTCCCCACTTCCGGCTAGTTCTCTCTTACTTCGTTTGCAAGGGGCCTGGGCCCCATTAATTCAATTTTCGCCAACCAATTTTAATGTAAACCCGGGTAAAATTAAGGATTTTTGTACTAAGGTTGCTACCTCGGTCTCTTATTTAACCCTTTTATGAGCGCAATGCAATAACCAGGGCCGTATTCACCATATGGCACAGTACCAGGGGTTCCGCGCTCAAATGGCAAGACTTTTTTTGGTCTTCACCAATATTTGTCAGAAAGATGTTGCGAAAATTCCCTAAGTATCAGGGACCCAGGCAATAACATGGTATGCGTAACCATTTATTGTACCATTTTTTAATAGGAACAATTTCTCTTTACCTCGCCAATTTTTACGCTAAAAATATTTTTGAAAATTAATTGGTAAGGGAAAATGCTCATCAAACAAATTATTGAATTTCAAATGAGGGGGCCTGGGCCCTCTGGCCGTATTTGTACTCCTACATTTGGTTATTTTCAAGACAAAACAAAAATCTTTGACTGGATCATTATTTATTGCCAAACTATTGCAGGAGCCAATGTACCTTATTTTCCCCTACCTGGGTCAAATCACTTACCAACTTTAACCACCAAATGCCAGATTTTAAATGTGTTTTGTACTTAATTTGCAAGTAAAAGGTTGATTAAGCAATTTAATTTTTTAACTTGGCTTTAAATGTTAAAAATCTAGTTCTTTCAAACAGCTCTGAACACGTGAGAAATGTGATCCAATGGCATTAAAATTGCTTTTTTTTCCCAAACAATTACGAAAAATCGCGCAGCGGCTGGGGACTTTGCCCCCAGACCCCCGTTTGAGTAATACTACTTCACTCAACACGTCTTCTAATTAAGACGTTTTCACCTTCCTTTTAACTTTTGATTTAAACACTCTTCCTTTAGTAAAATCCTGGTCAAGTGCCAAACCAGGCCACGGCTTCATTTGATCTTCCGTTCCACGATATCTTTGTCCTACAAAAGTTTTTTTTTCGAAAATTTCTGATGACGTCATTGCATGTGATCTGTGCTTTGACCCCCCCATCAAAACCCCTGGCTACGCGTATGTCTGCTGCTCTGCAGTAGCTAGTTGAGCTTTAGCGCTACAAAAAGTGTACTAGCGAATGTGCTGTGTAGAATGCTTTTGCTTATTTTTTTTGCTGTTATGTTTAGTCACAAACAGCCAGTACTTAAATTGTAGGGGGACGCGTCCCCCATCGAGATTAAGCGTCCCCCATCGAGATTTGAGCGCAGGATGATCAGACGAAAAAAAGGTAGCCAGCACAAATAAATCCTTCAAATTCCTGCTGAATATAGTCCCAAATTGCGGCGAAGATCTTTTTTTTTTGGTCTTCACCTGATATCGGGGAAAAAAAATTCAATTTCTGGAGAAGACCTTTTTTTGGTTTTTATTCAAATTCGGCGACGGAATTACGTAATTTCCACTAAAGTACTTTCGCATGCCAAATGCGTTTGGTCAAGGCTGCAAAAGCGTCCCCCCATGCAAAATTTTACAATTTAAGTACCGCAAACAACTGATCATATTTCTTCGTTGTGCAGTGTTATCAGTCAATGGGTACGCAACGTACGATGATTAACCCGAACGTAAATCGTAAATGTAATTCAAATGTTTCTTGCCAATGAAAATGATTCAATGCAAAACCCAATATTTGCGTAAAAATGGTGTAAATAAATACGCTGCAACACAGAAAATCGGTGGTTGGAAAACATAATTCACTTGTTTGTCGCTATTTCTAATGACGTCATTTCGCCCCCACTGTTCCATTCTGGCGGCGCCACTGAACTAGAAATCTGCAATGGGGGTGCTGTTGCGAAACTCTTGAAAAAAACAGCGCTTGAAAATTTTGTATTTTTTGCAAAACTACTTTGATTTTAGGCCTATTTTGATAAAAATCAATGCTATTAAAATTTGCCGAACAAATGAGCAGCGCAAAAACTAGGATTATACTAGTTGAATAAATAGGCTATGTGGGAGATAGCTATTGCTAGAATTTCAGTTCTCTTATTTTCAAGCGGGTAACTCAAAATTCTATACCGGTAGCCTAGTTCAACAAAACTCTCAAGGAGTAATCTATTTCATATTTTACAGAAATTAGAGGGGCTAATGCAAGGAAGTTTGAGAAGTGAAACTAACTAATACTGAATAGCCCTCCCCCTATTCCTAAGCTTATACATTTTTGACGAAACGGTATGTTAAGCATTTTTCAATAAGCGATCAAATTTTGAATAACAATTCTTGGCCATTTCAAAGTTTTTTCTGATTTATGAGTTTTATTTTTGACAAATTTGCCTCCCGCTAAATAAATGTTTCAAAATATGCTTCAACTCATTATTTAAATCTATTCCACTGCAAAAGACAGCCTCAGAAGTGCTAAAACGTGGTATTTTCCTTATTCTGCATTTTCATCGGTAGGCCTATGGGAATGTGCTATAGCCTCCCCAGTGGCCCAGCTATGCTACCGTTTTTACATCCCATAAAGTCAATCTACCTAATGTAAGGCCGCAAACGGAACATTGCGTGGTTTGTGACGGCCGTTTCCTGGCTTTGTCTTTTGTCTTGAACAGTACCACAGTAAGTCGGCGCATGCTACGTAATTGCCGTGGTCGAAGCAGCTAAGCTTGCCACGAAATTCTTGCTTCGTTCACCAAATCATCAGTAAATATCACTATCTTGATAAACAAAAACAAACCGAAGAGATTGCAGTATTTCAAAAATTCAAATTCGTGAGGTTTAGTCAGAGGATTGACGCTGAATTGAGCAGCAAAGCATTTTGCTTTAGGCCAACTCAGCATTGATACGACAGTCTGTTATTTTACGACCAACCAGATCAGCCCGTAATTATTGGAGATTCTCATTAAGCCGCTATACCGCTACTACATATTTCGCGATACATTCCAGTAAGTATAATAGCTTCCTTTTCCGCACAGATGAAATTTATCAGATGACCCACATTGGGCCAACATTGCGCAAAACCTCTAATCCTAGAACAAAACGTAAATTTTAAAATAAAACAAATACATCTGCAAACGCCAAGCATACAAACGGACCACAACGAAGGAGAGAACCAAACACTTGACCTTGGAATTAGGAGCGCGACATTTCTTCAAATCGGCTGGTGATCTTTTGCTAACGCACGAGCAGGACCAGACAATGCATTGAGTTTGAATTTTATTGTTGTTAGTATCAACAGCAGAGCTCCTACCAGAGGAGGTGCACGCGCGATTATGACGTCATAATAGAATTTAAACGAAACGAGGCAGAAGTGGAAATGGAGGTGAAACGGAGTTCAGCGATCTTTGCGGCATCGTATTATTTCATCACGACAGTATTATGACCAGGATAAAAACAAGTCTGTCTGTTTCAATGTTCACAATACCGGTACCTTGACATGTGTTATCGCGAACCATTTACGGCCAAAGCTTTATGATGTCAATGGGATAAACTAATTTTAAAAGTTTTCTCGCATATACGTCATAAACCTTGCCAAAAAGGTAACATGGAACTGGTAGAAGATAAACCATAGAAGTGAGTGATGGTTTCCCTCCAACGGAAATTTTCCAGTTATAGTAAAAAGTATTCTTAAACTCAAAACGAAAGCGACGACCTCCGACCTCATCCCAAAATCATTTCTTCAGCAAAAAATACGGCAGCAATTTCGAAAAATTGGAAAAACTGTCGGGTGTATTATGACATCACTACAGTTCAATGAGTCAGTGAATGATTTTAGAAATTGTCGCCTCAATCCTTGCGAAGCCTATGCGAGTTTTAAATGCGACAAGTTTTGTAGCATTTTCACTATTAACCAACAGAGAAAATTTACAGTAAAAAAAAGCGAAAATTTTGATCTGAATTGTAAAGTGCAAAAGCCTAATTTTGAAGAGCTGGCATTAATCACAACTTAGGACGGAAATGGAGTCACGGTTTAAATGTGTCGGTATCACGATATACCGCTGGCTTAGTTAATGGGCATTGATGCAAAGTAAAACGATGTGCCTGTTACATCATCAATTAATAATGTCAAATAAATTATATTATCGATTGGCGCAACAATTGAGTCAAATTTTGCGTCATAATTGAAATAATGTAATAAGGGGATTTTTCAAAAAAATCCCAAGCTTAAATTAAATGTTTATAATCGAAAACACGTGAAGGCGCTATAACAATGAAATGATGTAGATTTAATGTTACTACAACATACACACGATACCAATAAGAATTCTTTGCAAGTGAAATTTTGGGACGAAAATTCCCTGGTCGAAATAAAAAAGTTTGGCCAAAAATAGAAACGTTGCAACAAAAGCGAGTATATGAAATATAAAACGGGCGGACACATGAAGGCTATGGCTGGGGGTGTAACAATAAAATAACTTACAGTTCATCCTGTTCTGTAAGAAAAAGAAAAGAAAAACGTGCGAAGCCAAAACTTTATCAAAGGGAAACTGCGGTTGTAGATGAAAAGATTATTCTGCGCAATTACTTGCTCGTTAAAATCTGCCAGGTTATAAAAATATCTAAATGCAACATAAAGTAAAACACAGACTCGCTAAAAGCAAAAAACCGATACACGTTTTAAGGCTATATGCTACGTTCACCATCAGGATGATACTGACGATGAATACAGAATACTCAAAAACGTCTTAAAACTTCAGTTTTAACCAGGTCGTATCAGTGGCTTTTAAAAAAATTAACCAACTGGTCAGCACTGGCTATCGACAATTTTAGTACAAATGACTAACTTCATGGTTGGCAACTCTGGCAAATCTAAGAGATATGTTTGAGGAGAATGAAATAGCATATGGCCCAGGCCGCCATGGTAATTCATTAAGAAGGTTGCGATCGTGACCAGTATTGGATGGCTGGTCTCGTCATGGTTTGTATCAAAATACTTCGGTCAGAAATACGCTATGCATTGGGACACCGCAGTCCCCCTTTAAAGGTATGTCAACCAACTCAGCTATGGGATTTGCACCGGCTAATTCTAATGATGTCTTTCTTTGGCAAACTTTTGGAAAAAAGCAAACATTTTGTAGTGGGCTGGGACAGCAAGCTGCATTCCTGTATACGAAGTTAGTCCCGGTATTAAGCAGAGCTCCGCTGTCATTTCGAACGCTGGGAGCCAGCCACAACTAAACCACCTCAATCTAAATCAGGGTTTACCTTTTTCGAACCTAGCCAAAGGTGATCTAATATTTATCTATATAAGACTTTGAATAATTTATAAAATAAAAAATGACCTAATTAATATGTCAGTGCATTAAGCAGACAGCCAGACACACAATGGCAAACGCGTTTGGTCACTATGGCAACAGGTTGACAGGCGGTTCATTTCATCCTTACGTCATCATATTATGTCATTCAAACAATAAGAAAATAAAAGACTTTGATCTTATGCAACAATATATACAATGATAAAAAAGCAGCAACGTCATCAACACATGACGTCACAAGACTGCAAAAGTTGCGCCATCAAGTGTTGAGTAGCAGTTTGAAAGAAAAAACAAAAATGAAAATAAGAAATGAACATCCACCGCGGGAAGTGGCAGGCACCCGATAAAATTTGTATAACTTATTCACAATAACAAAGAATCACAATATGTGATGACGTCATCACAATGTCGATGTGCCGTCCAGAGAATCTGAAAAAAAATTCTGGTTCAGATTAAATCAACAAACTAATTTCAAAATAAAAAATCGAGAAAAAATCTAATTCGAAATAACAATTTCTGACACTTTTTTCAATTCGGTTTTGCTTCTCAAAAAAAGCCAAAACAAATCGCAGCAAGATGAAGAAGGGAAGGTAGCTTTGATGATTGGATGCGGATAGGACTTCAAGCTTTTACCACAAACTCGCTCTCTTTCAGTTACTCGAGAACTACCTGTGGGAAACGCAACCAAGCGAGGCCTCAAAATCGGTCTGAACTTGGTCACCACTTTAGGCTTTCCAGTATCGCTTTAGCGTTCTGGTGTCGAGCGGTTTCTCTCCACCATTGGTAACGCGTACGTTGATGAAGCAGCACGTGATATGCATTTGGTTAAACGAACGTAGGATACGCTGGTACTCCTCCAATTTTACGCGAAGTGCGGCATATGCAAAGAACTACTTGCAAAAAGTGCAAAAGAATTTTTCAACTAGGTGGAAATTCAAAAAAGTTCAGCTCATAGGAACATAACAGAACAAAATCTGTAGCCAATAGCCAAATGAAACTTGGGGTGAAAAAACCATTGCGAAAACGCTTACTTAGAAAAGTAAGTAGCAACTTAAAAAAAAAGGAACATCTTGGGTAACAGTATATTACAAGACACTGCTGCTGTTAATGAGCAATTTCGGTTCGCGAAAATCAATCAAAAGATCGTCAGGGAAAGTTCCGAAAATTTTTCGATGAATAAAATAAGGGGCTATTTTCTAAAACTTCAGCTGAACACGGAACATATTCTACATAGGCAGTTTTGCTTTGTTCGCCACAAATAACTGCTTAAAAGCAAGAAATTTTGATATCGTGAAGCTCTACATTTTTTAAACAGACATCAATGAAGTGCAGTTGCAGTTTTTTGATAAGGGCAGTTTTTTACAAAGCAACAATAACGCGCAGTGCATGTGAAAAACTGTAGAACGAAATTATTTTGAATTGAACTAATATACCTCTTGTAACATTGTGATTGCATAATATTTTCAAAAAAAAAAGTTTTATATTCTGTAATGGTATGGCTACTTTGCGATTCTTTGCCCTTCTACGTTCATGTTCATACCTGCAGTCCTAACTATACTGACGAGGAATAAAAACTAATGTCGATTCCGAAATAGTATGTCTTAGGCTGCTAAAAGTTAATCGAATGTTTGATTGTGCTTCTAAGATTCTAGATACTGTCTATAATAGCTTATCATTAATTTCTCAGAACATTGTTCGTAATAAATTGACTAAACTTTTGTTGAGAACAAAGGATTAACACTCAATTACGTAATCACGCATCGAGAATGACTTATTTTTGCACTTATTTCTTTTTCGTGAAACTTGATCAATAAAATTCTAAATGGACATCCTGACCGTTCCAACGGAAGGGATTGTTGCCGACTAGAAACAAAAAACACAACCAGATAATAAACTCTTAACGTTTCGGCGTCTTACAGCTTATTGCATTGTCAGATCAGGCGTCAAAAGCTATTGATAGCGATAGCAGAAGTTGGTAGGCACGTCGATTCACAACGCTTTGAGGAAAAATGCTATACTACATTAAAATTACTGTTTCGGATATGCTTCTTTGCCCCCAAAAATCATCTGATTTCAGCGAAATTAAATTTACTTCTAACTTTGTTGAAACATGTGACTTGTGGATGAAGAGTAATAGAAACTTAAACCCTTTTAAATTGGCAAATATAGATAATATAGCCGCACTAAAATTAATTGTGTTCAAACAAAGCTTTACTTGTTCATGTCACGAAATTTGAATTGTCAGTCACAATACACACTTTCACTTCCTCGACAACAATGCCAGGATTTTTTTAACAACCTTTTCACCAATGAAATAGAAACTTTGGACTTAACTAGGACAAAAAAATTGTAAGTGTTGCAAAAACTTTCCAAAAAAAGTTGGCAAAAAACTACTAGCCATGTGCAAATAATGCTTTCACTATTGCATCATCAGTAACATCAATTCAGCAACTCTATCAGCCGGTACTATATTTATAGCTCGGGGTTTCCCCTTGTTTTTTCAGTTTAAGAAAATTTACTTTCGAGAAATTATAATTGTTCAGGGTTTTTTTACATGAAAGCAACAAAATGTTCAGAAATAAATTATGATCTGCAGATTCATTGTCTTAGACAAATGATAGAAATAGCAAATTCGTAATAATTTTTATTGTTACCATAATAAATACACACCAAACATATCTCAGTAGCCTAGAAAATGACTTAAATTTGAAACACTACCAACAACACATTTTTTCAATAAATTCTCAACTAAAAATACACAAATTCGAGAGCTTTCTTAAAAATAACAAAAACAGACGATAAACGTTTCTAAAATCAGTCAATATTCTCCCCTACAAAAAGCTACTGAGACGTTGGTAGATGGTACTAATTGAGTAAGATTTTTCACAATAGTTCACATCAATACCTGAACTTATTAGTCATTTTCAAAAATCTTTCGTGAGATCGATATTTTACTGGACTTATATTTTTTGCAATTTTTTTCCCAAGCTACGCAACCAAACGTTAGTTTTTATTCCCCATCGGCGTCGGGCAAGTCTACCCGTTGGTCAGCCTGACGAAAGACTCGCAAACAGAACTCGGAAAGGATTCTTTTGCGTTCGTACCGTTTAACAGTCGTAGAGCAACTGGTAATGCTGGGTCGGCAGATAATTAACACGGAGTAAATGAACCGATATAATTAAGAAAAATCCATTCCACACAACCACTCCGCTCACTTACCGGACAAGGCAATTTCTGCAACACTGTGACCAAGCGACACCAGGTTGTCGATGTCGCTGTTCTGTGAGTCGTCGTCGTGCTCTTGGTATCTATAACAACACCACGTCACTGATAATGTCACGCATAACAGTGTGACGTCACATTAGAACTGATTTGCAAAAAGTTGGTATGTATTTTGATATTTTCATTTCTTAGTATTATTCTGCCAACCAAGCAACCAATATAACCTCATCAAATATTAAGCAAACGTACCACGCAATACGAGGGTTTAATCGAATTATTCCATTCAAGTTTAACATTTTAAGTCGTCACTAAGAAGCAGCGCCAATCGCAAAGCAACCGTCCGCTTCAGAATCGTTCTCCTCGAAATCAACAACAACTCAGACGAACCTGTGGCCGAGCCTGGGGTCCAACGACGCCGTCTTCCTCGTCGTTTCGGTAGTGGAGGTCTGGGCGAGCGGGGCCACCGCGCCACTGTACCAACTCAGCTGCTGCTAAAACACAAGTTTAACGCTTTCGATGATCAAACGTAAGTACTCCATCTACCTAAGGATTTGGTAGATGGGTTGACGTACTTTGGGTTCGATTCCCAAACGGTTCAAGTTGTTGCCAAAAGCTGCGATATTTAGCTGAGTGAGCTGTTGCCTAGACGTAATATCGCAGGAATGGAGTCGGCCTTAGATGGAATAAAACCAAAATACTTGACGCCTCGTGAAGAGTGACGGTGCACTAATTTTAATCAAACTTGGAAACGGCAACATTTCATTTTGCAGCGATATTTTTAGAACTGAAATGTGCTCGTTGATTAAAGTTGTACGTTGCATTTACGGTCACGAAAGCGCTGTAACGATGTTGGAAATAAAATTGAAACCCGCAGCAGGCTAAGTTTCCTTGTTCGTGGTAAGCTACAATGAGCTAGCAAAGCGGAACAAGTTGCATTAATTTTTGTTTTCCTTTTTCAAAAGCGTTTGGCCACTTTTCCTGGTTACGGCATTAACCAGTTCAGGGCAGGCTTGATATCAAAAACTAATTACCGGTAATTAAACTAATTACTACATAACCGGCCAGTTGGTCGAGCTGCAACGCGTTCGTCTCTGGAGCGGGAGGCCCGAGGTTCAAATTGGACACAGTGTTGCCAACGGCTCGCGTACGGCCAACGGCTCACGCTGCCAACGGCGTAATACAGCGAGTATAATGAAAGATTTGATTTGAATTTGATTTAATCAATACTTCACACATCTACTTTTCTGCTACCTTCTACGGCACTGTTTTCTTACTTCACTTTTGTTTTGTTTTATCACCTTTTTCTTTTTCGAAATTCTTATTAATCCACCGCAGATTGCTCTACCCCACGCTTTCAATGATTGGATCGGTGAGCGCAAATGCGCCCACCAAGATAGGGTGAGCCATTCACAAACTTACCAGGAAAAAAAACATGCAAAAAGAACTGAACTTCGAATATCAAAATAAAGCGTTTCACTCATCAATCAATCAATCAATCACAACTCACGTTTTGTGTGGGTGCGAACATACCGACTGCTCTCATTGGCGGAGATAGTGGGTTCAAAGGTCGCGGTGTAGGAGGACGTAATTGGGAGTTGAACTGTGACCTTGGCGCTCTCCGAAAATTCGAAAAACCAACGTTAGGTTGGGAGCGGCTAAAAATTTGCAGAAAATGTCCATCAAAAATAACAATTTTTATAACGGTTACAAAGCCTAGTGATGTTTGATGTTCAAAGCATGACGTACCACATTACTAATCATGACAAATCTTGTTTTCTTTTGTAAATGCGATGAAAAATTAATAAATACATTAACAAATAGCACGGGAAATGCATGAAAAAGGAACGTAAAAAGCCAGTTCTGCTCAAACGATCGAATCAGCTATTCTAAAAGGCACTATTAAGGTCTCGGCAACATCATTCGTCAGAAGAGATCGGGTAGCATTACTTGCAGGCAAATAAACACAATGAGTATGAGCGAGTAAGAAGTTGGAAAATATCATCCAAAGCGCCGTCACGCAGAAAAGATACGTCCAAGAAGTGTTGTAGCGGAAGTTGGTAAGGTACACAATAGGGTGGTCCATATTCTATCAACTTTTGAAAGTTTTAACGCTCACCATTTCAAGTTGTGTCATTTCATTAAAAAGTAACTTGTGTAAAGTTTTTTTGAAAAATTTTTACGTTTAGGGGTTGCACAAACCCCTCAAAAATCGGAAATTTTGTCAAATATTGGTATTTTTGGCGTATTGACTTTTATGTATTTTTTAATCAAAAACTGTACTGCTTGATGTTTAGAACGATGTGTCACCTCATATTTGTCGAAATTTGACACTCATATGTGTTGTAAATGCTGAATTGTGGTCACTTCTGATTTATACCACTATGATAGCGCGATAGTTTAATCAAGAAAATTGGTAATATTGTGTAGTTTCTCAACCCAAAATAAACGTATTGATTTCTGGAACATTTTCAGCAAAGGATGTTCCAAACGTCTACATAATGTCATTTTTATATGGCGTCAAAATATAAGCTGGCAGTTATACTTTTTCATATAAGTTTGCCCGTGAAAATTTACAATAACATTTTTGGTTTAAAAACTTCAAACCCAGTACTTTTTTAACGGAACAATTTTGAGTAATAACTTGAATAAACTAAAGTAGATAAAATATCCTTACACATCACGTTGACTAACAACGTAATTGAAATATTAAAATTTAAAATGAAAGATAATGAAAAGTTTTAAAACCTTTCTTGAAGAAAAGGTTTTCCATTTAGTGCAAAATCCTGCAAAAATTTGGGCTACACTTGCTTTATAAAAAATGTCGCAGCTCTTAATATCTTGTGAAGAAACAGTAGAGCATAATAATAAAGAAAAATAGGCATTCTTAGTTTTTTTTTACTATAATTATCAAACAGACACAATGAGCAACCAACAAAACTGGAAAAAAATTTAAGAAAAATAGACAAAAGAAAAAATTAGGTGTACAGAATTATGACCAATACTAACTTTTTTTATTGAAGCCAGTTGTGATTAAACCCTGATTAAACTAAAAACAATTAACTTTATGGTACAGTCTCAATCACAATAATTTGCAGTCAGTTATGACAACGTTTGACAAAACTAAACTTTGGCTGAAAAAAGAACTAATCAGTTAGCCACAGTTTTGCAAGTTGGACAGCAGCACTAAAAACTCCATGTTGAATGTCTTTGCTTTCAGCTTTTATTTAAAACTTGAAGACTACAGTAGATGCAAATATTTCAAAATTTGACTAAACAATTATTGTGAAACGCATTTGCCTACCGTAGTGTTAAAGTCAAGAGTATTACAGTCGTAGTGTCTATTGCATGTTGTACAACAGTAACAAAACCAAACACCCCAAAATACTTCTACTTTGCTGCTCCAGCTATTATGATTATTTTTTACTGGAACTGAAAACCTGCAATAAGACTTTGCTTAGGAGAAAACCGGATAGCCTATACACAACAAAAAAGGTCAGCCTTGTAGTGAAAGCAAAGTTGAGCTCACACTTAAACTTTTGGCGATGCAGAAGGTTCTTTGTTGTCAACAGTTTTTTAATATGGATCTGTGATTAGCTAAATTCAAGTCATTTGCCATGAAAGCTTAAAACTGAATATTGGAGTCAATGCCTAGCTTGAAGCTGAGTCAAGCCCAACTGAGAAAAGCTCAAAGGATATTCACAGCTTTTTTTGTTTGACAATCACCGCTAGAAGACAGATAGGTAATATAAATAGTAAATATTCAACAATAAAATGACAACCAAATGAAAAAAGTCAACTCTGCTCAAAGCCTACTAAATCTGACATTACTATTGTCTTCTAGTCAAAAACTATTTTAAAAATACATTGTAATTGTTACTTTTACCGAAAATAAAAGTGAATTAAATGCAAAGCTTTAAAATCTCTGTGATGGACAATGAAAAAAGTATACAGTTATTCTACACATAAAATCAGCCTTGTATAGAAGTTTTGGAACACCCATTGCTGAAAATGTCGTTCCAGGAATCAATACCATTGTTTTGGGTTAAGAAACTACACAATATCACCAATTTTCATGATTTAAGCTATAGTGCCTCATAGTGGTAGAAATCAAAAGTGACCACAATTTAGCATTTACAACATATATGAGTGTCAAATTTTGACAAATCTAAGGTGACTAATCATTTTAAACATCAATAAGTTTTTGATCAAAAAATACATAAAAGTCAAATGCCAAAATTACCAAAATTTCCGATTTTTGAGGAATGTGGGCAACCCCTAAACGTTAAAATTGTTCAAAAAAATTTCACACAAGTTATTTTTTCATGAAATCACACAACTTGAAGGGTGAGACTTAAAACTTTCAAAAGTTGATAAAAAATGGACCCCCTAGTACACAACCGTTGCTTGGTAACGCATTATCCAAATTTACCAGGTAGGAAATCGATCTCAACCCAGTATTTTTCAATGCGAGCATTTATTCCCAGCAATCAAATTTGTTCCATTTTTAAACAAGACGAACAGAAATCCGACATCACAAGACATTCTTTCAAAACAAATATTTGCATGCATTTGGAGAATTTTCAGTGCACAGCTGGGAATCGAACTTCTGCCCTTGCGAATTCTAGTCCGATTTTCCACCGCCACGCAAGTCTTGTTTCTAACCATACTGCAAAAACACAGCGCTGACGGCTAGCGTGTATCACTTTGACGTTTAAAATCCGCAAGGTGGACTTAGAGAGCCTTTGATACAATGAAGGTTGAAGACGAGTGGCAGGGTTCATGCAGTTGGTTTTGCACAGCCTTGGAAACGCAATAGTGGTACCCTGGCAGGCCAACATGGATCAAAAATTTCAAACAAGCGACAAACTACTGCGCCCCTTAGCAGCAGACAGACGGAACCAGTTCACTTCAAATAAAAGTTTAGAGGCGACCGTCTTGTTGAGCTCCCAGGGGAACCCTGTTCGGCCCACAATCATTGCGATCCACCCCACATTCGGGAGGAGGAACAGCAAGAAACACGTTACCACGTTAAGGCGGCAGGATATTGATGTGGTCCAGATCTTGACATGAAGCCGACTGTTAGGTCTCCGTGAACTTCCTCACCCCCATTCCGTAGAAAAGGGTTGGGTTTCATCAGGTTACTTTAAAAGTTTAAAACCCCGCTAGTTTCAAGAAAACCTACAAATACCTCTTACCTCTGTGGAGGTCTGCTGTTGCGGGGGAGGGAACGATACATTTTGTTGACCTGCTGTTTCCATGACAACAAGCGGCGTTTGTGTAGTTCTGTGAAAGCCTGAAATGAAATATCAATGAGTCCACAGAAGCAATAAAATTGATTTGAAAACCAGAGACGAAATGATGAATACCTCCACTACAACTCCTGTGTGGTGTTTGTCATCACCAACTCCTTCATGAAACTTCAACAAGTAAAATTATTGGGCTATAAACTAAAAACTGCAAATAATAAATTTGCCACGAGCGGGAAATCGTACGACCAAATAATTCTCCAATATCTTCCCCCAATCGTTCACTTTCATCACATTGCACGTAGCACGAAATGTAATTTCCTTACAGGAATACATAGTAGCAGTGGTGCTGAAATTATCAACATCCCGCAGCAGGGCAACCCACCTGATGCTGCAAACACCTTTCCAGCAACTTCAAATAAAGTGTAATGTTTTCTTCATCCGGCTTCGACACTAATAATTGTGTACACGCTGAAAAACAAAGTTTTTTCTATGGTGCTATGAACGATTACAGTTTTATAAAGTTGCATCAATCAATAAGCATTCCAGTAAAATCCAAGTTTAACATTCAACCATCTTGTCCAACCTCTCTCAAAAAAGCGAAAACTTTTTTTCGAATACTGCAGTCAAGTTAGAATAGAGTTTACTAGCGATCCACTAAAACCGTAAAATTTGCAAATTTTAGTTTAAAACAAAACAGCCTTGAAATCAATTTTTATTCTAAACGTTTCAAACTAACTTAGTTCAGCATCAGTAAAAGTAGTCTACGACATCTATTCTAATCAGTCAGCGCTTGTTGATTTTAGTGTTTTTAGATTTCTTAACTGATAATAAACTAAGATAGCTCGAAACATTAAGAGTGAAAAATATTTTCGAAACTGTTTTGTTTTTAACTTAAACGAGGACTAAAGGCAAAATCAATAGGGTATCTAAAGTTAGGCCAATGGCATAAGACTAGATTGGCGTTGACTTCACCCTTCTTGACCCAGCCGTTCCAGAAATATTCTACTTCAAACACGACGTAGGGGCCTCTAATGTTACAAATTTTAATAATTTTTATTGGTAACTCTGACGTTGATAGCCTTAACGTCGTTCGCGACGTCTTCCCAGTTCTAACCTAAAGCACTGCCGCTATTACGCTACAGCACTGAGTCGTTTCGATGCGCACTGATCAGTTTGATCTTGTCATTCTACGACAAGGTCGCTTTCTGAGCGGATCTTTAATTTCAAAACTACACGACTGGAGAGAAGCTGAGACCAACATAGGCACCTTATCAAGCTACGAGTTACCTTTTCCCATTACTTTCGTAAAGAGGGAAGGAATGTCTCCCTCCTCGATAACATCCCTCCTCCCAACTTCGTGGGGGAAAGGGAGGCGGGGTTGGAATTGTTTTATGGGGGTTTGAATGATGGTTTTCAGCTCCTGGAGGGCGGCGCGCAGCGACCCGCCACCAAGGATTTCCTGAAATCAACACGAGTTTAATGTAAGGATCGACTTTACTTGCCTCAAACAACTCTCAGTAAAAGCTTCGACGAAAGGGAAGCGCTCTAAGTTTTCGCGCCAGAATTAAAGCATTTCATTTAGCACAAACTCCACAATCCACATACGGTATGAAATTGATGAAAAATTGTTCCCTCACTGCTGGTGTTACTATCCACAACCAACAGCAAAGACCTTTTTGGGCTAACCAATAACAATAAAATCCAACCAAAATACAGAGTTTCTTTTCGAGGGGAAGTCGAGTAAGAATACCGTATTGCATAATGACAAAAATTAGAAACTACCCGTTTAGTCGCCGTGAGACAGTGAAGAAACTTTTGCAGTCTTCAAATCACGGTGCTATCCGCCCACCTGTCTGCCACACAAAGTGGAGTCTTCTTTGTTTAATGCTAAACGTCAAGCTGATCTTTGCTTTGACTTGACTAAGAATCGAGCTCTATTTTACTCTTTTAGAAACAGACCCTTTATCAATTAACCACTCATGAGTTACTTAATTGTCTTACGTTCTCAAGCTGCTGTAGTTGTGTGAATCGCTCGTGCAGCTTTTTGATGCTTAAAATAATCTTGTTTCTCGCGCCTTTCGTCACGTGCTGAAACAAAACAAAAGTTCAGCGCGAATGTGAAGGATGGGCTTTGTTTTAAAAACAATGGCGAGGTGTTCGATCAGCAAATGAATGAAACGAATCTGTCACCTCTGTTCATCAACACAGAGACCACACCAACGCACAACACTTTCGGGTTACGTTAGCAAGGCTGGCGACAGGCTGGGCCATTACAATGGGTAGACTCTGTTTGGCCCCTATGCAAGCGTGAAGTGTCTTTTCCAAGTATAAAATGCATAACCACTTGACCAGTTCAAAAATCGAGCCGGGAGCCAAGAATCACGAAGACGACAATCTACCACTCAGATAAGCTGCAGCTGATACGTGCATACGGAAAAAAATTGCCAAGTCTTGTAAAACTCATAGATTTCAATACAATATTTACAGTATTTTCGTCGAGCAGAAGAAAACTGCTATTGCCATTGAAATTCATTTCAACCACACAAGCTACGTCATAGCAAGTCGATGCAATATCCAATCTTTAATATCTGCTTTTATGAGGACAGTCTTTTCACTTTGTAACAAATTAGTAAAAGTTTCAAGCATTACAGACAAAAATTCGTTTAATGACAATACGAAATAGGAATTGTGCATTGTGCATCCTACGACCCACTTGCCAAGTGAACCTAACAATCAAACTTAAAATTTATCCCATTTCACAATGAATTACGTTTTGATTAACTAACTGTCAAATGCAGGACTAAACGTTCTTCGTTTAACGCACGACCATCGTACCGTTTCTAAGAATAACTCAACCGAGATGGCTGCTGGAATACTTGTATGCATAGTTGCAGACATAGGCATCGATTTTTTGTTGAAGAAAGCAAATTCCAGGGGGCGAGAATTTTTCGTCAAAAATGTTCTTTGAAAGCATTTTTGCGGGATTGACAGATGCGGTCTCTTAGTCTTTCTGACGAGCCAGATCGTTCCACGTTTCGTCGCAATTTTAAGCACCAGTTACCGTTTGTCTGTTTGCAGCATGGCGATATTTTCACGGTGACGGCGTTTAGCGTAAACGCATGCTTATTCTGGCACTCCGCTGACTTGCCGCTCAAAGCAGACGTCACAAATTTGTCCTGTATTTGTTCATAATTAAATTGATTTACCGGTAGTCGATATTGCAACAATGAAGTTATGATGTCATAATGCCTTTCAATTTCCATGAACTGAGCATTTCCAATAAAGCCCGGTTTACATTCCAAACCGCGAAACTGTGTGTAAAATCGTTGAGTGAAACTGAGTGTAAAATTGTTAGATACCGACAAATATTTAAACCAACAGGCAGTTTGCACGCTAGTAAGGCAGTATACCAGGCGTATCGAATTTTTGTTCAGAGTAAGCTAAAAATACGCCTCTAACGCACACGATTTTACGCGCAGTTAAGACCCAGCCTAAGCGCGTCAATCACAGATTTTTCCTTGAGAATCACTATGATAACTGCAAAGCGTTATAACGTGAAAACCCCAACCAAAGATTTAGACACTTTTGCCAAATCATTTTGCGCACAAAAGCACATCATATTTGAAAATTCTCATTAAGACAAGTTGCTGAGATAAAAATAAAACATCTCCTCGGACGCAGATTTGCAGAGCAGTGAAATTGGTAATCCATAAAATCAAAATCCGAAGAACAATTTTTATTTTATTTTTAACACGTTTATTTCCCACTGCAGGCCCGGTTTACACTTTGCGTACAACTTGCAAGCCTACAAGCATATCCTTTGTTTCAACTATCCACAGTAGCACGTTAGTAAGCGGCACGCCGAGCGTATGAAACTTCAGTTTAAACTTGCAGTAAAATCGCATGCACCCGAATTACAAATTTACGCCAAACGTAAACGTGTCTTAACGATCTTTTTAAAAATGCTAATAAATATCTAAATTTTAAAGTTTCTGGCTGTGCACCCAAAAAAAAAAACGCATCATAATGATGCGTATTGTAGTATTTTCAATAGATATAGTAATATACTGCTTAGGCTTGGTCAACACGTACTTGCGTAAAATAATAATTTATTACATGACGAAATAAATTCATTTGAAATAGTGAATGCATATACTAGAATAACAATTACTTCAAAAATGCGAAAACGCATCGAAAAAGGTTTTATTGGATTAACTAATGTTTTTGGCTTAAGAAGAAGTATCTGTGCAATTGTGAACAATTCAGTAAACCCTCCCTGCCTGCCAATCTATTTTTGATTAATCCAAATCGAAAAAGCTAGCTTAATTTCTTGAACAAAAAGCGTTGAATCGTTACTCTATTATCCATTGGCATTAAAAATGCCGAAGTTTAGTTTTATGTCATTATTTGCTCTTTCGGTAGGGCAAATGTAGTCCAAGTTTTATCATTTTAATTTTTTTTGTAATTGTTTGAGCGATCCAATGATTTGAAATTGCTTTCATTGCTTTTTTAGTAAAATTTTAAACCGTGAAAGTGCTTAAATTTTTGACTGCAATTAGTATCAGTGTTTGTCCAGGTAATATTTTAAAATATTGGTGCGATTAAAGTGCGTAGTTTAGAATGGTGAAGTAGATTGTTTTCGCAATGCATGAAAAATCGCAGCATAACTCGCCACGTTCGTCATTTTTGCAACACTTGCCTGAAAGTCGTATGTTACTAACCCGCTCAATCACATTTGGACGAAAATATTTGATCACGCAAACAAAGGAAACTAGAAATGTTTCAATCAAGTACAAACTAAATTATTTCTGACATAACTTATGATTTTTTAACTCGCTTGCGTAGCACAGCACGCAAACCGACGATTCAGCAAAACCGAGGGGGCGAGAGACATTTCGCCCCCTTGACTGTCAGAGCCGAGGGGGCGCCACCGGCTCCCCTAGACCGACGCCAGTGGTTGCAGACAAGATCAAGTTTTGCAACGAAAATTAACATTACGTCAGCCGGGTTTTGATATTCGCTTTCGTGCTTTCGGGCCAGAGCCAACCGACTAGAGTAGTTGCCTCTGGAAGGACAAACAGAACGGCCTTCTACTTAACATAAGTTATCCCTGGTCGAATGATCTGGGTTCAACCCGCACCCTAGTCACGTTGTTGCGTCCTTGGATAAGACGCTTTACGTTGATTATCTCTGCTTGGTGGCTTCGAACAAGCAGCAAATTCAGTGGACAAGAATTCGAAGAAATCCACAGGAACATTGGATCATCGGAAACTCGTAAACAGGTGCGGATTCCTCCAATCACAAAGTAGTCCTGGTAATAAAAAGTGTGCGGATCGTCCAATAGGTTAGCGTCTGACGCTGTCCGGTGACAGGAGGATAAATATGCGCTACAACAACAACAAGTCAACACAAAAGAGTTTTTTCCGCACTGGATTGAAACTGCGGTCAATAGATTTGGCCCCTAGGTCTGGTAACCTTTCTATTGCCAGAGAGCGAATCGAATCGTATGAAGCGCGTTTCTTCACAAAGCTTCTTTAACGGGGTCATCGTCTTTCCGAAGTAGCCACTCTTGAGTCTTGGGCATAATTATATCAACAGTTTCTTTTAAATCTATGTTATGCAACTGCATAAAACATTACTTAACCTTAAGATCCACCGCAACGCCAGTGAATTCGCCACCACGCATGTAAAGTATGTGTGTCTCGGCTGCAGAGCCTTCAACCCTTCCATTCATTGTCACTGAAGCATTTGCAAAACACAAGTAGACATTCATGTTTTTGCAAGTGAAAATTTTGAATAAAGTTGGAATTCAAGCAGAGGTTACATAACATTGTCAAAGTGACTGACAACAAAGACATTTCAAATCGAAAAAATTTACAAAACATATTTTACTTCGTCGATCACCGCCAGAAAAGCCAAATATCACAACACCTACGTCTTCATTCAATCAATGGCTGACAAAAATACCAACATATTTCCAACACGGTTTACCCACAGAATATATGTTTTGTGATTGTGCAAACCAAGGTCATTAGTAGTCTTTCTGAGGCTAATTAGCAGTCTATTCCGCAACTACTATAAATAATTAGAAAATTTTTGTTAAAAAACATTTAACAAGACAACAAAAGCTCCCGAAATTGAGTCCTTATTGGTCATCGAAAGAGGCCATTGGCCATTGGCAAGATCAAATCGCCACTCGTATGGAAATCTTTTAGTTCATTTAAAAAAACAACAACAACAAGCATTGGAGTTCAATTTTTCGAGTGTTTTAACGGAAAGCGAAAAAGTCATGAAGCGTTGGAGGGTTCGAACCGCACAAGCTCCGACCTCTGGTTTGTGGTGCAATCACGTGCTTTATGTGCCAGGTCGCACAGCACTCAGACTAATAGCCGCCTCGTTTTCAAGGCTGCTCCTAACAACAATGCTGGGCTTCTATGGCTGGAAATCGCTGTACCTTGATGTCATCCTATGGGTTGAGTTTTGTAGATCCAAACCAAATTCAATAGCACATACAAGTTTACATCAAACTGTGCTTTACAACTTCAATATTTAATTTTCGTAAATTTTACTGTGATTTCCATAAAGCTGTTATCTCCAACACATCGGCCCCATACGCATGGGTCCACTGGAAATGAATCTCATGATCGCTACTAACAAGAAATTTTTGATCTTCCACAACTAGTGTGTGAGTCGAGAGTTTCATGGGATTGCGGCTCAACAATGAACCAAAGAAAAGAATCAGGACCGTAACAACTTTTCAATACATTTCAGGAAACTGCAGCACTTTTTTTTTCAAAAGTTTGACAAGAAAAGTTTGAAAAACTGTCGAAATTCGAAGTGTTACTGCAAGTTTTAGAGAGATCGCGTGAAGAGACCTCGTCAAGCCTCAGCAACCGTCAAAAGCAACAACAACAATGAATCGCCACGCATCACTGTCACGTCACAATAAAACAAACAATAACATGGAAGGCTCAAGTTCAATCAAACGTTGTGAAAACAACATCGCTATGGAATGACAAGTTTGCCGATGACGAAACGATGACGTAATGCAACAGAAGCTTGTGAGAAAACAATAAGATTAGACAAGCGTTTCTCCCAAGCGCAAAAATACTAAATTTGTAATCTGTAATCGTAAGATTATATCCAAACAAATAACGTGTGAAATATGTTGTAGCTTTGTCGAATTATACGTTAAGAATTTTATGCCTAGCGAATACTCCAGGCAAAGCGACTGAATTACATTAGACCGTATGAGACCTAACGCGGGGCTACTACACTCGGAGTGTTCCCAAACACCACGTTTCATATCAGGTTGTGTAATTGTGTAGTCCAGAACAAAACCGAGTGCTTTTGAAAGTGAAAAATGACATCATTTTTGCAAAGAAAAAACGGTAATTCCCTTTCTAATTTATAAATTACTAAAAAAAGGATATTGTAACACTATTGTCTATCACATCAGTAACTTCCAGATGACAACTACTTTCCCTTTTTTGCACTCACACTAAAGCCATGTCAAATCAATCTGTTTTGACAGTCTGTATGCCGGTGCCCATTCCCCGAGCGGCCCGAGCCTCTACAGATAATGGGTACAGACGTTGTCTTTTCTGGTCCAGACCACAACAGATAAATACCATTGTCATATCTCAGTTCACAACTGCACAGGGCCAAAACTAGGGGGGCAAAGGGGAGCGCCCCCCAAACTGCCAAGCATTGCTCGTATCCAGTGCTCCGCATAAGCACAAAATATTGCAGCTGCGAAGTTTTTCACTTAGTAAGCCGACACAAACTGGTTGAAATATAGCCGTCATCGGTGCGAAGGCCTTTTTTTTGGAGATCACTTTTTTGAGGCACGATTTTTTTTCCCCACCTGAAAGAGATTTTGCCCCCCTAGAACGCTGTAGTTGCGGCACTGATCCAGCATGAATCCGGGACATTGCATATAAAATACTAACCTTTGCGTCGAGGTCATCGGGGTTCAAGTGCATCATCTCATCATACGTCATTGTAGTGAATATATCCGCATATTTATGCAGGCGGAGGGATTTGAGCCAACCCTTTACGTCTGCAACAAAACGTGTGACGTCACTGACGGGAAGGCAACACCAATGGCAGCAAAAACAATTTGATTAATAAAATATTGATCATATGGTTTGTGCAAAAATTTCGATGCTACGTAAAAACTGCGAAGACAACGTCAATGCCTCTCAAACTTGTTGAGTTTCCGACGAACCAAGTGTGTGCTGGTAAATAAAATCAGTCAAATTTAAACAACAAACTCTGCAGGTTGTTGTCTTTGAACTTGCGTAGAAATCGTTTTAATACGTTGCCTTTCCAGTCCACAACGCTCAAACATTGGTGACTGGACAACTAGCGTGATGCAGGCGGTTACATATGGCTTCTACTAGCCTATTTAGTCCTGACTTATGTAGACATCATTACCTGACATTCCATCAGCAGCGGGTACCTCGTTGTTGGCAACATTAGGAGGAAGTGGGTAAGGGGGCTTGTCGATGGGGGGAGGAATCCCACTGTTGCCCAGTATTGAGTGGTTGGAAATGAATGATGCGGGATAATCTGAAAAATGTAAAACACAAATTCAGAATTTGCGATATTGCAACGGAATAGGCCTAACTTGGCATCAAAGAGACATTTATGAACAAGCTGAAAGAAAAACAAAAAGGCAAGTTGAGATAGGTTGACAACGGAATGGCTTTAAATTGAAAATACATCAAGCTTGAGAGGAAAATATAGAATGCAAAAATTCCTGCATCATGTGATCCCACGGAGTTGGTCGAATAAGGAGGAAACTACCTATTAACTTGCTAATCTCGCATTAGAAACAGCCAGCTTGTTGTGGCGACCAATCTACAAATTTCGTTCAAACAGATAGATACCGGTCGGTTGCGAAATCAACTCGCAGTGTTTCTGGAAGTATACTACAACTTTGGCTTATTTGACTGCACACAGTCTTAGCTATTTGATCTGCTGATTTAGTCTAAATGATAAAACGTCTGAAACCAAGCCGGTAAGTTTAGGTTCGATTCCAAGTCGGGTAAAAACAATGACTTAAATTGCAAATAATACCATCATTGCTTGGCGCTCAGCATTACAATGAAACGGTGTGAGCATTCTGCTGTGAAGCTAGCAGTTTGTCTTGGAAGGTTGCATCAAGATTTATGTTCATAAGACTTGACTTGTAAGCAGAAGTTCGTTCTGCATTTCGCAGTATGAGGGTGTCTAACTGTACCCAGAAGTTGTTTTCTTCCCACACCGCCGGCAACGTCGAGCATTACTAGGTTGAATACCGCATCTTCCTACTTCAAAGCCGAGGAGGTCTAGCTAGTCCTAATCCATTAATCAACTAAATTACCATCAACCAACCTTGCTTTTTGTTCACTAATAAATCGTCGTCCCTCGTCTGCAGCCAATCATTTAATGAAACCCCAGTCTCGAGCGAGTTTGTGGCTTAATGAATATGAAATTAAAATAATGGTTATTATTTAATCTGAAATTGAAAACGTGATACCTAAGCTTAGCGTGTAAGACTGTTTGAATTTTATACTTTAACCCAAAATACCTGACTGCCCAAACGTCACCAAAAAAACAATTATTTGAAGATACCAGTAATTGCTTTAATTAAGATCATACAACTGAACTACTGACGTTTTTTTAGGGGCAGACGGGTATGACGACATAAAATTGCCAAAACAGAGTGGATTGAAGAAAATTTTCTGGCTTACTGTTGTTTCAACATCCACATTCGTTCAATTTTCGCCATCATGTTACAAAACCATTGAAACTTAATCGAGTGAATCGTGGGTGTGCTGAAGCGCGAAGCTGACAGCTATCTGCTTACACACAGCCACAAATGCTCTAATTTGATGCAACATCTGCCATAATCGTCTTAAAGCTAAGCAAGCTACATATCGAAAACGGAAAAAACATAAGAACAATCGATGAAAACAAAACTTTCACAGCCTTATCTTTTATTACCTTTACATCATGTTGGGTTGCTAAGTTACACTATCGAAATACATTTCAGTCTACTCTATGTCCAACATTAGTAAAAAAAATTAATTCCAATCGAAGAGAATTTCATTGATGATGAACATAACCAATCGCCAAAATGTCTATCGATTTAAAGATTTTTTGATTTGCCAAAACTATGGTGGCACATTGATGGGGAATGTGCAAAACGACACACTGTGTGTGTAAAATCAACCTCCAAGACACTTGATTTACCCAATGCACCAATAATGGTTGAGAGCTACTCAAATGATACTGAACGCAACCACTAAGGACAAATTGTGCAACTCCAGCCTTGCGGTTTTACTGCCAGGTTATATTTTGGTATATTGAAAGGTCAATTGGTCATGACATAAACTTCTAGCGAATCACCAAACAAAAGCTTTTGCAATTGTAGTTGAAATAACCAGTGGCACCGCTAATGATGGTGAATCGTAGCGTCATCCGTTACAATGTACAGTAGGTTGCAAAAGATTATATGCTAAAGACACCGGTATGGTACAACTTCATTACAGTAGATAGCGGTTGTTATTTATCTAGCTCAATCACTTTTCATTGTAAGAATCTAAGACTTGGAAGTATGAGCAGCACATGTTTAATCCTGGCCGCGTAACCAGAAATCTGCAATGAGAGGAGGAGCTGTGTCCGGAGGGTCTGGGAGCTCCACCCCCATCTGCCGGAGGCCATTGGGGGTCTGCTCCCAGCGCTCGAAAAATTTTATTTTTTGCTAAAAGAACTAAATTTTAGGTCTATTTTGATAAAACTTGATGCTTTTGAAATGTGGCATAGAAATTAGCAGCGCAAAAACATGATTAAATTGATTGCATAAATGGCCAATACTTATGTGGGAGGTGGCTAATGGTAAAATTTCAGTTCTCTTATTTACAAGCTGGTACCGTAAATCATAAAATCTTATAGTTCATTGAAACTTACAAGTACTCAATTTCATCTGTATCTATAATCCATTTCGTCTATATGGTATTTAATACAGAAAAATAATTGGTGGGGGGCTAATGCAACAATATTTGAGTCGAAGTGATTGGTAATTAACTAATACTGAATACCAACCCCTCCTATACCTGAGCATATATTTTTTTATGAAACCTATATACACTACACAGCTTGCTTCAATAAGCGATCAAACTTAATTGCTTAGTTTCGGCAATTTTTCAAAGTTTTTACTGATTTGTGAGGTATATTTTTGACTAATAAGCCCCCCCTAAATAAATGTTTTAAAAGCTGAATAAATCATTTTGCGCATTCCAGTGTGCTAAACATTTCCAATGATATTAAAGAAATTGTTGTTGCTTTTTTGGTTGATTGGGATCATAAAATGGTGAAACCCGCGATGAGCTGCCACACCCCCCTCCCCTCCCCTCCCAGCAATGCCACTTGAAATAGCAGAAAAACAATCCGCATGGAAACCCCCAAATTGTGCTTATAAAAAATGACCAAAAAACATGTCTGACAACTGTTGTACTGCACAAGTAACGCAATGAGTATTTCATTGATGAAAAATGAAGTGGCAATTTATGAAAAAACCTACCTGATATAGATTCTGGGGACACTTCACCGGGAGAATTGACGTGTTGGTTATTGGAGGGATGCAAACTGCCATCCAAGCCCGACATCCACTGAGTCAACATATTACGCTCTTTGTTGTCAAATGCTGGGTGGATTAGGGAATAAGAGAGCAATTGCCGAGACTAAAATCAAATTGAATTTTTTACATGCAGCTTATGCATAGTGAACAGAAAATTTAAGCAACCAACAGGACCAGATTAGCGCAAGCATTCGACCCAAAAATGTTCCACCTTTAGTCACATCATAACTGATCCAGCATAATTTCAAGCAAATGTTAAAGGAGCATGGCAGTATAATTTTTGAATTCTAACACTAAATATGCCAAAAAAAATTGACAAATTTTGTTTGGCAATAATGAGTTAAAATTAAACTTCAATGCCTCTTTTAAGAGCAAAATTTCTTCAGGCTTGGCAATTTTGTAACTGTGGCAGGTATTGAAGATCACGTAAAACGTAGTAACATCATGATCGATGTAAGATCACATACACAGCAATGTCTTTAATAACAAATAAGTCCAATCCATTTCACATAACCATTTGTTCATGGAGCATATCATTGAAAAGGGAAATAAAATGTTTGTGGTGAGACTCAATGACATACTTGGTAACAGAAGCATAAAAATACGGACCAAATAAAATGGTTTTTGAAATTTACCTCTTCTAAAAACTCTGATCTCTCAATGGCATATCCCAGCACATCAGGAAGCACTCGAAGATAGCTGTTTTTTGCTGCATAGTTGCCTGGGTGCAGCAGGGGGAGGTGGCTCAGCAAAATCCTAATTACTTCTGCTTTGTTGGCCACAGACAAGAGATGTGAAATATAGTCTGCAACCAAGTTAACTTTGGATAAAAATGACTGTTTAACATGCTTGAACCACTTGCCCAACAATGTACTTTAAATGATGTCTTATCTGTGGTGATTACAAAACAGGCATTTAAACCACATTAATATACTTAATGAAATGTTTTAACCTTGCCATTTGATCAATTTTAAATTAAGAAACAATTACAGATTAAATGTTGAACAACTATAGAAATCACAGTAAAAGGTTAAAAGCACAACAGTCAGTTTCTTCATAAGGACTCATCAGGTGCTACTGTAATCTGCAAAAGAATTATAATAATAATAACTAAAAAAACATAACTAAAAAACTAAAACTATACTAACTAAAAAACTAAAATCCATAACTAAAAAAACAATAACTAAAATGTTCAATGTCTAAGTTTTCAGTATCATTGTAATTCTTTTACAGACTACAGTAGCACGTGATGAGTCCTTAGGACGAAACAGACTGTTGTGCTTTTAACCTTTTACTGTGATTTTTATTCTTGCATTTTGCTCTGATTTTACTTCCATATATCATCGAGCACTGTTTCAGAAGACTGACTACCAAGAATTTTCGATTAAATATCAATATAATTGCGAAGCTTTCTCTACAAATTTACTTTTTCAAATCTCACATAAAATCCCTAAACTGCAAATATCAAATATAAGCGCAGCTTCCATTAGGCAGCTAATGCACATTTACATATCCACACTAGTTCATGCATATATGCTTTTTACATACCAGAATTATTTGCTTCTGTTTCGAGTATCGTGAGTTCGTTGCAGTCAGATAGAAAATGTTGCAAACATTGACACAAAAACTTGGCTTGGCATTTCTTGACTCGTTTTAATAGTGAATAAAGCGCGACTGTTTGCTCACAATCATCCCAATCCTTAAACCATTTTGCCAATATTTCAACCTAAAAAATAATAATTTGCATAAGTTGATGTTACATCAGTAGCCACAACATATTCCTCATAGCGACACATGGTTGCAATAATGCTATGCAACTGTACTCTGTATTGGAGCAATTCGGTCCTTACCCAAAAAACGATTTAATTTCAATACAGAAAAATCCCAATTGGTTGTTATTAATTACTTGGTCAGCTTTCCAATGCATCACACCTCAGTCATTATTGACTGCATCTTCATTATTAATGCCCAATGACATCATCTTTACAATAGGTGGCTGCTTGACTCGAAGACAGCAAGGCCCATTCGCATCCTTCTTACTGGTGCTCAGATAATTCACTTTACATTTTGTTGCGACTTTTTACATGCGTTTGTAGTGCTTTATGTTTCAACTTCTTCCATGTGCGCTACAACAATATGACTTTTTTAGGCTGTTTCTATTCTGACTTCTGAGCTACTTAGTAAAATAAATTCTATTGATTGATAGCCTAACATATTACACCTTGGAAACATTCCAACATAAATTAACATTTTATTTCTGTATTGGAGCTAAGTAATGGTCAGCAATTTATACAGAACCATTTGCCTATTTCTCAAGTTTCCAAGGGGTTGTACAAAATAGGATTCAAGAAAATATATATCACACTCTTCTGTAACTCTAAGCTTTTTAAACTTTTTTCAATGCCACAACCAAAAACTGCAGCATTAATGATTATTTAAACACCTGTCTATATTGGCTTCATTCATTTTTTGATATTCTAGTAATAACTGAGTCACCAAAAACGCTTTAAAGTTGCATTATCACAAAAAATAGCATATTTCTTTACCAAAAGCTCATCAACTGATTTAATCAACACCATCTGTCGAACAGTCAACATACCTGATCTTCAAATTGCATGGTGTGTGAGTGGTGTTACTTTATATGTCTTGAAATTACAGCGATGGTCTGCCAAAACAATGTGCAGCAGCAGATCAAACAATGCAGATTAAAATTTATCTATCCATCATATCATAGTCTGAAAATATACTGTATACATTTATTATTTCAAAGCTCCTACTTCACCCCAAACATCAGTTTTTTATTAACTGCTGGTACTTTTAATAACTGTAACCAGTACTTACATTGTAGGGGGGACACGGGGGGATGCGTCCCCTCCATCAGTTGTCTTTTTGGATAAAAAGCCTAAACGTAGTTAGAAGTTCACCTCAACTCTTGTTTGAATAAATGTTTGAAGTAATTTTTAAAAATTTGCAAAAAAAAGGTCACTTTGTCTTTGAGTACACTCATGGCAAGACATTTTTTGACAAAACTTGTTGATTAATCATTCAGGTGCTAACCACGAGTATATTTTTTTGTAGAAATTGCGCTTGAAATCTGACCTAGAAGGTCTTTAACAACTAAAATAACGTACCAGTACCTGTTACCAGTTCAGCTAAAAGCGACTTCATACCTTTGTTGAGGTCATATTTTAGCTACTGTGTACAAATACAATATTTGGCAGTTTTGAGAAGTTTTGGCAAAAGTTGGTTGGCAGTCAATGCGTTAAACTGTTAAACACACAGCAGAAGAAACTTTTTTTAGACACATACTGGTACCGTACCCAGTGTTCCCTATAAGCGCAAAAAAAGTGCGAAAAGTGCGAAATTTTTTACAGCATTTTCTCATTGAATTTTTGCGAAGTCAGGCGTTTTTCTCCTGCCAAAAACCAGCATTTTTATTTCCTGCCAAAAACCGTAGGCAGGTGCGGTTTGCGGCACTACGCCTTTATTTATTGCACAAAGGCAGTAGAATACCAGGATGTTTGCAGATCTCTTAGACCGATAACCTTTTTTTTTTTTTTGGAGACCACATAAAAAGGGAGCATAAAATGCCTTTGCCAGCGCAGACCTTTTTTTTGTTTTTGTTTGGAGAAAGCCAAAATTCGAGCAGAAAATTGTTGCCAAAGATCGAGAATGCCTCAAGAGCTCCGGCATTTTCACAATGAGTTCAGAACGTTTACACTATTTCTGGCATTTACACAGTAGGTGAAAAGTTGGCGGAAACACTGACCGTACCAGCAGTGTTCCCTCTAAGTTTTCACCTTCTGCGAAATTGCCGGAAATAGTGCGAACGTTTTAAACTCAATGTGAAAATGCTGAAAATTTTCTCATCATTTTTGTCCGGTTGCAATGTGATCTCAAAAAAAAAAAAAAAAAAAAGGTCATCAAGCCGATTTTTTGTTGATCTCCAAAAAAAAAAAAAAAAGGTCCTTTATCTGCGTTCTGCAACTTTTCTCCGCGGTTACTGCGACATACCAGAGCGAGGCGTCGCAAATTGCAGCTGTCTACAGTTTTTGGCAGGAAACAAAAACACCTGTTTTTGGCGGAGAAAAAATGCCGGAATTCGTAAAATTTTAGTGCAAAAATGCCGGAAAAGATTTTGCACTTTTTGCACTTTTTTGCGCTTATAGGGAACACTGCGTACCAGTACAGGTATTGATTAGGCTACCGTTCTCATTCAATTATTTATGTACATTGAACTAAGAACGAACATAGCCTACACACTAACTATAGGCTACCTGATACAAGCATTATGACAAATTACGAACAAAAACTAACGTCAATCAATTATAAATTAATAAATTCAAACTAGACAATACCAGAATACCGATGGATACATTTCTATTTCAGATTTGCATGCCTAAGACTGCTGTTTTGCGTAATTTCAAAGATCATCAGTTAAGCTACAGTACCACTGAGCACTTAGCAGATTAGGGTAGCGGGGTTGAAATGGCAATTATCACACTCACAAGCCTGAAGTCACTATCAGTCCACAGTACATCCGGTCGCAGTGATAATTTTGCCTCTAGAGGCAAAATAGTGTTTTTCCTCTGTTTGGGTTAGGGTTTGGGTAGGGGTTAGGGTTGGGATTAGGGTTAGGATTAGGGTTAGAGTTTGCGTTAGGGCTAGGGTTTGGGTTAGGATTAGGGCTATTTTGGCACTTGCGGCAAAATAGTCCTAACGGCAAAATAGCCTCTGCCTAATTATAAAATCAAAAACCTAAAAATATACATCTTTAACAATTTCTGATATACCGGTACGTAACAGCATACAGTAGTCACTAGCCTATTGTAATTATGAAGTGACTTGGCACACAGAACGTGCGCAGTTGTTAGGGCTAAGATTAGTTTGACTAGGCAGTTGTTAGGCTTATTAAGAAGATTAGCTTAGGATTAGAATTTGACAGTTTGAGTTCAGGTTAGTTTTAATATTATTAACAACCGTACAACTGCCAAGTCAAACTAACCATAACCCTAACAACTGTGCACGTTCAGTGAATCTAGTCATTTTCATTCAATTCAATTAACATTAATGTACGGATTGTACGGTATCCTATACTTGAATTAAAGGCAGTGGCTAATTTGCCTCAAGAGGCAAAATAGCCCTATGTTATTTTGCCATTTGGAGGCAAAATAGTCCTAACGATCAGTAAACCTTAACCGATCAGTGGTCGAGTGGATAGAGCGTCTGCTACTGAAACGGTAGACTCGGGTTCGATTCCTGGTTAGGTCATACCAAAGACTATAAAAATTGGTATTCACAGCTTCCCTGTTTGGCATTCAGCAATTAAAGGGACAGTATGAAGCCTCCGCCGTGTGTGGTAGACAGGTGGGCAGGTGGCAGCTTGACTCGAACACCAAAAGGTCCCTTCACTGTCTCCTGGCCAAGGCAACTTGGTGAATAAAATGTAATTACTGTACAATTACAATAACGGCTATTTTGCTGCAAGTGCCAAACCAGCCCTAAGCCTAATCCTAACCCAAACCCTAATCATACTCCTAACCCTAATCCTAACCCCAACCCTAGCCCTAACCCTAACCCAAACAGAGGAAAAACAAGTCACATATATAGATAGGTCTATTTACCTATCAATTAATTTAAAGCAATGAAATTTTATGATTAAATCAGAACTTTAGCCTAGGCCTACTTAAGGACTTGTACAGTGTAGTCTACAGGCTTTTGTGTGTTCTAACCTAACTAAAAAAAACGAATCAAACCTGAAGCTAAGCCTGTAAGCCAGTAAGCTAGCCTACTAATCTGAAATCTTTGCCAAATGAAACTAGGCTAAAGGCTATGAACTAGAAACTGAAATCTTTAGGATATCCAATTAGCCTAGTAAGTACAGTAACTTAATATTCTTCAATGACTGATCTTGATCACTCACATTCACTTTTCCAAACTTATAAGCCTACCACAGTACCTTGTACGAAATGGTCTGGTCAGCGGATCAAGCAAAGCCACCAACCTTTTTTGACTCCGCCCACTTGCTTAATCCCAAAGTTTTGACTCCGCAGTACCAATTCAAAAAACAAAGAAGCATCAAATCTTCAAACATTTCTTCACCAAAACTTTAGCTTTCTTCAGCTTTTTACGGTACTTCCTATCGTCCATAGTATTAGCATTAGTATTGTTAGCGATAGCCGTGACTTTATCTTGACTGGTGTTGGACCAAGTGTGTGTATTCTCAATGCTGCTAGTATGATTAGTCTAATCTTGTGGAAGAATTGACGCCGCGGACATTTTTGTTGCTCGTCCATTCCTTTTGTTGTGCTAAGTAGAAGCTAGTCATGCAAACTTCATGCACGTGCCATTGCCTTTTTCTCATACATTTGGTTTAAATATGACATTTTGTCAGTGTATTTTTGCAAGCAGCGTAGTGTAGTGGTTATTGTGCTCAGCTTCCAGCCATCGCACCCGGGTTCGATTCACGCTTGGGCTGTGAATGCGTTGAATGGACAACACGGAGTGAGAAAGTATATGCACAGAACAATCTTGTTTTTTGCTTCAAAACCTTGCATTACAGTTAGGGTTGGAACAGCGATGCCTGCCTGAGGGATAGCAATTACGTGCAGCAGCTTTTTTGCTTACGAAAGCGACGTACCGTTACGCTTGAGTGCTGCTCCCTGAATAAGTTTTGAACAACTAGCTCCTTGTGTTGTGCTGATTCATGCTGCATCATTGCCCTTAGCAAGCTTCGTGAAATATTTGTTCTTATGATTTGTGAGGTTCATAAGCTAGCAGCTGTGCTATCGCAGAATCGAGCACATGTTTGTGAATTAGCGGAAAATTTTCTAAGTCTTTGGAGTTCGTACATCAAGTATTGTGTGAATTCAGCTGTTATTTGTTAGACCAGTACTATTTAGTTAGCCTATGTGAGTATGTGTCCACCGGCAGACTGTCACTAGTCAGTGTCAGAGTAGGCCTATATTGTACTTGCTAATTAAGTCGATATTTTTCTCAGTACTGACTGATTTGCTTATTTGGCGATACGATAATTATAGTTGTTAGATCTATCTATGGCAGTGTTGGGACTATTGCCACTTTCACGAGTCCGAGTGCGAGTCCTTAAGCTACGAGTCCGAGTCCGAGTCTGAGTCCACCAAAACTCAAAATCATGAGTCCGAGTGCGAGTCCGAGTCCGAATGCCACGAGTCCGAGTGCGAGTCCGAGTCCGCCAAAACTGAAGATCACGAGTCCGAGTTCGAAAAGTTCGAAAATTTAACCGGAATGTGAAATTTAAAATTTGGCCAAAGTTATTTTAGTATGGACAAACGCTTTCGGAGATTCTGCAAGAAGACGTTTGCGCAACGTTTCTGCAAGCGTTGCACAATCTTCTAACAAGGCCCTTTGCACACAAAAAAAGTTGCATTAACGCTTTTGCAAGAACTTTTGTAGATAAAATTTAGTCGTCTACTTCAGCCTTAATTTACACCCGAGTTTGCAAAACTCCTCATGGCCGAGAAAGTCAAAATTCGAGGTTTTCCTTCTTTTATACCAGTATATTTTGTCTAGCCAGTTCAGTTTTGACGAAGTTTTTTCAGTAAAAGTATGCGAGTGACATCGCATGAAAAATTCTTACATTGTTGTTTGAATTTGCAAAGAATTTTGTAAGTTATTGAAACGACCGACGCTCGCGTCGAGTGCTATTTTGTTTTTACTTAGCCATTTTCAAACTAATGAGTGCGAAATTTCGGACTTTTGCTTATAACTCAAGAGCGGTTTGGTGTAGCTACATGAAATTTTGACAGCAGTTTGAGACTATTGATTTGCATGTTCGTATCAAATTTTGAGGCAATTGGTTACGTGACTTTGGTTTTAGGAACCAAAAACCGCCCAGCAAGTTTGGCGTAAAAAGCGATCTCATTCAAAAACGGCTGAAGTACGACAAAAAATATTTCACACGGTTATATGTCTTAAGCTACCTTTTCATCCCAACTAACTCACTTTTGGCTGCAATGAGGTTTTTTTTCTTTTTTTTCCTTTGTTTTGCTTTTTTTTCTTCCTAAATCTCGTACGCTCTTCTTCTCCTAAACTACAAAACATCAAAATCTAATTTTTTTGTAAAGTTATTGAGTTGCAAACGCAATTCTGTCTTTCGAAATATTTTGGGGCCACTCCACTGGGAACCCTCCCAAAATCGGGCCCAAAAATTGAATTTTTTGAAAATGAACAAAATGAAAACCGCTCTAACTAGGGCGCTAGTTTCTTTGATATCAGCAGATATTTAACAGACAAGTATTTTGACATACTTTGGGGGGTGCCACCCCTACGGGGACCCCCCAAAAATGGACCCCCAAAATCAATTGTTTAAACAGCTTAACTGAGGGTGACAGTGCTTTTTGATATCAGTAGATATTTAACACACTAATATTTGACGTAGTTTGGGGCTACCAGTCTCCCCAGGGACTCCCCCAAATAGACCCTCCAAAAATGAAGTTTCTGAACAGCTCAAGCTAGGGTGCTAGTTTTTTTATCATATCAGCAGCTACTTAACAGACAAATATTTTGACATAGTTTGGGGGTGCCACTTCTGGGGACCCCCAAAAATTTATTTTTTGAATGGCTTAATCTAGGGTGCTTGTTTTTTTGAAATCTGTAGATTCTTGCGTCGGTCGCTGAAAGGGGTTGCTACTCAGAAAACTCCCATCTAGTTTTTCACAGCAGTTAATTACTTTTCGGGATATCAGATTAAGAAAATAATTTTAAACAAATTAAATCTTTCATTATACTCATTGTTCTCTTTTCAATTTTTGTTTTATACTCGTTATATTACGCCGAAGTGTGCAAGAGTTGGCACTGCCCATGTCCACATCATACGGCCTGGGCAACACAGCTCCTTTCAAAAAAATGTCGTAACGGTGGCGAGTCGTAGGCAACGGTTTGTCCGATTTCACTGGCCCAATATTTAAACCTCGGACCTCCCGCTCCAGAGATGAACGCGTTACCGCTCAACCAGCAAAAGAGCTTATTTCAGTAGATTTGTCACAGCGTCCAACAAAAAATAGAGCTTTATTAGAACTTTTAAGTTGCGTATTAATCAGTTAATGGACAAAAGCGTGCAAAAAAGTATCATCTTTTCGGAAACTGGGCAGACTGGTGGTGTGGTATTGCATTCAATTAATACTGAGTGAACCAAGTTTATGTGCATTTTTTCAGTAGTTTAACTACTTTTGGAAGTAACCTAAAGCCAAAAGTCGACCAGCTGAAGCTAAAAAATAGAAGGACCTTCATAATTTTCATCAGTTTACGGACAAAGGTTGAGGATCATTAAGTTCGCGATCAAGCGCGCAACTAGATTTTGCTGGGGAGCTTTGGATTTGTTGGGTTATATAAACCCTTGAATTTTAGGATTATATTTCTAAGTGATTTTGCGAAGGGGAATTGAAAGCCCTTTAGCCTCTCCTGATTGCGCCACTTGTCGCCATGGTTTGGTATCTTTTGTCGTTTCATAACTAATAAACTAGAATTGTTATTTTTATTTCAGAGGAAGAACCTCAGTTTTAAATACATTTGTCATTATCTGTACATAATTTAGTGAATGCATTATGCAATTTTTGTTTTTATGGTTTATGAATAATTTGAAAAATGAAAGAATTAGTTTTTGCTGAATTGGCTGTATATGTTTTAACCAACTAACCAATTGGCCAATTTTAACCAATTTTAACCAATTGGCTGTATATCACCAACAGAAAGAATTTTTTTTTGCAAAAACCTTAGAAAATTCAGGCCTAACCAAAGCCCATACACAGAAAAAGTTAACCAGCCCTGCACTGCAGAAGTAATCAAAAAAAACACTTCATGCTTTATCATCTGGATACGGTAATTTTTTTCAGTCTTATCAGCAATTTTTTGAATGCAAGCTAATTCTTTTTAGGTTTTCATTCTCCATTGTAACATTAAAGAATCAGGTATAAAATTTAACATAACTTAACACAGACAAAACTTATTATCTCCCTCCACTACCTGCGAATACTTGAATAGTGAATACCTTTCAAGAACTTTTCAGCCATGCGATATCTTGAGCATATTTTACCTACCGGCATCATCGAAACAAACGTAATCAAACCAATGACACCAAAACGCTAAAAAAATGCGGTTGCCAAAATATAAAACCAAATTCAATTAGTTTTCATTTTGATTTGGGTAAGAAATCTCTCCCTGCCAAAGATGATGCATTGCTTGTCACATTTATATTTTGTGGATATATAGTAGCTCTGTAATAAGACATTACAATAAGACATTCAACAAAAATCACGAGTCCGAGTCCGAGTCTGAGTCCCCTCAAATTCTATGAGTCCGAGTCCCAAGGGCACGAGTCCGAGTACGAGTCCGAGTCCTTAAAAAGTGGCCTCGAGTCCGACTCGAGTCCGGACTCGGACTCGAGTATTCCCAACACTGGATCTATGGCTCAATTTTTGATTCTATATGTGCTTATGTAGACCGCAATCCAGTAGATTGCAACACCAGTACCTGCAGTAGCCTACCATTACTTGGATTATAGCTAGATAGATCATTTTCTGTAGTATTTAATAGTTAGATAGGGATTTTGTTGCTGAATTTTGACATTGGAATATTTGCTAATTTGGATACTGCTACAAATATAATACACTCGAGTTCTGGTTACTTTGTGTTCTATGCTGAACAGGAGGAAGTTAGCTGCTGTGGATTCGATAGTCGAGTAACCACGGTCATTGAAATTATTCAAGTAGGAACACCTACGCACTCTGTTGCTCTACACGAGTGTGCGTAACTTACAAGTATTAATGTTTTATTTCTGGCAAGTCTTACAACCAGTGCCGCAACTGGAACGTTGTCCTAGGGGGGCCAAAGTTTTTGCAGGTGGGACCACAAATTTGTGCCATTTCGTATTTCACGAATTGCTTATCTTGATCAGCAAGTTGCTGCTGATCTCAAAAAAAAGGTCATCGCGCCGAATTGGCCTACTTTTCTACGAGTTTTCTGTTGGTCTTTAAAACAAAAAAGGAAAAACGGTTATCGAGCCTACATCTTGAAACTGCCGCAAGGGAAAAAATCTTGCATATTTCGCACTGTTTGTGGGCTGTTTAGGGAGCATACTTGGCAGTTTGGGGGGAAGAAATTTAGGGGTGCCGTCCCCATGCCCCAACCCCCCCCCCCTTGGTTGCGGCCCTGTTTAGAACATAAAAAAGTAACAGTTTCAAATTACAATTCACCAGAAAAGAATTTCTTCCCACGAATATTGATCAATGACAATTTCATTCACATCTCATAATCATTAATTACTTGACCAGCAAATCCATTTTGCTGAAAACCTCCTTCTTCCGCTCCAAAGTCGGTTCAGGCAGAGTTCTCTGTAGCCTATTAGAGGCTGATAAATTGTTTCTCTCATTTGTTTCTTCTACAGCGTCACACTCCAAGTAGCCACAAGTGAAAGTTTAATCTGATCAATTGGTTATTTACTCAAGCTGGAGATCAGCTCAATAAGTTGTTTAACCGAGCCAGTCGATCGCATTGGGACGCGGCCTTTGGACCCGCATGTTACAATGGCGAGCACGACAGCATGTTGGAGTGGTGAACACTCTCCCTTGGGCTGGTTGGCTACGTAGAAGTACCGCGCCAGCGTAAAATGGGGGATAAATGTAGCGTCAAACTTTAATGTAGCTACGATAGAAGTTTAATCGGAACAATGAGTCATTAAGTCAACCCGCAGAGTAGCCCGATAGGTAGTTCAACCGAGCCGGTTGGTTGCATTGGGACGCGTCCTATATCGACACGGATGTTACGCTTACACTTCATCATATGTTACGGAGTGCTCATGCGTGACCGAGCACAAACAGTCATGGGATTGAGTTTACCAATAAAATGTCCAATAATACTTGATATGATCACGATATATTTGACGTTACCCAGGAGTGCTCATGCGTGACAGATGAAGTTTATTAACCCCTTGTAGACAATTCTGGTTCATGTTTGTGTGTCGTAGACACTATTTAAACTTATTAATTCCAAAGGTGGAGTCGAGAACATAAGGCTCGAGGCCAAGGACACACCTTCCGAGGACAGACCCTCTCGACGCCTAGGACAGGAATGCTCGAGGCCAAGGAAAGGACCAAGGACACAACACGGAAGTGTTGTTTTCCAAAAAAAAAAAGGTCTCCACTGACAAAATTCAAAATTTTCCGCAAAATGCAGGTGATCTCAAAAAAAAAAAAAAAAGAATAAAAAAAGGTCTTTGAAAAAAAAATTTTTTTTTTGCAAGTTCTCTGGCGCGCTCCGAGACGAAACAACATTGCTTATGATCTTGGCCTATTTTCAACAAGTCAAAAAATAGTGCTGTCCTCGAGCCGAGGACAGGGCAATTTCGAGGACTTGCAAGCTTCGAGACCAAGGCCAAGGACTTCAAATTGTGTCCTCGAATACGTCCTCGAGACCAAAGACGTTTTCGTGGACTCCACCTCTGATTAATTCCCCTTATAACCTCAAACAAGGTTTTTTTGTTGAAATCATTTGGTCATGTGATCAATGAATGCATAGTAGGCCTACAATGTGCATGTCTGGGTAGAACAACGTACTGGTATGTGTTCTAACCAGTAGCCTAGCCAGGGGGGCGGGGGAGGCCATAGCCCCCCCTCATTGGCCTGTCAACCAAAATGCAGAATAAAGAAAATACCACGTTTTTAGCTCTTCTGAGACTGTTTTTTGCGCTGAAATGGACTAAAAAGTGATTTAAAGTATCTTTTTAAACATATATTCAGGGGGGAGCTACTTTGTCAAAAATTAAAGTCACAAATTAATGAAAACTTGGAAAAATGCCCAAAAATAAACAATTAAATTTCATTGGTAGTGTAAAAACGTCAAACATAAACTCTATCAACAAATATATTTTAAACTCCGGAATAAGTGCGGGGGCTATTCAGTGTTAGTTAATTACCAATCACTTTTCTCAAATATCTTTCCATTAGCCCCCCCCCCCAATTATTTTTATTTGTAAAATATAGACGAAATGGATTACTCCGTGTGAGTTTTATTGAATAACAAAACTTTATGATTTACCAGCGTGTAAACAAGAGAGCTACAATGTTATCATTAGCCACCTCCCACAAAGTCCATTAATGCAACCAGTTGAATCATGTTGTGCTGCCAACTTCTATGACGCGTTTTAAAAGCATTATTGTTTATTACAATAGCCCTAAAATTAAGTTATTTTTGAAAAAAAATTTTCGAGCGCTGAGGGCTCCGCCCCCAGACCCCCAAAGTAGCCCCCCATTGCGACTTTCTGGCTACGCGCCTGGTTCTAACCAATAACCACTGGCGTAACTACCAAGGTTTAAGCCAGGAAGGTAAGCTTTCACCAGAAATTTGCTGCATTTACAGGTATTGTATCTGTCAATTGCAGGTGCCTTCTTCGGTCGAAATTCGATGGTTTCCGTGGAATTAAGCTTATTAAGTTACCGTTACGTAACTGTCACAGTATTTACTTTTGAGCAATAAAGAAAAGCTGAAAAAAATAAATTCAATGTCTTTGGTGTAAGCAGGGGTGCCGATCTTTGTTGAGCATTGGGGGGGATAGTTTGCAATTTTACCCTATTTTCAACATTGGGGGGGATGAACCTCGACCAGGATTTTTTTTCAGTTGAGCAAATTAAGTGAAGACCAAAAAAAAGGTATTCGCCAAAACTGGAGCACGTTTTTCCGCGAATTCTAGAAGAGACATGCGCTCAAACGCACACCCATGCTCGTAGCCAGAAATTCGCAATGGGGGGGCTGTTTTGGGGGTCTGGGGGCGAAGCCCCAGCCGCCGGAGGCACGGGGGTCTGGGGGCGGAGCCTCCAGCGCTCGAAAAGTTTGCATTTTTTTGCAAAAATAACTTAATTTTAGTGCTATTTTAATAAAAAATAATGCTATTAAAACGTGGCATAGAAATTGGCAGCGCAACATAATTCAACTGGTTGTATTAATGGGCTATATGGGAAGAGGCTGATGATAACATTGCAGTTCTCTTGCATACATGCTGGTAAACCATAAAATCCTATTATTCAATAAAACCCACACGAAGTAATCTATTTCGTCTATATTTTAAAAAGAAAAATAATTGGGGGGGGGGCTAATGGAAAGATATTTGAGAGAAGTGATTGGTAATTAACTAACACTGAATAGCCCTCCCCCCTCTCCTTATTCCTGAGTTTGTAATATATTTGTAGATAAAACCTATGTTTGGCGTTTTTACCCAGCGATCAAATTTGATTGTCTGTTTTTGGGCATTTTTTGAAGTTTTCATTTATTTGTGACTTTAATTTTTGACAATTAGCCCCCCCCCCCTGAATATATGTTTCAAAAGATGCTTTAAATCAATTTTTAGTCAATTCCAGGAAAGCCCTCCCCATTGGCCTGTCAACCAAAATGCAGAATAAGAAAAATACCACTTTTTAGCTCTTTTGAGACTGTTTTTTGCGCTGGAATTGACTAAAACTGGCTACGCTACTGTGCACACTAGAGTCAAAGTATTGGGTGGGATGCGGATGTAGACCATACTCAAATTATTGGGGGGGATACAGTCGAATTATTGGGGGGATATATCTCCCCCATCCCCCCCAGGTTTCGGCACCCCTGGGTGTAAGGTAAAATCAGCGTAAGCAAAAATTGAAATAAACAAAGCAATTAGAAAAGCACAAAGCGCAAAATGAAAAAAATACACAGTCAACAACAGCATTGTTCGTGAAATGAGTGATACACTGGCCCAGTGTCGCCGGGGACCGAAAGTGGGCCCGGGGCCAGCTCAAATATGATGGATTTCCGGCTTTGTAAAGTATGCTGAATTAATATGACGGAGAAAATGCTGCAATTTGGTCGGAAAAATTAGGTGATCTTCAAAAAAAAAGAAGGTCTTCAGGCTTCACATGCTAACTTCTCAGTGCCATTTCAATGGGCCCCTCTCCAGCTCGTGGGTCCTCTGCTGGGTCCGCTGAAGCCAATGGCCTTCCTGAAGCCCGTGGGCCTCGAGGTCATTGTCCCCCTCTGCCCCCCTCTCGGCGGCCCTGCACTGGCCTATCTGAGGTTTGTATATAAATTACATTCAGTGACGCAACCAGGGGGGTTAAGGGCTTCAGCCCCCCAACCAAGTCGCTTAGAAGATTTCACCCAAAATTGCAAACGTTTAAGCATGTTTTGGGCTTGACCTGTGAGTAAAAGGCCGTCTTGAAGGGTCTGGGCAATTTAATTCTTCAACTGGCTTTCAAGTCTTAGCAATTCATTTTTTCTAAAGGCTATATAAAAGTACGAAATTTGACCTGAATGGCGTTAAAATGGCTTTTTTTTCTGAAAAATTACAAACAATGTCCCCCCCCTGTGATACGCGTAAGTTTCACCTCTTTGCTCAGCACGTTGCCCAATAGAGATTGAGACGTTTTTCAAGCATAAGAATTAAACTTTTTAGTTCAAGCCCCCTACCCTAACAAAACCCTGGTTACGCGCCAGGTTACATTTCTCTAATGGTGACAAAATTACTGTGGACTTAATTACTGCAAGTCAGTCACTTTTTTTTTTGTTTTTGTTCGTTCCGCTCCAGCGGCTGAACCATGCGGAGCAAAGACAAAAAGAAATTTCAGTGAAATAACAAACATCAGGCAACCCAAACAAAAGTACAATTGTATATCTCTCCTCTAAAAGCCGAAATGAAAAACAAATTTACGAGACTCGTCCTTCGTCTTGGCCTGAGGTAAGACAGGTGACGCGTATTTTTCGAAAAGGAGTTAAGTCCGAAATTTTTTGCTCGACTTTCTCTAAAAAATTTAAAAGTCATTAAATTTCAGCTTTCCACAATATTTCGTTCCCCAAATATGACAGTTTAAATTTCTCCTAAGAAAATTTGCCAATATCGCCAATTAATTAATACAAAATTTCAAAAGGGGTTTTGTGTATAGCGTTGTTGTTAAAACAAAGAAGCAAGAACGGTGAATTAGCTGCTTTTAAAGGAAAAAAAAAAAAACAACTGTATGTTTAATTTTCCAAAAGTTATAATGGTCTGTCACAACCTGACAAAATGGCAACATTGAAGCAAGTGAAAATATTGTTACGTTTAAACTGCACTGGCTTATATCTTGAAAAAGGCATCCCAAATTTTCTAAGGATGCATTTTATTTTAATAGCAATTCGGTCAACAATTAAAACTCGACTTGAATGACTCTGTATGAAGAAATGCTGCAGCGATTCAAGTGGTTGGCAACTCTGTGTCCCAATTCAACTGATATTGAAACTGGACTCGATACTTCCCGCCTTAGAAACGACCGCATAGTAAGCACCCAACACAAAAACCTGTTTTTTCGGGTATGATGTGAATCGTGATGAAACATCATTTGTCATCATTATTCTCCAACCTAAGCCATTGGTAGTTGACATCAAAGCCAAAAGGACGACATTCGATTCTTAGTCTAAACGGTGAAACAAACGATAAAAAATAAGCGGCACAGGCAGCAGTAATAATTTACACAAAATAAGAAAATACAATTAACTCAAGTTCAATGCTGTCCAATCGTTTAAATAATATTATATTTTCATACACTGACAAACTTGTAAAAGCATTTGTAAGTTGTCGTTGCAACAAGTCGTTTATGGACTTGTCGGACCATATTTGCAATTTCTTCCCTTCCCACTTCTCTCTGTAAAAAGAATAATTAGAGCTTTTCGAGAAAGTTTTATTAAACTTAAAATGTTGAGATAAATTCAATGTATGATTTTATAGTCATAAGGTTGTCATAATCATAATTTGGCAAACTGAAAAAATCAAAGTTAACGAGATAGACCTTCTGCTCGCAATTAGTTTTATTGAAGAAATAAGAACTATTAGAGGTAATGAAGAGGTGCCCCAAACTTTGTCCCACTATTTCCATTATCCACGAAAATAGGTTTAATCCATTTGATTCTGTACGATTAGAAATCCTTCGTTTGAAACTTTCGTGACATCAGAAAAGGTAAATTTCTTGCCGATTATCGAATATCGCGTTGGTTATTCTGCGAGAAATTTTGCAAAGCCATCCTTTTCTGATGTCACGAAAATTCGAATCTTAAGGTTGCCAATGATGCGAAGTCAAAGGCATTAAATCCATTTTAGCGGAAAATAGAAATAGTGGAACAAGGTTTTCCACAAGTAGTTCTTATTTTTTTAAAAAAACTAATCTAGAGCAGTATCTGTTTAAGTGCAATCACGCCTTTATTCACTAAATTGTCGCGGCCATGAAACATCGAAGAAACCATTGCGGTCTTCGCGTCAAGCTGCCAGTTGCCCACTTATCTATCACACATGGTGGAAGCTTCACAGTTCACATCGCCCCTTCTATTGTTTAACGTCAAGCAGGTAAGCTGCAAATACCGATTTTATTTTCTTTGACAGCGAATCGACAGCGAATCGAATCCGAGTCTACCGTTTCAATAACAGACGCTCTATCTACTAACTAGAACACTGACTGTAGTATACTCGATAACAGTTGTAGAATTGTAGAAGAATTGTAGAATTGTAAAAGTTGTAGAATTGTAGAATTTGTAGAAGTTTAATATTATACAAAACTTCAATTCATTTAATTTCAATTTGTAAGCAACAATAAAGTTTATTCTTAGAGTACAAGTGAAGGTTTTTACAGCAGTGTTGCTCAGTGACGTAGGCAGGATTTTGTGATAAGGGGGGGGGGATTTTCTTTCAAAATTAATGAGAAGACAAAAAAATTTAAAACAACATTCACCCCATAGAAACTGCAACTTTCACCCGTTTTACGCTGCATTTAGGTTTCGTTTGTCGGGGCCGCATGCATTGTTCGCCCGTCTGCTTTCGAAGGGGGGGGCATCTTTCATTTTTAGTTGCGAAATACCAGCAAAATAACGTTTTTACATACCAAAGGGAGGGTCACGGTACAATCTTTTCCTGTCCACGTGCCGGTGTTTTTAATCAATCTGCACAGTTTGACTTTTAGGTTCTTCGCATTTATCTTAACTGCCTTGAGAAAATTGCGCAAAACACTTACCTAGAGATTAAAAACAAATCAGCATTGAAAACTGACGTTATTTCCGAGTCCGTTGCTATAGACAACCACCAGCCGCTCATCCGGTTCTTCTTTTTCAACACTCCGTTTCATTTGTCGCAGTTGATTGATTTTAGCAGGTTTTGGGCAGGGTTGCCAAGTTGTTTCAGTTAAATCTTGCCACATTTTGTGTGCAAAAGTTTTTCTTTGCTTTCCTGTTTGATTTTTCTCGAAAGTGCTTTGATCGGTCGTGGGATTTTTCTTTGGAAACACGTACTGGCAAACTGAGGCCGGATCTTTGTAGCAGGAAATGCTTCCGTACTTTCCGTTTTCTGAAGTCACTTCGAACACGTTTCCATGTTTGTTTATCCACTTTATTGTCTGTTGATTTTCGTTCAGTTCTTGCATCACACTGGGCAATAGTGGAGTTTGTTTACGTAATAATGGGAAGCTCGTTGGACTCATGCTCTCACCCGCTCGTGTGACGCAAAGATCGTTTATTTCGGTGCAGTCGGCTTGCGTCTGTTTGCAAGACAATGATTTGTGATCGAGTTCAAAGGTCGGACTTTCACGTGATGTGATTGGTGGATTTGTTTCGTCCAAACGTCCGAGCCATTCGTCCCTCCGTATAAGAATGCTTTTGCGGAGCTTCAAGATGGCGGGCAGCGTCTTTTTGTACGTTTTTTCTTGCGAGATGTTTTCATCCAGGCTCTCAGCGAATTGTGACAGACTTCCTTCGTCAATTTTAAACACGGGAAGCTGCCTGAAAGCTTTCCGCGACCTCTGCAGCGCTTTCAGCTTTTCAATTTTTCTTGTAAGAGGAGATTTTTCATTGATGTTGTAGGTGGTGCTTTTGGCAATCGATGACGCAGTTTTGGTGTCAGCAGAGCTGTCATAGCGACGTCGAAAAATTTTAGGAGTTGAAAGAGGAGTGCCATTGTCAACAGAAGACGAAACGTGAATGTGGGGGAGAGATGGTTGCGAAAAGTTTTGGCGGTGAGACGGCAGTAAATCGCTTGTTATCTTCCCATCAGATCCCTCACATTTGGACTCCGACTTCAGGAAAAGCGGTTTAACATCCAAGGATATTTCTAAGTCTTTGGTTTTGTCCGCATTTTTTCTTTTTTTATTTAAACACCTTTTCTGCTCCTTCTTCAGGTACGCTTGTTGTTTGATCGATTCGAGTTCTTCTTTTACTGACATTTTGCTTTGAAAGAATTCCAAAATTGAGTTTTTTCTGGATCTACTAGAAATTCCGGACTTCAAGGGAGTTTTTAGAGGGGCTAGAGGCACCAGTTTGGCCACACCAAATATGCTTTCTCTTTCTTTACGTTCCTTATGTATTTTTTGCCCTACATTCATTTCTCGTTTAACCAACGTAGCTCTGTAGGGAAGGTCAAACATAAGGGCGAGTCGGCTGTCTTTACAGCCTCTAACCGGTGTCTCATCGTGGCTTAGCTGCTTCGGTTTCTCGCGCGATTTCAGAAGCGTCATTCGCGATTTTAGTTTGCGTCCTGAGGCTACGGGAGTCCTGGATCGACTCGCGCTACGTAAAGTCTCCATCATATTATCGCTCGGCGATTTATCGGCGGGTGGTTTGTTCGTACGGGGATTGTCGCACGATGATGATGATTTGAGTGAAAACATTTCAGGACTTTTGCTTTGGGAAATTAACTCTTTGCGCTTATCGCCAGGTTTTTTCTCTTCAGCAATCTCCACTTCTATTGATTTCAGCGTAGAAGGTTTACGAGAGGACGTTTGGGGGTGCTTTTCTGATTTAGCGCTTTTATTTTCCGAAAAGCGGGATTCTTGGGGCATCTCTGACTTTGCACTGCTTACCTCAGCCGTAGTTGAATCTAAATGACTCTGCGCGTTACAAATTTCATTGTGGTTGTCTTTACCTATTTCTACATTATTTCTTGAAATTACATAAGCTCTGTCTGCTTGAGGACACTCCAAGTTGTTACTAAGAGAATGCAAGGAACTGATTACGTCAGCAAAGCCACTCGAGATATCACTATCAACTTTCTTTATTAATTTCAATAACTTCGTTTCCCGAGGACTCTCAACAACTTTTTTTTGCTCGTTTGATGGCCCACACTCGACGCGATGGGAGCTTTCATTCGCGCTTTTGCTATTGTTCTCTGTTGGACAGAATTCTTGCGACTTTTGTAGAGTTTTTACGCTATCAAAACTTTTGAGCTTGTTCAGGTCCAATTCAAAACTTTGATCTTGTTGTAGCAGAGAGTTATTTTTTGAATCAGAATTTTGTTGATTTTCACAAAAATCTGTTTCATTTTTTTCTTGCTCCGTTACGTCACAACGATGCGCGCTATTTGTATGCTTCAATGAATATGAATCATTTATTGGGATAACGTTTTTTACGTCACTGGAAATCGAGTCCGCAATCAAGGATTGCGATACTTTCGGCTTGTTCTCCTCCACTCCGCCTTTATTCTCTACTGCCATTTCCGAACGTGTGGCCAGTTTGTCGCGGTAAAGGGAAAAACTTATCGCACTAACATCGATTTGCTGCTTTGGCAAAAAAGATTTGACTACACCAAGAGCTTTTTGTGTCATTTTCCCATTTCCCTTAGAAGTTTGTGGTGATTTTTTGGGCCAGGCCGCTTTAATGCTCCTCAGTTTTGCTTTTGTTTGAGAATCTCGTCGCGAAGTCGCAGATTGCAGAGCATTTTCTGTTGAAAGGTATAAGAGATTTTCATCTCTGATTTCACAATTAGTTCGGTGGTGTTCTTGAGCGCTGCGAAGAATCAGAGCTGGTGGTTTCGAAACTTCCAAGATCCCGAACTTATTCGTTTTGAGCCTAAAAGTAGCGGTTTTGGGGGTTGCCTGGTTTCTTATATTTTGTTCTTTTACTTTCTGCATCTGCTTTGCTTTGTTCCGTTGAAAATATTTTCGCAAATAGCTGTCGTCTTCATCATTCATGATGAAACAATCCCCTACTTTTTCATCACATACATACGGTCATGTTTGATGACATCATATTCAACCCGATTTGCATTACAAAAATAGTTCTGTAATAACATAAAAATCATTTCGCTTCTGGAAAAATGCAGTAGATTGTACAAGGATTAATGGTCACTTCTATTTGCATTTTTAACCTAGTGTAAACCAACTAACTCTATTCTTGTCTGCAATGCAAAATCAAAACAACTTCAAATTGACAAATTTATGCGTCGAATAGAACGACAAACATGGGTTTGAATCCCATCCGTAGTCATTTTTTCTGACAATCGCAAACATATCCGATTTGTCACTTTGTGCCTTCAATTTAAAATTTATTATAAAGGACCAAAGTTATGAAATATTATGCTATAAAATTTCGATACCAGGATTAAGCCTCAAACATGTGAAGAAACGTTGTGGATCAACGCGTCCACGGATTCAATGTGGAGTCCTCCGGTGAGATTGCGGGGCCAAACCACCAAAAATATTGCGTTTGCAATAATTGCAACTTTTCTTTCAATTTTTTTGACGTAAAACATTTGAGTTTCTGTGTTGTTTCCGCCTTCCGGGATTTCGAAGCAAATTAACCGTCCTTTGACTGTATTTCTTTCAATGTATTTTTTTTTTTTTTTCTATAAACTTGTGCCAGAAGAGAAAAAATAATATAATGCTACCCAACAGTGAGTTTGCGGTTTAGCATATAGACTTACTACGGACAGTTACAGGAAAGCCTATGTGGTGTACATTGACTCATAGTACATAATCATATACAAATGCGAAAATTTTTCCAGAAAAGCCTCAATAACAATAATATTGAATTGGCTCTCAGCTGGCATCTACTCTTTCCCACCACCTACAATACCCACCACCACAGTGCAGAACCAAGTTATGCTGGCAAAAAGCAAAACTGGATAAACTTCACCTCGAGGACTTAATTGTTGCTTATTTGAACACAATTGGCGGTAGGTTATACTCTGCAGCTGCATTTATGCTAAACATACCGGTGATCTTAGTCGCCAGTGTTTTTGCGGATTTTGATTGAGGGCAATAGCCAGTCAGCGGCCAGGCAAAACTCGACACCGCCTAAAAATGTTCAAGCCCTGATGGAAAAAATTACTCGGTATTACTGGAACTGTAAACAGAGACAAAAAGTTTCAGTTTACAGAATGATACTGTATATTGAGACATCTTGACTCAAATTATGCTGAGCCATGCCTGAGCTACTCGTCTGGCTACGGCCTTTTTGTAATTATGCTGCTAAATTCTTGTCTACACTATACGATTTTACGCTTTTGTAGTACTTACTGCTTGCGTATGAGCGCGAGCCTAAAGTGTCCAGACTGAACCACGACTACACGTACCGCTTGACGAGATTCCAACATTCTCGCCATTAAAGGCGGTGAATCATTCAACCAATTACGGTGGTTTATAATAGCTAAAATTGAACTATAATTTTTGATATTTTTTGTTTGGATTTTAGGGCTGCGTTTGCAAAGATATTCAACAAATACAAAAAAATATCCTCCGAAAAAAGTTTTTGGAAACTCTGAGTTTTGTTCTTCCCGCCAAAACCACAGTAGGCCTAATAGTTTAGAGAACTGTGATTTTGGCGGGAAGAACAAAACTCAGAGTTCCAAAAACTTTTTTTGGGAGGATATCTTTTTGTATTTGTTGAATATCTTTGCAAACGCAGCCCCAAAATCGAAACAAAAAATATCAAAAATTATAGTTCAATTTTAGCTATTGTAAACTACCGTAATTGGCTGGATGATCCACCGCCTTTAAATTTAACTTGAAACGAAGCGTCGACAAGCGAAATCGCAGCTGATCGCTCTGGAACAAAAAAATTTTTGAGCTCAAATTTGCCCGAGGTCAGCGACTGCAGCTGGCCGAAATTCATGAAGACAAAACTTGCATTAACCAAACCAATAATGAGCATGCGCGAACTCAAGCACAGTGCGGACTAAGCTTAAAAGTTTGCGCTTAACTAAGTACCAATAAAATTATATCTTTTAAGAAGTCACCCAGTTCAAAGCGTTTTTTAATTCAAATTTTGATTGCTCGAGCGTTATTTTGACCAATTAAAGCATAACGTTTGATTGATTTTGGAATAGATTTCAAAGTAACTGTTGCAATCTTTAACTCCGCAAGCATGTTAAGGTGAATTTGCTCGTCATTATCCGTTTTTCGTCCGTTTTTGTACATTTTTGCTTCTTGAAAAAGTACGCGCTGTTTCATTCGCATTTTTATAAGTCCATATCCGCACTAAGTAAACTGTTATATATGGATAAAAATATTGTTCAAAAATTTTGTGTATGAACGATAAGAGCGATATTTCAAAATAAAGCTGTACCCAGTGGTGCCGATTTATGTTGAGCATTGGGAGGGATAATTTGCAATTTTATCCCAATTTTGCCCTATTTTCAATATTGGGGGGGATGAAGCTCGACCTCGATTTTTTTCACGTCAGCAAACTTTTTGTTCCAAAACTTAAGTGAAGACCAAAAAAAGCCTTCACCAAAAATTAAAAGGTATTTGTCCTCAAATCATGTGAAGACCAAAAAAAAGTCCAAATATCATCCAGCGCTCAGATGCAGACCATAGTCAAATTATTGGGGGATATATCCCCCCATCCCCTTGGGTTTCGGCACCCCTGGCTGTAACCCTTTACAAAAAATTTTTTTCGGAAAACTTTTGTCCAGTATGTGACTGCCTGGTTGATGGTGGATATGGACATATAAAAATGCGGATGAAAAATCGCATACTTTTTCACGGAGAAGCAAAAACGTAAAAAAACGGACAAAAACGGACGAAAAACGGATACTGCGTAAATCCACCTTTAATATGCTCCGTGCCCAGGAATTTATAGATCAGGTGTCGATACGGAGCACGGCGAGTGACATCTAATTTGTTAGAGCCTGAAACATCGAACGTGTGCTATGAAACGTGTGATATACCGTGATTGGGAAATTTTGTGGGGGAGCCAATGACATCTGAGAAGATACTGCTCGAAATCGGTTTTGTTGATGAAATGAGAATTGCTTGAGGCAATAAAGAGATGTCCCAAACCTTGTTGCACTATTCCCCTTATCCGCGACAATGGACTGACTCCATTTAACTACGTACCATTGGTATTCCTGCATTTCGAACTTTCGTGACATCAAGAAATATTACTTTGGAAAGTTTCTTGGAGAATATCGAACATCGCGTTGCTTATTCTGCAAGAAATTTTACAAAGTCATCCTTTTCTGGTGTCACGAAATTTTGAAAGGCAGGGTAGCCACTGTTACGGAGTTTAACGGATTAAACGAATTTTTGCAAACAAGGGAATAGTGGAACAAGGTTTGGGGCACCTCTTTATTACCTCAAGTATACAGTTCTTCTTTCTTCAATAAAACCTATGTAAAGCAGTATCTCTTTAAAATGGTAGTTAATTTTTTCCTTTAATGGCCTCTGTATCAGAGGTGAAGTTGAGGACACAAGGCTCGAGGCGAAGGCCAAGGACATAAAAAAACTGAGACCAAGGCCAAGAACCAACGTCAGAACGCGGAAGTGATTTCAAAAAAAAAAAACGTCGTCGCTCCAAAATTTCGTAAATTTTCCGGAAATTTCTAGCGTTCTCCAGCAAAAAAAATGTCTTAAATATTTTTTTTGGCTCGCTCTTTGGCTTTCTTCAAGATGAAACAAAATTGGTCATGATCTTCGCCCATTTTCAACAAGTCAAAAAATAGTGCTGTCCTCGAGCCGAGGACATGGCATTTTCGAGGACTTGCAGGCAAGCAAGGCAGTACGGTGCGGTACGGTACGCCTCAGTTTTTGTTAAGAAGTATAATACGCTGGTACGGTACGCCTTTCCTTTAGTGGTACGAGTGCGCTACGTTGGTACGGGAAGCTTTTTTTGTAATGGTACGGTACGTTGGTGCGTTGTTTGAATTTGTGTTTTGTGCAACGTGCCGTCGTCAATGAAGATTTGTGGCTATTCTCAAGTAATCATTATACAGTAGTCTCTTAATTTGTCGTTACAATTGCATTATGATGTCACAAGTCATAGTCACAAGTATGGCCAATGGTGATGTCCCATAACCAGGGCCACCGAGAGGGGGGCAGGGGGTTACAATGACCCTGAGGCCCATGGACTTTAGGGGGCCTATTGAAACGACAGTGACAAATCAGTTTGTGGAAGATCAAAGACCTTTTTTTTGGAGATCACATCAAAATTCGGAGAAAACTGTACCATTTTGCCTCGAAGACCTTTTTTTTCGAGATCACATCAAAATGCGAAGAAAATTGTGGCATTTTTCTCTTCTGTTTTGGACAACACAAAACCAGAGATGTGTAATATTTGAGCTCACCCCGGGCCCACGTTTGGCTCTCGGCGCCCCTGCTCATAACTATTGCTATACTGTAGATGATAGGAGCCAAGAACTATCGTGGCATATGTCATATATTGAAGAAAAATTTGAACGGAAACAACTGCCACTTTTTAACTGAATACACAGTGGTTTAAAAATCCCAGACTTCTCTCGCACCAGAGATGGAACTGGTCAGAATTTTCTCGACCCGACCCGACCGGTAAATCTCAAAATCTACGCCGGTTGACCGGTTTCTGACCGGCCCAGTCGACCGGTTTTTATTGTTCACTGTTCAATGCATCCAATAAAAATTTTTCAAAAGGGGTGGCATGGTTAAGGGGTTAAATTTTGTGACTCCATACAGGTCTCAGAAAAAAAAAAGCAAAAAAATTCCGTTTTTTGCAAAAATAACTCAATTTTAAGACCTTTTTAGCAAAGATAGAGTCCCTGAGGACGTCCTTGGCCTCGAGGACATATTTTGATGTCTTTGGCATTGGTCTCGAAGGTCAAGTCCTTGGCGTTGGCCTCGAAGCCTCAAGTCCTTGGAAATTGCCCTGTCCTCGGCTCGAGGACAGCACTATTTTTTGAGCTCAGTCGCGTAGCCGGGATTTCGCAAAGAGGGGAGGAGTTTTTTGGAAGCTTGAAACAACAGTAAACGAATTTGACCCAAATTTTCATCAGTTTTGAATCAGATTGAGGTGGTTTTTCTGTCAAAGTCAAGTGATCTCAAAAAAAAAAAGGTCTTCACCAAAATTCTAACGGTTTTCCGGCCAAAATTAGATAAAAAAAAAAGGTCTTCAGTCACTCTTCCTAACCAACTTTTGGTGAGCTTCTGATCCCTAATATCGTTGGGGGCTGTTTCCATTTTTGGAGCAAAAATCGGCCTCAAAAGCACTAACTAAAACGTGCTATTTTGCATACTTTTCAGGCCAATGGGGGGCTAAGCTCCCCCCTTCCCCCTGGCTACGCTACTGTTTGAGTTGTTAAAAGTTTGTGGAGCGCCTGAAAAATTTTTTGAAAAACGGTTTTTTCTGGAGATTGCCAAAAAATTTTTCTGAAGACCTGATCATAGCATATTAGTCATAGCTTGAAACCATTCAACAAGTGTTTTTAAAAGATGTGGTTTGCTAAAACTGTTTTTCATAAAAAGTTCTATTTATAATAAAATATATATGTATATTTCAGTTGGTGCTCAGATGTCTCTTTGTTGCAAGAAAGGAGAATTTGACCGGTGCTTGAACCGGTTTGACCGGCTGGTCGAAGAATCTCGACCCGACCGGTTTCCATCTCTGTTTCGCACAATGCGCCGGCGTTTTGTATGCAGAGGCAAAAGACAGCTGAAGCAGACGCTAAATGTATGAATTGAGATCGCAGATTTATAGGCTAGTGATTTCAAAGTCAGTTAAAGTTGCGAGTAGTTAAATGTAAGGATGGCAATACGGTATGGTACGTAAGTACAGTACGGTATGCCTTAATTTTTGCTAAGAAGTTCGGTACGTTTTTTTGTAATGGTACGGGTACTGTACATTGGTACGGTACGCTTCAAAAATTGAACTGAAGTACGGTACGCTGGTACGGTATAGTTCAAGGTGCGAGGTATGTAGTACGCAAATTCTGAACCTACCGTACTGCCATCCTTGCTTGCAGGCTTCGAGGCCTAAAACTTGACCTTCACGGCTAAGGCCAAGGACTTCAAATTGTGTCCTCGAGGACGTCCTCGAGACCAAGGACGTTCTCGAGGACTCCACCTCTGGCTGCTATACAACCTCTGTTGACAGCTTACAGTCACAGCAAGCATCGTTTTGTTTTTCTCAGTAAAAAGCGCAGTGCCAATACAACTGAAAACATTCTTTTATTGCTTACGTTTCGAGATTGTACTTATCTCATTATCAAAGCTGATTTATAAGTAGGCAAAAAACTTGAACAAAAATAAGCAAATTTGAAATTATGTCATAAAAGTTCATAATAATGCAGTGTTGAAGGACAAACAATGTTTCCGTACAATTGTAAAATCATTAAAATATTGAGAATTGCGTATCGAAATCGTAAAATGCTGGTTGACGCCAGGACAACAAGCTAAAATCACGAGAATATACTGCAATATAAACAAGTCTGAGACTTACAGGAGAGAAAAATAAAACAAGCAAAGGTCCAAATTAAGCTTATATACAATTAAAAAATTTTAATAAAAAAGTGTTTTTAGTTGTATTGGCTCTGTGCTTTTTACGGAGAATTATTCGCCGATCCCGTCATTTTGCTCTGTTTTGTTTTTTTATTGCAAAATCTGTTTGTGATGCTTTGAAAATGAAATATTAAATATTGATAAAGCCTTGCCATAGATTTGCATAAAACTTCGGTGAATATCAATCACGCTCATATGAACTGCTTTTAAAGAGGCTCTGTATACAGTAATTAAAACCTCGTAAAACCAAGAGGAAAACGAACGCCAATCAATTGAACAGAAAATTAACTGATTGTTTAGAAGTGCTTGACAGGGTAGGGGGGAGTGAAACGGAGTGGAAAGAGGAATCGTGTTCGGGCCAGGGATTGGGCTAAAGATTTACAAAACTTCGGGCTTAATTCGGGTCTGCGATTCATGCCTTATGTTTTAAGTGCTACAAAAATATAATCAAAATAACTTCGCAACACTGAATGAAGACTTCATTTAAGCATCAATGCAATTATTAGTACACAGTTATTTTTATCGCATCACAATTTATCGATACGAACTCGTTGTTGTTTCATTTAGTCGACATAGCACTTAAGTTATTTAAGAGAAAAGAGCAATAGCGAGCCATATGTGCACAGTGTCCACCTAATTTAACTTTGGACATTTTTGGGTCTGATAATTTGGCCTTCAAATTATTTTTCGGATTCGGCCTTATATTATTTTTAGATTTTGGCCGGGTTTGGGCCTGAACTAGTCGGCACGTTTGCACCTCTGGCGTGAAGAAACCGCAGAAATAAGGTCAAAAATGAAGAAATATTTAAAACATGTTTTCATGCATCTTCAGCTTTCTACGACTTGACCTATCGCTCTATGAAAAAATGTTTTGGGAAAAGTTTATCAGCTGCTGCTTGATGAGAAAAATATTTGTTTGCTGGAAAATGGATTGTGCGTCGGAAGGAGGGAGGGAAAGACAAACTTAAGGAGCGAATCAAATGTGGGTGTTACGGATCGCCAATAGAGATTGTATTTGCGTTCATAACAAGTTAATTCGCAATATTTTAGTGAGCGTATAAATTAAAAGTGTGAACCTAAATTAATATAATAAACCGCTTTAGCTCAAATAGGACAACATACGAAAGCTCAATTAGTCAAATTTCAAGCAAAACTATTCTTAACTTTTGAGTCATCTGTCACATAACCCAATAACTTTCGATAATTTTAGATAACATCTAGCAATTCATCATTGTTGCCAAAAACAGTGATCGATGAGACCGAAGTGCTGGAAGTAATAATCTCTCAATCGCAAATTCATTATCGTAATGGTGCCACTTCGATAAAGCGCTTGACGAAAAAATGCGGATCGAGCAAAACTTCAATCGATGACCATCGACCGACTGTTGTGGAAAAAAGGAACAAAAAAACAATCAGCAACCGCAATTTCGTTATTGAAATTATATTAAAAGATTTAAAAGGATTGAGATCAAACTTTAAAAAAAGATATTTAAGCTACGTTAGCGCTTAGAGTGAGGAAGTTTTATCAGTCAAGTACACTAAGTAGAGAATACACCATTAAGATATGCTGCAACAGCTAGACCAGTTGCATAGACAGGGAGGGCCATTGTTCCATGCCTCCCCCTCCCTTTGGGCCATGGCACATTGCAAAAAAAGTGTAAAAAGCGTTAAAATCAGCGTTCTTAGATTAAAATAAAGCACGCACATGAAAAAGACTTTTGCTACCTGCCATTTTAGCATCATTATTAATCAGTGTGATAATAGGGTAGTGCCGATTTCAGAATTTTTAGCCCATGCCTGTATTTTGCGGCCATATACCCAACAAATACCGTTTCAAATGGGAAGGAAACTGTGCCACACCACTTTTATTTGGGCCCTAATACCTACTGCAAACCTACAAGCAGACGCTGAAAAGGTTCAATATCGATGACACAAAACGTTTTAGAAGGCTTTGTGCGTTACCCCAGCTCTCTCACTTGGATTATGACATATTCAAAGACGGCTTGTCATGTAGTGGCATCTCAACCAGCCGCTGCGGTCAGGTTAAATTTTAGACGTTTTCCAGCCAATTCCAATAACAGTTCAGCGTTTGCTGCTTGGCAAGTTGTAAACAACTAATCTGTCACCAAACCTATGAACTCTTACTTTTGTTTTGGTCTTAATTCCGTTCTGTAGCTCTAGGAAGGATGACCAAATAAATAGCTTCTGCTTTTCAATTGTTTTCGTGCTTATTTTGTGGATGTTTGTGCTGCTAAAGGCATGTCTTTTAAACCAAAATTTATCTTAAAATGGTTTAAAATTGAATTATTTTAAAAAAAGCACAAAAATCTTGCCTCCGGCGGCTGGCCTACCCTAATGACAGGGCTACCATAACGTCCTTATTTTGAAGGTCTGTGTCTTAGAAAATATTTTAGTCTTAGTTTTCCAAGAAATTTTCTTATTTTGACTTGTGTGTTTAAGTTTTGTATTATCTTAGAAGTAGAGGTTCTCCAAACAGGCACTTGCAGAAGAAGTAATGTCTAGCGAAAAATGCCTAATTCTCAGGCGAAGACCTTTTTTTTTTCGTCATCGCCATAAAATCGGCAGTAAAAATGCCTTATTATCAGGGAAGAACTTTTTTTTTGGTCATCGCCTTTCAATCGGCTGTAAAATGCCAAATTTTCAGGCGGAAACCTTTGTTTTAGGTCCGCTGGAATGGTGGTGGCCCGCTGGAACCTTGCTGGGTCTGGATGTGGCCCACGGGATGAAAAAGTTGCCGTCCCCTGTCCTTACTTTTGGGTTCATGTCAATGGCAGCCCTGCCTATTGACCTTCCTCATCTCCCCCACTGGTCTCCGCCGGCTGCTGGGAGCTCCGTCCTCATACCTCCAAATTAAGTTACAATTTTTAATTCAAGGCTCTTTCTCTTTTGAAATTTTTGATTACGCCACTGAGCAAGACAGTTGTGAAAATTATAGAGTGTATGTCGGATTCTGACCATTTTTGAAGCAGGCTGTTAGAACTAATATGTAGAAGAAACAGAAAAAATGTACATTTAGTTCTGTTTTGAAGTGACCCTTTTTTTAAAAAAACCAGTAAATTTAGATTTGAGGCTGGCTATTCTTAATTTTTTGCCAATTTTTAGCCTCATTTATTTTTAAATTTTGAGTGCATCGGTGTCAATTGCGGCGACCATGCTCTATCTGCTTGAGTAAACGCTTCTTTTGCTGTTTTTGCTGCATCGCAAAAATTGCGAAAGCGAAAAACCGAGCATTTTCATTAGGGAAATTTTTCATCAGAGAAAACGAAAAAATTTGTCCGATTAAATTTCCAATATATATCGGAAGTTTACGATACATATGTACATACGACAAAATACACTCCAAGTTGGAACAAAAAGGCCTACGGTACTAAATATACTATAAATTTCCGATATATATCGTAAATTTTGTTCCTTATTTTTTTGCTTTTTTTGTTCCAAATTAGAGTGTATTTTGTCGTATATATATACATGCATATTTATATCGGAAATTTACGACATATTTTGCTTGCTTTTTTGTTCCAACTTTTGAGTGTATTTTGTCGTAATATATTTATCGCCCAAATTTTATTGTAAATAAGCTCAAAAAAGCGGTGTTACAAAATACAGTACTTAATATTTTTCCAAACGGCGGCCCATATAGTGTGAAAAAATAAACTTTCAAATTTTTTGCAGGAATAGCACGAAAAAGACTTCGTTATAGCCAGCTAATAAAATTTAAGAAAAAAAATATTGACTTTTTAGGGTTCCGCAAAGACCACAAACTTTGTGAATGTTTTGGTTTTTTTCACCTTTTTTTCGCGGAATAAACCCTATTTTGGATGGGCTGTTTGACTAGTCGGGATTCTACACCAAACGCCATTTAAAACCACAAGTCATGGTAGCACCAAATTTGGCATCCAGGTTGGTGTTTACTGAAATTTTTTAGAAAAGTTGATTTTAAGTTGATGGCGTCGTCATTGTGACGTCACGGCCATACTTTAAAAAAATGCCCTCCTTTTTTTCTATGACGTTATAGGCAACTTAAACTTTGCTCGTTGGTTTGGTTTTTATAACTGAATCATCAAATGCCTAAGTTAAAGTGGTTGCGTCTAAAAAATGTCTTATGACGTAATTATGTCAATCAATAAATGGTCAAATTGCGGAACGTGACTTTTACACTCCTCAAAATTGAGAAACTTTTCCTTACCCTGCAATTTCAAATTTTTAGAGGTTGTTTGTTAATAAACTTGACTCAAAGTCAAGCTAATATGAAGTAAATTTTTTTGAAGGAGTTCTAACGAAAAACGTAAACCGAGAGGGTTAAAGAGGCACGGTTTTTTATTAATCAATTTATTGCATATTTGTGGTTTTGGTTAAAATAAGTTGCAAATTTATTGCAGATTTCAAATATGCTGGTTGCTTTTGGAAAATTCTAAATCTAACCAGGAACGTAGCCAGGGGGGAGCAGGGCAGCAACTGCCCCCCAAAAATTGTACTTTACCCCCCCCCAAATAATTTCAGCTAAACGTCATTTTTAACAAAACTTCATGCTTAAAAACGTTACTTTGACCACCTAAAATTTTCTTTGCCCACCCAAAGGATTTGGAACAAAATGACCTAAGTCAGCCAAATATTGAGTAAAACCATGTTTTAACTACGCGAAGACCTTTTTTTGGTCTTCACTGAAATTTGGAGGCAAAATCATCACTACATTCCGTGAAGATTTTTTTTGGTGATCATTGCGCAACCATTGCCCCCCAAGTTTTTGCCGTTCTGACTACGTGCCTGACACTTGCTCCTTTAAAGGTGAGTTTTGTGAAGATAACAATTTTGGCAAAAAAATAACAAACTATAGTAAGTTTGAGACATTCCACATTAGAATAAAATAAGGTTCATTTCTTGTTGACGAAATAGTGTTGTAAATCGAAAAAGTGAACGATTGATTCCCTTGAAAAAACAAAAATCGCTGGAAGAAGCTTTTCTTTTACATGATGAAAACGCGATACCACCAGAGAAGGCGCCACTGCAGTAGAAGTAGTGATAGCATTAACATCGCCGGTACCAAAGGCGTATTTAAGGGGGGGCAATTGTGCCATGGCCCCCCCCTTTGGGTCGCAGGATTGTAAAATTGCATAGAAAAGTAAGCAAAATTGAGGCATGCCCCCCCCCCCCTTTGCAAGTTGGGCATAAGATATGATCACACAAAGGGTATGTTCTATGCGTTTTTTCTAGGCTTTGGGCTAAAAATCGGAGTTAATTTGAGTGAAGACCTTTTTTTTGCTCTTCACCTGATTTTGGGCGAAAAATCGGATTAAATTTGAGTGGAACAATTTCTAATTCAGATCTTAGTTCTTCTCAAATTTTCTGAAGTTCCTGCCCCCCCCCCCCCCCCACTTTTCAAAATCCTGCGTACGCTACTGGCCGGTACTAATAATGATTTGGAAAGCGCATTTAGCATTGCTCGACCAGCCTAAAACCCAAATTAGCAATTGAGGCTAAAGGTGCTGCAACTCGCTAACGTGTGTAATAGACGCGGGATTTCAGATCGTGCTGTAGTTTTCAATTTTATGTGATATTGGTGTTTATTGATCTCTTTAATATGAATACATCTAAGGTCATTGATAGAAGCGAAGTCAGATGTGCTCGAGATATGAGAAACTGCATTTTTTCAAATATGCTGCATGAAAACATATATATTTTGATGGTAAGAAGAATAAGAGGCTAGAAAATGTTTTGAAGATGGCTAGTATCATCGAAAACTTGTTGTTGAAGAAAATGTAACGAAACATTCTGGCAAGCTGGGGTCCAAGTTTTAGCCACATTACTCCCAATTCAGGATCAAGTGAAGACATTGCAGACTCATTGAGTTGCTATTTAAATAAGCACAAAGATAGATTGGTCCTCTAGAAAAGTAATTGGTTGCGACAGAACAGCTGTCAACACCGAAAATCCTGATGAAATGATACAATGGTTCAGAAAAAATTGTAAAGACCATTATATTGGTTCATTTCATGCTAACGAATTGCAACTGCGGCATTTATTTAAAACAGAATTCAAGTCAAGTTTTTCACTCCTGACCAAAATGTCGAAAAAAGTCTAAACTGTATTCTCACTAAATTTGAAGTTTCTACGCCTTCCCGTTTTCAAGATATTGTAGTTCAAAATTAGCCGTTTTCCTCTTTCTGCAGTGGTGCCATTTTGTCAGTATTGTAGCAGAAGATTAACTTTTCGAAAGCTGGCTTACTTTTGCTGAAAAGCAGCTAATTTTATAGTTCTAAAACCTTTACTTTGTTTTATAATTACTATGCAGCAAAATATTTAGCAAGAATCAAGAACATGCAGTAAATTTTTTAAATTTTGTTTCCAACAGGCAACCCTGGCAAAATTTCTAAGGGGAAAAAGCCTTTCTAAAGGGAAATCTAATCCGTTATATCTCAGGAACGGAAGGTTGTAGAAACCTTAAATTTAGTGAAGTGAGTCTTCAGATCTGTCAAATTTTTTCGAGAGAAAATCGAGCAAAAAATAATTCGACCTGAATACGTTTTTGACACTTTCATACTGCTGGTCCGTTGGGTTATCTGGGATACTTGGTAAAACTCTAATAGAGAATGAAAAGCTTGAGGTTAAATTATTTACAGCAATTTTTGTGATCTTCAAACTTAAACTCCGAAGATTTAAGCATAGATCAGCATTATTAATATGAAATGTGTCAAGTTGTGTCATAAGGCAAATCTCCTCTGACCTTTTGTGTTATCTCTTCCAAATCCCGGCTTCTTAAATCACTCTCGCTGGTTGACTACGGCTAACCGAATACTTCAACTGTCGCAATGGAAGAACTTTCTGCAAATTTGATTGTAGGTTCATTGTGACAGTTTACGCACTAGTATGGTTTGTAACCAAAGCCAATCCTTCCTGCAAAAATGGATCCACGCACATTTTTCAATTATTTGGAAATCTCGATATTTATTCGTGGCACTGAAATCAGTCGTTGACCCTGTCATCCAAAGAAACGTTTGTTTTTTTTTCGTTCAGCCAGAGAATTTCGTACTTACGTACAATGTTGCACGGTGATAGAAATCATATTCGTGATCTTGGCATACAACAGATATTAAAAGCCCGGCAATCATTATCACCAATTCGAAAGTTTAAAGCCTCTTCATTAAATTTTGAATGCAACGATTATGCAGAAAAATTCAATTGGGCGTTCGAAAAGATAACAGAATCTCCTTTGACTAGGCCATTGTCACCAAAACGTCTATTAGAATTGCATGGCGGCACGAGCAATAGCGTCATACCGTTGAAAAACTGTCCATGGTAGGGTTCTTTTGCATTTTTCAGAGGTTCAGCTTTGGAAAGAAAATTGGTTAGTGAGGCTTTAATGGAAAGTTAAGTTGGTTAGCTGATATGTGGTCAAAACAACGAGATGGGCTGATTTAAGCACGAATTAATTCTTGTCAAATCCTGTCTCATGTCGAGATGAAACGAGATTTTTGTCAATAAAATTCGATCAAAAATAATGCCAAAAGAGGAAAAAATATAATTTTTAATTGTTCTTTATCACTGCATTGAATGCGGTTGCTGTGTTGTGCATATTTTTTACTAAAAAACTGGATTTTTAGCAAAAGTTTTGAAAAACACGCAAATTTTGGCATTGTGATGAACAAATTCTTTACAACAACATGTCAATATGTAGAGCAAAACTTTCAAAACACTAGTTAGAATCATTATCCGTGAAAGAAAAATCAATAGTTTTATATCGATCGTTCAAAATAAGTAAAATTATACATTTTTACAATATGTTTTTCAGTGAAAGAGTAGGATGATCGAACCAGAAATGGAAACCGGTCGGGTCGACCGGCCGGTCGGGTTGCCGGTCGGTCCGAGATTCTTCGACCGGCCGGTCAAGCCGGTTGAAAAACCGGTCAAATTATCCTTTCTGGCAACTAAAAGACATCTAAGCACCAACCAAAATATACCTATATATAATATCATAAATAAAACTTTTTATAAAAAATCAGCATTAACAAACTACACCTTTCAAAAACACTTGTTGAATGGTTTCAAGCTGTGACTTGTATGCTATGACCATTAAGACATGCACATCCAGGAACATATCTAGGGTGGGAGTATTGTGCCATGCCCCACCCCCACTTTGGGCCGCGGCACAAAGCAAAAAAGTGCAAAATATACGTTAAAATCGCCTAATCAGATTCTAATAAAGCATGCATGTGGAAGAGGCTTTCGCTACCTGGCTTTTTAGCATCATTTTAATCAGCTTAAGAGTAGAAGTGGCGCTGATTACTGATTTTTTAGTACATGCTAAAATCTTACCGCTTTGAAAAGCTTTTTTCAACTTAAATTTACCACACTCTACACTGGGCAAGAGAGACATAGATCTTATTTTTTTTATATCTAACTAGCCAGCAGGGCTTGTTCTGAAGTAGCAGCATTTCTACAAACTGCTGGGGCACATCATATTTCGAATGTTTTCTAGCCAATGTCACAACAGTTTAGTGTTTTCAGTCAAAACAACGGACGCGTTGCGTTTATCGGGATCGTTATTCATCACCACTTCGTACTACCGATGAGTTTATTTATTGGTTTGAGGTTTCGCTTCCCAAACCGGGTTTGCTTGCAGTGCTGCCTTTGCAGTTACAAAAAGATAAATGAGAAAAAAATGACAGCAGAAGATAGGTAACAGCAAAAACATACTAACATCACAATACTTGTACTATAATACCCAAAAACATTAAAATGATGGAGCAATAACATTATATAATATTGAAAATTATGTCACTAACAGCGTGAAAAAAAGAAATATTGAAATATCATGTCACTACAACAGCGTGAAAAAAGGAATACTGAAAACAATTAATAATATTCATAACAACTAGGCTGCTTCACTAACAGTTTGAGAAAGTATGAAAAGGATCTATTGCAAAACATTACGTACTGGAAACGCTTTTTAGCTCCACAGAGATTAAAATTAATTGTTCCGTCCTTATATAAATTTCTGTGGAGCTAAAAACCTTTTCCAGTACGTAATGTTTTGCAATAGATCCTTTTTATACTTTCTAAACGGTTAGTGAAGCAGCCTAGTTGTTATGAATATTATTAATTTTTTTCACCCAATGCTAGTGACGTAATTTTTCAGTAGGCTATTCCTTTTTTCACGCTGTTAGTGACATAATTTTCAATATTATATAATGTTATTGCTTCATCATTTTAATGTTTTTGAGTATAATAGTACAAGTATTGTGATGTTCGTATGTTTTTACTGTCATCTATCTTCTGCTGTCATTTTTTTCTCGTTTATGTTTTTGTAATTGCATAGGCAGCACTGCCGAAAAAAAGTTTAGTGTTTGCTGCTCGGCAAATTGCAAATAATCTGTCACAAATAGCTAAAAAATTGTAACTTCATTTTTTGGCCTTCGCATAATATCATTGGAAAGAACGTCTAATAATTTAGCTTGTGCCCTCGAGTGGTTTTTATGCTTATTTTGTGCACGTTTTGCGCTGCTCAAAACAGGTTTTTGAAACCGAAACTTAAATAAAAAAGGTCTTAAAATTGAGCCATTTTTGCAAAAAAACAAAACTTTTTTTTGTTTTTCTCTGAGACCCCCGTCCAAAGTCACAAATTTTAACACCTCACCCATGCCCCCCCTCCTTTTGAAAATTTTTCATTAGATACATTGAACAAAAACCTTCGGTAAAAAAACCGGCCGGTCAACCGGCGATGATTTTGAAATTTACCGGTTGGATCGGGTCGAGAAAATCCTGACCGGCTCCATCTCTGGTGCGAACGTCTTGCTTGCAGAGCCCTGGAAGATTTTAATTTTTCAAAGCTATTTTAAAATGTCAATGCTCGCCGCGTCCTTCTTTAGCTACTTTGTAAGCCATTTCCCGAAAAATTTTTTCGGCGATTTTCACTCCAGCTTAATTTTCATTTGAATGAGTAGAGCCAAAAAAGTTTTAGTTGCCTGCGCAGAACCCTATTGTCTTAGAATCGTTGCAATTTTGCTTATAAATGCCAGATAATCACTCAAATGGTTAGCATTGTTCTTAACTATTTTGTTATAAAATTTTGAGCAAAAATGAGCCTCGTGTTCTTATAAAATTAATTTTATAAAAAAAGTGATATGTCCGCCGATATTTGTTCTTTCAAAATCTCTTTAAATACATGAACTTGGAGAACGATTTGCTGCAAGTAAACCTAATGAAACTTGTCCGCTCCTCAATAAGAATGAGTCAAGCTTGCTATTTAAAAAACGCAAAAATTGCCCAGAGTCAAAATAAAAGGGCCCGGCTTTTTAATTATATACACTCATGTCTAAGAACGAGTTCGCAGTCTTTGTTATCTAACAAAAGCACTATTCTTATAGGATCAACACGAGGCACAGAAATAAGTTACGATGATTTAGAATTTTTGAGGGAAATTTTTTTCTGTGACCATGGATGATACTCTGGGGCATATTCCTTACGATATTCTCAAGTAAGTTGTGCGTTTTAAAACCGTTTGCGAGGGTATATCATCAGCTTGCACGTTGCACCTTAGTCCTTCGATTTTACCCAACGCAAACTTCAAATTGACGAATGGAATTTCTTTCGCTGGTTAGTTGGTCAAGCAGTAACCAGTGCCGTCGCTACGGGGGGGGGGGGGGGGGGGGGCCGTGCCCTCCTCACTACTGCTTGTGTCCCTCCTTTTTAGTTTACTAAAAATACTGTTTTTGGAAAATCACGCAACGACAAGTCAACAAGCAATGATGGAAAAAGGAAGAATTACGTTCAAACATAATTCTCCTTTGACATTTTCTCGATTCTTTGCGAAACTGCTGGCAACCAACTGTTGTATATAAATCTGACGAATATTCTTCTTACAGCCTTACGAGTCGCGGAAGAGACATGTGCGCCTGCAGAATCGTTACCAGTACTTCGTTAGCGTTTATGACATGAAATAATACGTAAAAACTTTTTTTTTTCAAAGACCAGCCGTTTTGATTTTTAGAGCACACTCAAGATTTTTAGGTTACAATCATTGGTGCAACTTGGGTGAAGGGACCTAAGCCCCCTTAGCCTAGTCACTTAGAAAATTTGACATCAAACTATAAGCGTTAAAACATATTTTAGACTTGACCTGAAGTTAGGGAGGGGGGCTGAAAACAAGCCATCCAGATGTAGCTGAAGAACCCAATGTTTGGCTTGATGGATAAACCAACCTAAAGTTTGATTTTACGAAGTACCACAGGTTAAAAAAACTTTGGCCGGAGTATTAGTTTTGTCGCTGTACCGCTGTTCAGCTTACATAACATGTTTCAGTAAAAAAGAATGGCATTAAAATCACTATGTTTATGCTGCAAAATCGCAAAAATCTATCAGAGCCCTCCGACCCAGTCCACAGTCACTTAATAGTTTGTGACTATGTCCCGTGTCTGCGACACGCTAGAGTTGCATCAGTTTGTTCAGCAGAGAGGCCAAATCAGGCAGTTTTTGCGCAAAAAAATGTTACCTTTGGTTCACCCATCTTAGCAAAATCCTGGTAGCATTTACTGCTGTAAATAGGATTTTTCAAGCAATTGTGAGCCGTAGACGAAACCAGCTAAAGAATGCTGCCTGCATTTTTTTAAATTGCGTTTAATTGTAGCCGCACGAGATCTGAAAATCAGTTTTTATATGCAAATTTAAGTGCCCCATTTTTGGCAAGTGCCCCCTCGCTTCGTTCGCTCTGGCGATGGCACTGGCGGTAAAACGTTCTTCCGTAGAACGGTAGGTCTGAGGTTCAAACCTTGGGCCGGTCAAATCGGACGCAGTGTTGCCAACGGCTCGCCACCGCTGCGACAATTCTTCGAAAGAAGCTGTGTTGCCCACAAGCGCACTGACGCGAAAATAGGCAGAGCCAACTCGGTATACACTTTATACAGCTAGTACAGTAAGATTTGATTGATTTGGTTTGAATTCGTTGTACCATACCATTGACTCTTAGCCATAGTGTAATAAATAAATATACATCACAATTCACTTGCTAGGATAAAGAAAGACTATAATATTGGGTAACCAAGGGGGATGAAGCCTTCTTAGCAGAGAGGGCTAGAGGGGATTCAGCCCACCCCCCATTAGCTACGCTATTTAAAACATTTAACCCAGAAGTACAAGCTTTTAAAGGTGTTTTGAACTTGACCGATGCGTGAGAGGGCATGAGGGGGTTGGGCAATGTAATTCACTAATTCTGTCAAATGACGTTGAAATTTTAGAAATTTAGTACTTTTGTATGGCTCCTAACACGTGCAAAATATGATTAAAATGGCTATTGCCAAAAGTCACAAACATTGCCCAGCAGCTGGGAGTTTGTCTTCGGACTTGGTCTGTGATATGCTTGAGTTTCATCAACTTGCTCAGCATGCCACTTAAATTTAAAAAATTTTAACGTTTGGTTCAAATCCCCCCCTCCCCCCCATCCTCCCTTAGCAAGATCATGGTTGCGCGCCCGTTTTGTTATATGATTGCTTTTTCAATATTTTTACAGCAACAATGGGCCGTTGATTGTGGCGTTGTTTTTCCTCCTCATCGCATTATTGGTCAGCTTGTTTTGTTGGTGTTCCTACAAATGCTATTCCCTCGCGAGGAAAGACCATGAGTTCCGAAAAGCTTACGCGAGATTCATCGAGATGCAAATAGCACAGGCAAATCCTCTGGAAGAAGGGTTACGGGTTAGTTGATGTGCGTTCGTCTTTGCGACACGTATTTTTTTTTTTTTAAGAGATACTGTTCAAAACTGGTTTATTGAAAAAATGAGAACTACTTGCGGCAATAAAGAGTTGCCATAAACCTTGTTCCACTAATTACCCTTATCCACAAAACTATATTTATTCCGTTTGACTCCGTACCATTGGCGCCTCTGCGTTTTGAAATTTCGTGACGTCAAAAAGGGATGATTTTACTAATTTTTTGCAGATTAAGCAACGCGATGTTCGATAATCGAGTTGCTTATTCAAGTTATTCCGCAAGTAATATTCAAGTTATTCTGCTAGTTTGGGACTGCGGTTACAAAGATATTTAACAAGTACAAAAAGATACCCCCTGATAAAGTTTTTGGAAACCCTGAGTTTGTACTCCCAGCCTGAGTTTTTAGAAAATAAGGTTTTACCAAAATTGGATAGATCATTGTGATGTTACTGGAAGGGTAAATATTATAGAGTCTCTCTTTTTTTCTGAAAGTTCAGCTGAGAAAACAGACTCAGGGTTTCCAAAAACTTTTTAAAGAGATATCTCTTTGTCGTTTTTGAATGTCTTTACAATCATAACTCCAAAATGAAATAAAAAACATTTCAAAAATTATATTTCGATTTTAGCCATTGTAAAGTACCGGAATTGGTTGGAGACTTCATCTCCTTTAATATCATGCTCAATAAACCATTACGATAGCATTTTATGAAGGGTCAAATGTGTAGAATTGATCTGTAGCACTTAACTACTTGAACGAAGAAAATTTGCATTAAATTAGAGTTTAATCGGTTGAATTCTTGCGGCGGTGAGGATGGAAACGAAAAAGAATCAATATTTGCCGTAAGTTTTGTCTTCGCAGAAGTTAATTTTTGCGATAGTAAACAATAACCTTTTTCGTCGCAATTTTTGGCTGTTTTGATTCTATATTTTAGTCAATTTTTTTTTTCAGAAAGTATCCTTGTATCCTTCTTCTAAAAATTCTGACATACCAAAGCTTTCAATTCCGAGGACATACTTCCATACCTCTATATGAAAAACATGGATTGCGAATCAAGTCCGCGTGAAAGCAAAACAAAAATAGTTGTGTCAAAACATATTGTAAACATTTTGCTGTTGAATACTGTAGGATCTTAGTTTTAAAAAAGTCTTGATTGCTATTTGTTTGCAATGCAGCAATTAACACCACATTAGGTTTAGTGCATCGCGCTTTTCTGCAAAAGTAAAAATAATAAATTGTTATTTTGTTGTGGTGCTGTCCCATTGGCGAAAATTTAGCTTTTCTGCAAAAGCATTGCCTTGGCGACAAAGTAAGATTTTTTGCGTATTCTTGATTAAACATTTCAAAATCTTCAATCTAATTTTGCCGTAAACAAAAAGGCGCTTTGAGGGAGTTGGATATCGTAGTTGGTCAACACGGTAACCCCCTCAGCAGGGGCGTCGCCAGCTTCGCGAGATCGGGGGGCAAAATTAAAATCAGGGGGGCAAAGGTTTTCGCCGATTTCCGAAGGCTTTTTCTGGCCGAAATCACAAATTTTAACGTTTTTTTCGCCCAAAAAAAGCAACTTCTTCCTCCCAAAAAAATACCGTGGGGGGCAAGAAAAAAATCGGGGGGCAAGAAAAAAATCGAGGGGGCAAAACGAAAATTGGGGGGCATTGCCCTCCCTACCCCCGCTGGCGACGCGCCTGCTCCTCTGGTAGCGTGGGTCTACTACTATCTATCACAGTTAACTAGAAAACAGACTGATTAGCGAAGTGAATTTATACAGCTGTGATCAAGAAATTTGAATTATAGAGTTATGTTTTATCCGATGCGAGCCACTTCTTTATTTACTATGAGAGATTTTTTCGTAACATCCGTGTCAAAAGCACGCGTCCCAATGCGGTCGACCGTCTCGGTTGAACAACCTATCGAGCTACTTTCCGGGTTGACTTAATAACCAATTGATTCAATTAAACTTCCACTTGTAGCAACGTTGGAGTAGAGGCACCGAGCGGAACGTGGGCCCGGGGCCAGCTCAAATATGCAGATTTCCGGTTTTGTGATTTCTAAAACAGACGGGGGAAATGCCACAGTTTTATCCCAATTTTGATGTGATCTTCAAAAAAAAAGGTCTTCAAGGAAAAATGCCACCGTTTTCACAGGATTTTGATGTGATCTCCAAAAAAAAAAAGGTCTTCGGTCTTCCACATTCTAATTTCTCAATGTCATTTCGATGGGCCCTCTGCTGGGCCCCCTGAAACCAACAGGCCCAATGATAGGCCTGGGCCCCCTCATGGGCCCCCTAAAGTCCATGGACCCCAGGTTCATTGTCCCCCTACCTCCCCTCTCGTAGGCCCTGCGTTGTAGTCAGACGCTATATTTATCCCCCTCTTCTTGCGCTGGTTGGAAACGTTGAAGTGCCGTTACGATTGCGTGAGGCTGATCTTCGACTAAACCCAAGAAGTACAAACTTTTACAGCAATCTGTCAGATTTCGTGGGCATGTCGTTTCTGCACAGGGTGTGGTCCCTGACCCCGACAAGATACAAGCTGTTCGAGATTGGTCTGTTCCTCAAACAGTGAAAGAAGTTTGTGGCTTCGTGGGGTGTACATCCAGTGGTGTAAAAAGTATTACAAAATTATAATGAAGCAAAAGTTTCGTTTCCGACGAAAAAACTACTTGAAGTAAAGTACAAGGTACTGACCAAAAACGTACTTGAGTAAAGCAAAAAAGTATTCGTTTTAAAAGTACTCAAGTACAAGTATTTCTGAAAGTATTCAAGGAAAATTAACAAACCATTCAGTCGACATATGGCAACTCGCCGGCCACCTTCACATCAGTGCCACATAGCGCGACACCACATTCTTCTAACCTTCATTCTCTCAAGAAGTGATGAATTATTAATTAATTTTTGCAAGTTTTTTATTATTATGTTCAAGACAATCAAAAAGAACAACAGCAAAACTTCAAGATTTGAAAATCATGCCATGCAAAATGTACACGGAATCGTGTAGTTTCGGTAGAGATGTGACTTTCAGTAACCATATTGCTGCAAAGCTTAAAAACACCACTCCATTAATAATCTTACTCTGTTACAACTTACTAGGCTAGGCTAACTTCATATTTTATTAATTGAATTCTCAGTTTTGGATGTGGAAATTAAGGTTAATAACATTATGGTTGACACTTGGGTTTGGAGAAAATCAACCAACGCCGGATCGCTACTAAATTTCTCCTCTTTATGCCCAATGAACTGAAAGGAAGGATTAGTCGCGTGTCTGCTTTAAGCCGCATTTACACGGGCGACTTTTTTGCGTGCGATTTTTTGATACAAATGGATGTGGCAACGTTGCATGTATTCAATAATGGTTCTCATTGTGAAAGTTACCTTACTGCTAAAAATTACTGTCTCAAGTTGTTTCCATTCCGATAGTGACATTCTAAATCTTTTTAAAGCAAAATCAAAGCAGATCTCACTGCGATTTTTTATCGCAACACCGATTCTCTTCTAAAGTTTTCAATTATAATAATATTGGTATGAAACCAACTTAAGACAATTATTTCCATCAGTAAGGTTCCAATTATCACGATCAAAGCCGTCGTTGAGTAAACGCAACTTTGCCAGATCCATTTTTATCAAAAAATCGCACGCAAAAAAGTCGCACGTGTAAATGCGGCTTTACAGAGCTAAAAAGATATGCTCGACAAAATTTCTCTTTCAAAACGAAGTTCGTAACTTGAGACAAATATTTAGCACAATGAATATCCTGCATCGTTCTTTAATGGAATCCTGGACAAATTTCTAACTCAAAATGATAGCGTACCTAATCAAGATTTGGATTCATCTAGAAAGCAAGTAAGAGAGCTTTTCTTACAGTTCCATATTTGGGCAAACAATCAAAAACTTTTTTCAAAAATGTGCAGCTTTTAATCAAAAGCAAATTGGACATTGAAACCAGCACCATCTTTAGAACCACTGAAATTTGTAGCTTTTTCAATATCAAGAGCCGGACACCTTCTTGTCTATAGTCAAATGTTGTGTACGAATTGGGGGAAGGGGCCCTAACCACAACTCATCTGCAATGACGTCATCAAAAATTTTCAAAAGAGGAAGTTTTTATGGGGCAAAGTTATCGTAGAATGGAAGATCTGAAGCCGTGGCATGTTGGTACTTAACCAGAACTTTGGTAAAGAGAGAGATAGAAAATTAATAGTTAGAAAGTGCAAACGTTTGACTTGAGAGACGTGTTGAGTAACCTAGTGTGTCTTTAATAACCTTAGTCTTTAGTAACCAAGTAAGTCAAACGCATCACAGACGAGGGTCTGGGGGGCAAAGCCCCCAGCCGCTGGGCGATTTTTGTAAGTTTTTGGAAAAAAAAGCTATTTTAATCCCATTGGATCACGTTTTGTACGTGTTCAGAAACATTTGAAAGAACTATATTTTTAACATTTAAAAACCGATCGAAAAAATTTAAGTGTTCAATCCTCCTTTTACTTGCAATTAAAGTTCAAAACGCGTTTAAAATCTTGCATTATGGTGTAAAATTTTAATTCTAAGTGATTTGGTCCATATAGGGGGAAGTTAGGCACATTGCCTCCTGCAATATTTTAGCAGTAAATAATAATTCACTTGAAGATTTTCCTTAGAGATTTTTGTTTTGTAGAGAAAATAACCAGTTACAGGAGTTGTACGGCCGGGGGGCCCAGGACCCCTCCACTGAAACTCAATAATTTGTTCAATGAGCATTTTCCCTAGCATTTTTTTCAAGTTGTTTGCGCGTAAAAACTGGCGAAGTGGAGGTGAATCGTTATTGAAAAATGGTACAAAAAATGGTTACACTTGCTGTACATGTTATTCCCGGACCGGATTTACACTGCGCGGGGCCCCTGGCACTTAGGAGATTTTTGCTACATCTTCCTGCCAAATATAAGTGAAGGCCAAAAAAAGTCCTACTATCTGAGCGCGGGACCCTGGCACTGCGCCACATGGCAAATACGCCGCTGGTTATTGCATTACGCTTATCAAAAGTTTAGATAAGGGCCTGAGGTAGCAACTTTTAGGACAAAAACCTTTGATTCCACTCTGGTTATACGTTTAAATTGGTTGGAAAAAATTGAATTAAGGGGGTGCACCGGGCCCCCTGGTTGTCAATATTATTTATTGATTATTACTGTTGTACGTTAAGATGCTAAAAGAAACTGAAAATGAAGAAACAAGGCTTTTTTGTCAAATTTTTGTCATTGGTGGCATTTTGATTGAGGGGCCCGGGCCCCCTGGGCCACCCCCCAGGCTTAGCCTATCATTTTGAAATAAGATCGCGCCCTTAAGTTCTTCCTTAAAAAAAATTTTAAGTAAAATTAAAATAACTTTGGCAAACGGTATATTTGGGAGGAGGCTAATATTTTAATCATAAAAATCACGGCCAATGTTATTGTAACAAGTTTATTGCGAACGTTTCGGCCCTCTTCTGGTGCCATTTTCAACGCACAGCAAAAATCTATTACATCCTGGTATTGATTGAATTATTTTCATTTCAATCAATACCAGAATCTAATAGTTTTTTACTGTGCGTTGAAAATGGCACCAGATGAGGGCCGAAACGTTCGCAATAAACTAGTTAAAATAACATTGGCTGTGATTTTTATGATTAAAATTACTTTTTTTCTAAAACGTGGAGGACTCGAGTCAAGTCACTTGACAGTTTTTTGAAACCCCCAAGAATTGCATGATATTATTATGACAAGGACACGTGATCGTAGTTATTATTACTTACTTTTGTACGCGTAAATCCTAAATTAAAGAAATTGCAATTCCAGACAAGGATGAAGGACTACATACTGGCTATGCTCTCATTATATTTATCATTAGTAGTATTTCAATTGCGGGGTTTGCATCACCGCCTGTGTTATAGCATTAAGTTTATAATAACGTTAAACGAGGGCCTGGGGTTGCAACTTTTAGGACAAAACTCTAGATTTTTCACAGGTTTTGCATATAAATTGTAAAAATATTGAATTAAGGAGCCCTTGGCCCGGGACCCTTGGTCGTCAGTCAGGGACCCTGTGGCTCCCTGGTTGTCAGCTAGGGGCCCAGCGGCCCTCTGGTTGTCAGGTAGGGACCCCGGGGCCCCTGGTCGTAAATTAGGGGGCCTGGGGTTCTCTGGTCGTCAGTTACGGGCCCCAGGGCCCCCTGGTTGTCGATTAGGAGCCTGGGGCTCCTTGGTTGTTAGTTAGGGGCTCTGGGGCCCCCTGGTTGTCGGTTAGGGACCCCGGGGCCTCCTGGTTGTCGGTTAGGGCCCCCTGCTTGTCGATTAGGAACCTGGGGCCCCTGGTCGTTAGTTAGGGGCCCTGGGGCCCCTTGGTTGTTGGTTGGGGGCCCCGGGACCCCTGGTTGTTAGTTAGGGCCCTGGGGGCCCCTGGTCGTCAGTTAGGGGCCCTCTGTTTGTCATTTGGGGGCCCTGGGACCCCCTGGTTGTCGGTTAGGGGCACCGGGTCCCTCTGGTTATTGGTTGGGGGCCTGGGACCCCTGGTTGTTAGTTAAGGCTCTGGGGGCCCCTGTTCGTCAGTTAGGGGCCCCCTGGTTGTTAGTTAGGGGCTCTCTCGTTGTCATTATTATTATTGTCAATTACTGTTGTGTGGATAATTACTGAAAAAAAAAACTGCAACTAAACATCGCTAGGCTATGTTGTCATAAATTTTTATCATTGGTGGTATTTTAATTGGGGGGGCCGGCCCCCCCCCCCCCCCCCCTGGCTACTGAAGAAATACGACTTATTTTCGATGTACAAATATATTACTCGAAATTGACCGAATCATTATCTGAAAGTAGTACAGACGATTAGTAAACTGAAACTCAAAGCTACACCAAACTGAATACAAGCTCAACACTAACTTAACGTATTACTCCGCTAACCTACAGACTGACACGGCAAAGAGTGAACTAAAACAACTGTTAGCATTAACAGTGACATAATAAACGAAGCACAAACGAACGATAACAAGATAAACATGGCACAATCTTACAGCTACGCCTATGGTTCACGGGGTGTGAGCGTAACCTGGTATAGAACCTGGTATACAGTAATAATCTATTTATACAACCGTACTGATATTTTGTGAAGCCACCATTTTGTAAAGCCACCATTAGCGAAGTTTAATATTGCATTACTTTTGGACATGGTGTTATAACGCTTGTCTTAATTAGTGCTAAGTGCCCTTTGCTACAAAAATTATTCTAATATGGTACTGTGAATAACCGCATCATTCTTGAAATGTTTTTTTTTGCTGTTCTAAAAATTCACGTAGCTAGCAAACATTTGGAGCAAACCACATACACAAACAAGTTACAAAAAAAAAAACAGCAAAATTCTGCAAGTGTGCAAGTTTCGCCCAAGGACAAACTACTTATAGCCATGCAAAGATTTGCGCTTAACAGCGCAGATGCAATCGAAAGAAATTATTATCCCGAGAAGCGCTTGGAAATCCGTCTCCAGACCCCAAATAATCGCTCATTAGTGTAAACTTCTGGGTGAACGTTCTGAGAAATTCGCATCATCTGAAACATAATTACCCTGAGATTGGACTTTTCGCTTTAGGGCCACTCCCAATCCGAATTCCTGACTACGCCCATGCGCAGCAGAAAAACATAGAGGGAAAATAAGGGGAAAAACAAAACGGGAGAATAAAAGGAAAATAAGTGGAAAAACATAGGAGGAAAATAAAGGGGAAAACATACAGGGAAAATACGGCAAAAATAAAGAAAAATTAAGGGGAAAAACATCAGCGAAAACTAAAAGGAAAATAAGTGGAAAAACGTCGGAGGAATATAAGGGGAAAAGATAAAGGGAAAATAAAACGAAAATAACGAGAAAATAAGGGAAAGAACATAACGGGAAAATAATGGGGAAAACATTGGGAAAAACAAAGTGGGAAAATAAGGGGAAAAACGTAAAGAGAAATTAAGGGGAAAAACATAATAGGAAACTAAGGAGAAAGTAAAACGAACATAAGGATAATATGAGGGGAAAATAAAAGGAAAGTAAGGGAAAAATAAAAGGAAAATAAAGGGGATTTAAGGGCAAAATAAGGGGAAAAACAAAAGCAGAAAATCAAGGAAAATAAGTCGAAAAACACAGGAGGAAAATGAAGGGAAAAATAATTGAAAAATAAAGGGAAAAACATAAGGGGAAAAAAGGGAAAGTATGGAGAAATAAGGGGGAAAAAAGGAGAAAAACACAAGGGGAAAATAAAAGGGAAAATAAGAAGAAAATAAGGGGAAAAACATAAAGGGAAAATAAGGGGAAAACATAAGGGGAAAATACAGGAAAAATAAGGGGAATAAATAAAAGTAAAACATTACTAGATAGGAGCTTGCTTAGGAGCAACCCCTTTAAACGACCAACGCAAATATCTACAGATTTCAAAAACACTTGCACCCTTGCTTTAGCCGTTCAAAAACTTGACTTTGGAGAGTTCATTTAAGAGGTTTCCGGCAAGATGATATTCCCAAACTATGTCAAAATGTTTTTTGTATAAACATCAACTGATATCAAAAAACTGGCACCCTAGGTTAAGACGTTCAAAAAATTGATTTTAGGGGGGTCCATTTGGGGTGGTTTGCGGGTGGGGGCACGGCATCCTTAAACTATGTCGAAATATTTGTTTGTAAAATATCGACTACTATCAAAAAAACTGGCACCCTAGCTTGAGCCGTTCAAAAATTGCTTTTGGGGGGGTTCGATTTACGGGAGTCCCTGGGAGAGGGTACCCTCAAACTATGACAAAATTTTTTTCTGTTAAATACTCTACTAATATCAAAAAAACTAGCTCCATAGGTTGAGCTGTTCAAAAGATTGGTTTTGGGTATCCGTTTTGGGGGTCCGGGGGGGTAGGGTACGACCAAACTATGTCAAAATATTTGTCTGTTAAATATCTACTGATATTAAGCAAAACTGACGCCCAAGCTCGAGCAGTTCAAAAATGAATCTTCGGGGCCTCATTTTGGGGGGTTCCCGGGGAAGTCGTTCCAAAAAATTTCGGGAGAAAAAATTGCATTTGCAGCTCAACAACTTTACCCAAAAATTAGATTTCGCTGTTTTGTGGTTTAGGAGAAGAAAAGCGTACAGCAAGATTTAGGAAGAAAAAAAGGACAAAAAAAAAGAAAACAAAAAACAAAAAAAGAAAAAAAATCTCATCGTAGCCAAAAGTGGGTAGCCAAAAGTCGATGAAACGGTATTGAATACTTACAGCTTAAGCCATTTTTGAATGAGACCACTTTTTACGACAAACTTTGGGGGCGGTTTTTGGGTCCTAAAACCAATGTCAGGTGACTAATTGCCTCGAAATTTGGTACAAACATACAACTCATTAATTTCAAACTGCTACCAAAATTTCATGATGCTAGATTGAACTGTTCTTGAGTTATAAGCAAAAGTCTGAAACATCGCACTTGTTGGTTTGAAAATGGCTGAGCAAAACAAAAAGAACACGCGACGCGACCGTCGGTGATTCCAATGATAGGAATGCAACAGATAACGGAAAAAATAAAAACAAATACCTTTCGATATAAAAGTGGCAGAATTTTTAAATCAGTCACAAAAATGTCAAAAAAATACAAGATTTTGCTTTACATTCTATAAAAGAGTTAAATTAACGCTTGATGCTCCTTTAATTTCTTAATAATTCTATCTTTATATAGCATTTTTGTGATCCAATAGTTTATCAGTTGGGATTCCTAACGGCGATTTCTAACACACAAATTGTTCAGTGGGTGTGGTTTTGCTCCCTATACCGTTTGCCAGTGATTTGAATTGTTCTTTCTTATCTCAAAACAAGTTTTTCGCGCTTGCGTATATTCAGAACAAGTTGTCTTTCTCAAGAAACGTTTTGTTACTTATATCGAGATATACTAATATTTTACAGTAGTATAGAGCATAATATTAATATGCCATCCTTGGTAATGTACTGTATTACCTTTCGTTATCATATGCATACTTACGTCCAAATTCACAAGCAGAATGGGTTCGGTCACGTTTTGACATTAGCAGTTCAAAATTGTTTGTCGGGACCCTCAGATTCGTGGATATGGCCTTTGATGGTTTTACCGCCTGAACCGAAAGTATTAGCAGAAATAAAATCAACAATTTTCTACGACGCTTTTTGACCCTCATTCTCCCATTAGAGCTTTCGCACAACGCCATTTAAAGGCGGTGAATCATCCAGCCAATTCCGGTGGTTCACAATAGCTAAAATTGAACTATATTTTTTGATATTTTTTGTTTTAATTTTGGGACTGCGGTTGCAAAGATATTCAACAAATACAAAAAGATGTCCCCCCGAAAAAAGTTTTTGGAAACTCTGAGTTTTGTTCTTCCCGCCAAAACCACAGTAGGCCTAATGGTTTAGAGAACTGTGGTAGGCCTAATAGTTTAGAGATAGTTTATTTCTTAATGGTTTAGGCCTAACTATCTCTAAACTATTAGGCCTAATAGTTTAGAGATAGTTAGGCCTGATAGTTTAATAAGATTACAGTAGGCCTAATAGTTTAGAAAACTGTGGTTTTGGTGGGAAGAACAAAACTCAGAGTTTCCAAAAACTTTTTTCGGGGGGACATCTTTTTGTATTTGTTGAATATCTTTGCAAACGCAGCCCCAAAATTAAAACAAAAAATATCAAAAAATATAGTTCAATTTTAGCTATTGTAAATCACCGTAATTGGCTGGATGATTCACCACCTTTAAAATAAGTTTCAGTATGCTTGGCTTAGTTGGCTATCACATTGTATCAGAGCCGTCGCCAGAGCAAACGAAGTAAGGGGGGGACTATAGCCGAAAGTGGGAGGGGAACTCTAAAATAAACTGAACTTTTGTATATAAAAACTGTTCTTCAGATCTGGTACGGCAACAAATATGCGCACATTTAAGAATTTTATATTCATGTCTAAAAAAAGAGACCTATAAGGCCGGCAGCGTTTTTTAGCTTGTTTCGTCTGCGGCCCATTATTGCTTGAAAAATCTATCTGCAGTAATGAATGCTGCCAGCAAGGATGGCAGTACGGTACGGTACGTTCAGAATTTGAGTACTACGTGCCGGTATCTCGCTCCTTCAACCGTACAGTACCACCGTACCGTACTTCAGTTCAATTTTTGAAGCGTACCATACCAACGTACCGTACCAGTACAATTACAAAAACGACGTACCGTACCAGCGTACCGTACTTCTCAGCAAAAATTGTGGCGTACCGTACTTACGTACCGTACCGTACTGTCATTCTTGCTTTCAAGTACTCGCAACTTTAAATAACTTTGAAATCACTAGTTTATTAATCAGCGATCTCAATCCACACATTTAGCGTCGGCTTCAGCTGTCTTTTGCCTCTGATACAAAAATCCAGTGCAATGTGCGAAAAGTCTGGGATTTTAAATTCAAACAGCGTACCAACTTACCGCACCCGTATCATTACAAGAAAGGCGTGCCGTACCAGCGTACCTTACTTCTTAGCAAAAATTGAGGCGTACCATACCGTACCAACGTACCGTACCGTACTGCCATCCTTGGCTACCAGACACGGAACCAGAATTTTGCTATGAGGGGTGAACTAAAAGTAATCTTTCTTGCACAAAAATTGTCTGATTTAGGCCTTGTGGTATAGGCCAGAGGTGCAGTCGAGGACACAAGGCTTGAGGCCAAGGCCACAGAAAAATACGAGGCCAAGGACAAGGACAGCCTTTCCGAGGACAGACCCTCTCGAGGCCAAGGACAGGAATGCTCGAGGCCAAGGACAGGAATGCTCGATGCCAAGGACCAAGGACACAGGCGCAATTGTTCTCCGAAAAAAAGGTTTTCAAGAAAATTTTTCAAGCGTTCTCAAAAAAAAAAGATCTTCAAACGTTTTTTTCAGGCGTTCTCCAAACAAAACAAAAAAGATCTTCAAAAAATTTTTCCAGACGATCTCCAAAAAATGAGGTCTTTAAAAACATTTTTCTGGCGAACTACAAAATTTTAACAATTCAAAAAATAGTGCGGTCCTCGAGCCGAGGACAGGGCAATTTTCGAGGACTTGAGGCTTCGGGGCCAAGGCCAAGGACTTGACCTTCGAGGCCAAGGACTTCAAAATGTGTCCTCAATGACGTCCTCGAAGCGGATGTCCTCGAGGACTCCACCTCTGGTATAGGCCTACAAACTGATGCAACTCAAGCGTGGCACAGACCGGGCATAGTCGCTAAATATGTAGTGACTGGGGGCGGAACCCACAGGCTCTGGGTGATTTTCTTATACTAATTTTTGCAGCAAAAAATAGCGATTTTAACGCCATTTTAATCACATTTTGCACTATCTTTTTGAAGCCTTACGAATAACTAAATTACTGAAATTCAGAAAACATTTTAAGAAATGAAATTGCTTAGCACCTTCACCCCCCTTCCTCCTTACTTCACATCAAATCTAAAATACGTTTAAACGCTCGTATTTTAAGGTTAAATAAATTTTCTAAGTGACTTGGTTTGGGGGGGGGGGCTAAACCCTTTCACCCTGGTAGCACCTTTGACTGCGACCTCAAAATCTTGAGTGTGCTCCAAAATCAAAACAGCTGATCTTCAGAGGTGGAGTCCTCGAGGACACATTTTGAAGTCCTTGGCCTTGGCCTCGAGGCCTCAAGTCCTCGAAAATTGGCCTGTCCTCGGCTCGAGGACAGCACTATATTTTGGAATGTTAAAATTTTGTGGAGCGCTTGAAAAATTTTTTGGAAAACGTTTTTTAGTGGAGATCGCTTGAAAAATTTTTGTGAAGACCTTTTTTTTTTTTTTTTTTTGGAGATCGCCTGAAAAATTTTTGTGAAGACCTTTTTTTTTTTTTTTTGGAGAGCACTTGCGCTTTGTGCCCTTGGTCCTTGGCCTTGGCCTCGAGCATTCCTGTCCTTGGCCTCGAGAGTGTCTGTCCTCGGAAAGGCTGTCCTTGGCCTTGGCCTCGGATTTTTTTTGTGTCCTTGGGCTTGGCCTTGGCCTCGAGCCTTGTGTCCTCGACTCCACCTCTGCTGATCTTTGAAAAAAATGTTTTCATGGATAGTTTGTCATAATCACTAAAGAAGTAGGCTACCGCCTACCGGTAACGATTTTGCAGGCTTACATGTCTCTTCAGCGACACATTGGTAAAGACGTGTCAATACGACAGATTATTGCCTTAGATCACAGATCATAGACCCTAATACAGAATCTATGGCCAGAATTGTGTACAGCAGTTGGTGGCCAGCAATTTCCCAATGAATCGAGAAAACGTTAAAAGAGAATTAGGTTTAAACGTAATTCTTCGTTTTTCCATTATTGTCTGTTGTCTTGATATTACCAGGATGTTCCGAAAATAGTATTTTGAGTAAACCAAAATGGAGGGGCATAAGCAGTCGTTAGGGGGCACGCCCCCCCCCCCCCGGAGCAACGGCCCTGCATTGTATTATTTATGTATTTATTTTTCAAATAAGGAAAGAAAACGACTAGAATTTTGTGTTGTCTTTTGTTTGGTGATTGTCGTTTTCAACCAATCAAAAAATAATGCTGTGCTCGAGCCAAGGACAGCACAATTTCGAAGACTTGTGGGCTTCGAGGCCAAGGACTTGAGCTTCGAGACCAAGGCCAAGGACTTCAAAGCGTGTCCTCGATGACATCCTCGACTTCAAAATGTCCTGAAGGACGTGCTTGCGCACCCCGTAAACTATTCAGCAAAACCCTAGAGTCAATCCATTTCACCCTCTTAAGTGTCAGACCCGAGGGGGCGTCTACTCCTCACCCTCCAAAAATCGATGCCAGTGCACATCACTTAAAACATTCACACAAAAACAAGTTGAAGTAGAAGCGTTTGAAATTTGGTTCACTTGGATAAATCATCTGATGAATAATCAAGGGCGTCAGCAAAACATTTTTCGGGGGGGTCAATAAGAATACAGCCAGTATTAACTACTAAAAATGGAAGAATTTTTGAAATTTGGTAGATTTGAGAGAGTGTGTGAAAATTTGGGAGGGCATGCCCCCTCCCCCTTACCGACGCCTATGTGAACAATCTGGGTGATGCAGCATGTGCATGCGCCGGTCATAATCAGTTAATTCTTTCACGCCAAGCTTAGTACTATAATAACTAGAAATGTCAACCGTGCCGCCTCCGCGGCGGTGCGCGGCCGCGCGTGTGCCGCGTAAATTTTTGCAAAGTCTTGCCGCGCAGCGTAGACTGCGAACGCCTGACAGTTAGGTACTAAAGTTTGCTCTCTCAAATTTGTAACGACTAATATGTTAATTACCGTAAGTGATCTTGCACTGACAGAAGCCTACTATAGTACAGTATTAGTATATCAGGAATTAGCTAAATATCGCTATAGTTCCTTTCACAAAATCAGTCGTTTTTCTGCTAGCAGATGATCATAATGCCATAACTTCGAAAATCGGAACAGTTGAAGGTGGAAACAGGAAATTGAAATTGAATGGCGTTAGATTGAATGCATGAAACAATACTTTGTCAAATTAGGGGGGCTGCCGATCACGCGATACGAGTTTTACGGTCCCTAATCTGAAAAGCTGATTCTAGTTTTGAGTAGTTGCATAGACCTAAAGTAGCTGCTGGAGGAGAATAGCAATTTTGAATTTCAAACTGCCTGGAAATGAAGTTTCAGTTCTCACATTTTGTTAGTTTCGAGATTCAAATTTTTTCTTTGGCAAGATTTTTTGTGCATGCTATAGGCTAACCAGGGCTGACTCCAAAACCATTGAATCTAGAAACTTAAAATTTGGAATGGCAATAGGCTTTTAGTTGAGATTGTGTCTATTGAAATTTGGTGGTGATCAATCACATGGCTGGTGAGGATGGCCACCAAACTTGTGATTGTTTGGCTTATTTGAGAATTGGATTAGATTTAGCTAACCCGTTGGGAATAGTCAGCTAGGCCTACTACAGCTTTATTTTTTGTTCATTGTTGAAGGAGGGGTAGGGCAAGAGTGCTTTAGAACCAACTATCGATAGCCTAAGGTATTTCCAACATTTCTGCCTCATGAATGTATGTTGGTAGAATTTCATGCAAATGAGCAATGAGTTACAGTATTTGCCATAGGTGGGCACGTTAGTCGGTTACATTAGTTTCGTTAACCACTAGTCCGTTAACAAACTTCACACCTCCGTTAATGTTAATCTGTTATTTTCAGATTTTATTAACGGAAGTTAATAAAGTCTGTTACCGGTAATTCGTTAACACTTTGCATGTAATTTACATTTCTTTTATTCACTCGCTTCTAGGACACGTACCTTGGCGCTGTTGACCTAATTGTAAGGAATTATTTATTGCTAGAGTGGCCTTGTTGTGTTTTGGAAGTTACATTTTACAGTCTAATCTAATTTTAAAATAAAAATACGCTCAAATGCACTAACGAAGCTGCGATGGAAAAATCTATGGAAATTGCAAACAGCGATAATTAATAGACCTGTGAGGCTGCAGCTTATTATTTGACTTATAAAAGACCTTTTTTCTCTTTCTTCTAAAAAACTCGTGCTAATACACAACAAGTGTTACCAGTGCAAACCGGTTTGTACCGGTACAATGAAAGAATGGTGCAAGATATTAACCATAAAAACCTTAACAGAAGTTCACAGAATTTAACGGAAGTTAATTTAGTCCGTTAACATGAAAAAAGTTTTAACGGATTAACAAGTTAATGAAAAAGTTAGCTTCGTTATTAACGATTAACGTACTTGTGCCCACCTATGGTATTTGCACACTATATAGTATTCAAATAAGCCTTGCTTTATCAGAATATGACTCTTCAGTGTTCAATGTTGGGAGGCTACTTTGCTAGCAAATTATCAAATTCATGCAATATATTTTTTGTCGTCATATTTTTGTTATTTTGTGTTTAATTCTATGTGGTGCTGCACGGGTGTGGTGCAGTGTTTGCAAAGTTTTGGCGGTGCAGTGTGCAGACAAAATCTTGGCGGTGCGGGTGCAGTAGCCTACAGTGAAAGCAAAAGTGTGCATGAGACATTTCTAGTACCGGTACTAACTGTAGGACCACAGTCGCTGACAGACTGGTGCTTCTGTCTTCAAGTTAAAACTGGTACACGGTATTACGGTAACTAGCCTGGTCTCTCAGACCTGTCTACTTAACTACAACTAGTCAGTTGCTAACTAGTGAGCAGGAAGGTCAATGAAGTGAATCGAATGTGAGTGACCAAGAAAGTAGGTTAGAAGTTTATCTATGCATATTCAGATGGGCTACCGTATTTAATTACCAGTAGGCTACCGTACAAGGTATAGCAGGCTAATCAAACATCTCAGATCCTGGATCCGTGTCAAGGTTTGGTTTTACAGTAGGCTATTAATTCCAGGCCCCATTGAAAACAGAAAAAGCGTAAGCCATAAGGCTCAAGAAAGCGGAAGAGTTAAATTACGGTAACTTACTGCAAAGCGTAGTTACCCATATGCCTTAGCCAAATGTGGGCAAAGTGCAACCTCCGCAATTGCGGAAGTTGCATTGCGCTCTAATTTTTCATTTTGAAACATTGCGGAAGTTGCAGTGCGATTACAGTCTTTAAAATTTGTTGTGCTTTAATTGTGTTGCACTGTCAATTTTTTTTTTCCGCATAATAATACTAATGTAATAGCCTACCGCCATTCTATGATTGAATTTAATTTTGCTCCGATTCAATCTTAGTATTGATAAATGTTGGCCTTTAGCAAATTACTATTTTTCTGTCTAAAATTGCTAAAAAGCAGTATTTGCATTGTGTTGTGAAATTTTAATTGCAGAAGTTAGGTTGCAGTTTAACTTGGTTTGAATGCCATTGCAGAATTGCGTTGCACTGCAACTGAATCAAAAAGTTCATTGCAGAAGTTGTGCTCTGCTGCAAAAACAGAATTAAATTGTGCAATTTTGTTTTGGATTTTAAAAAATTGAAAAGATTATTGCACTTTGTTGCGCAGCATTTTTGATGTTATGTCAGATGTCATTTGTTCTCACCTCTGCCTGTAGGCTGTAGCTTAGCCTATGACTGAATGATTTAGGTAGGCTAACTAGGCTATACTATAAGGTTAAATTGCCACACAGCTAGGCATATGCTGGTGGTAGGCCTTGGATATTCTAAACAGTAAATGCAGTGCTGTTTTTTCAGCCCGATTTGGGATTTTAGAATTTTTAGTTGTCCTGTTTTACATAAAAGTAACACTGAAGCTGGACTGTGGAATGCAGAATGGTTGAAAAATAAACAAAAACAAATGTGCACTTTTATACTAGGCTAATTGACGTAGTGCACTTCTGTACTTTTCTCAAAAGACATGCAGTTAGAGTTATGCACCTCACATGTGCTGTATTGGTGTGCATGCACTTTTGATGGAGTGCTCAATTGCTCATGTTAAAGCTGCTTTTATTCATGTAGCCTACTTGATAAGTACAACACTATACAGTATGGCACCGAGTTAATTTTTTTCCAATCTCTCGTTGATTGATAAGCTAGTCTACTGTCAGTTTACTCTCTTCTAAAGTGTTATGCACTTGTGCACTCGAGATGTTTCAGCAATGCAACCGGTCGGTTCTGGGCAGCTAAATTTACTTTTTCCAATCTCTCATCACCTATCACTTAGCCTACCATCAACCTACTCTCTTCTAAAGTGTGCATGTGCACAGAGGTGGGCGAAATGCTCTTTGAGTTCAGCGATACCAATACTCTCATTTTTGTGTAATTCGATACTCGATACTTTGGATTTTCCTTAATTCGATAGGCCTACCAATATCGATATAGGTGGTGGTTGACTTGAAGACCAGTTGGTCATTTTTGCCATCTCCTGGTGCTTTATTTTTCTGTGCTGTATTTTGAAATCTGAATATTTTGATTTAAGCACAAATAAACATAATTGATTGATTGATATCGCTGATACATTTTAATCATACTTTTTTTGATACGTTTAATATAAATTTAAGCCTTGCAAAATGAACAATTTTGAAGTGATACAAAATTTGAAGGAAGTGGCTAGTGTTACGTTATGTAACGCCCATAAAGAGAATAATAGAGCAAAGAGTGAGCGCCAGTGTTCTCATTGAGCCGATTTTTTTTCAGTAAATCAGCGATTTGTTGGAACAAGGGCAAATAATTTTGGGCAATACAGTAACCATAGCTTTAAAAAATTCAACAAATTTGTGGAAATATGGCATTTGGTATACTTTAATAACGAATTGGTACAAAATTTAGGGCACATAAACATCTTTTTAGAGCATTGGGCACAATTGTTCGAAGGAAATTTGAGCACTTGCCGATTAGCCATAAAGTTAGAGGGAACACTGGTAAGCGCTCATTTGGCTATTTGTTTTCTTTTATTTTTTGAATTATTGTTAGGGTTTGGGCTAGGATTAGAGTTTGGGTTAGGTTTAGGGTTGGGGTTAGCGCTAGGATAGCGATTTCCTTATTCTTACGTAACGTAACAGCTGCCTCTGCCAAATTTGAATATGACTTTCAGTAATGTCAATTTCATTAGCTTTCGCAAAAAGCTTTTTGGGTAGAACTTTTGGTATGTAGTGAGCGACTCAGCTATTGGCCAACATTTCTGATTTGTTGGAATGTAACCAGTGTGCTCTAGGGTTATGAATTTTTCAACTTCTGAAATGAAATTAAATTCCCTGGTTTGCAATCAATGAACTTTTATATGTTAAATATTTCTACATTAATTTTTCATTCTGAAACGAAAAAAAGCTGGCACACCTAATGCAATGAAATTTTCCCGATTTTTGGCATATTTTAACATGTTAATCATGCTGTTTCAAGCAATTTTACCGCTTGGTTTTTAAAGACTTGTACAATTACAAGACAGATTGTATCCAGAAGGGTTGAGGATGGGCTAAACCTGTCTTAGAAAAGCTACAACTATATGGTTGTGCCTGGCAGATATACAGACAAAATAAACACGCTTGAAGAACGTTTTGTTTTCCCCTAGATTTTGTCTCGTTAGCTGCAAGTGAACTGTTTTTTTTTGTTTAGTGTTGACCAGCTTTTCGATTGTAATATGTGAGCCTCACGTGATAATATAGGCTCTGTCTATGGGTCTGCGACATCCTGACGCGACCGACCTGACGTGAGAAAATTCACTCCGGTATTCTTGAGGCCAGGGACATCCTGACGCCCTAACACTCTCTCTAACCCTAGCCCTAGCCCTAACCCTAATGTCAGGATGTCCATGGCGTCAGAATTCCCGGGTGAAAAGTCTCACGTCAGGTCGGTCGCGTCAGGATGTCCTGCTTTGCTGTCTACAACCCTGGGTAATATTATGAAACAAAGAACCACAACCAAGCTCTAAAAAATAGTGAAGACTAATAGTATTTGCAATGAAGCTGAGGTAAAATTTTTGTGCTTACGAAATTTTTTCTTGCAACTGTAATGAAAAACAAAGAGCACACAAAATATTCAAAAAATTCAACTTTTATGTAAGCTTGCTGGGCCTATAATTTACGCATAAATAGCCAAAAGTTTATTAGTGATATGGCTCTTTCAGCATTATATTTAGTAGAAAGTGATGCGACGGTGAAGTAAAGCTGTAGTTGTGAACCATATCTCCAAAATACGTCTGAATATTGGTTGTTGCATTCTTTTTGTTAAATTTTTGGGACTGGTATATATTTATTAAGTTAGAAAGGCATAATTACATATCAGATTTGTTCTTTGCATGAGCGCTGTGAAAAATTATGCAATTGCTGTATAAAAAAGTTGAAACCTGTGATAGATTGAAGCCCCAACTAAAGGCACAAGTTTTGAATGATGACGGTAAATAGAAGAAAATTCTGTGATAAGGGTGCATTAAAAATGTGAAGAAATTGTACAGACTGCCTATGGAAAAGTAGATCTTTGGCAGATATCAAAGTCTTGGGTTTATTTTTCACTCAGACTTTTAGGTCAAATGTCCAATTTCGTGAATTTTTTGTAATTTTAAAAATCTGGAGGTCATTTTTGCGATTGCAGGAAGAAAATTTTGGGGATTGTATTCAAAAACAAGAAGTTTTTCTTTTTTTTTGGTCATTGAGACCAAAACGGTTAATTTTTTTGTGGTAAATTACTAAAACTTTAAGTCAATGACTGTTATTGTTAAATGACCTAAAAACAACCAAACTTAATTTGGATTTTTCAGCAACATGAAATAACAAGGCAAAAAAATCAAAAAACTCTGAAAAATTACCAATGGCACTTGCAATGATCTAACCTGAGGCAAAGCTTGAAGTAGTCGAACATATTGTATTAGCTCATAGCTAAATAGTTGTTAAAAAGGGCTTTTGTGGCTGATTTATATAGTTTGGTGATTGTAGACTGAAAAACTTTTGCTTGCAAGTGTTTTAATTTTTTGAACCTTGTCAAAAGTGAAATAGTTGCCTGCAGTGTTTCCTCTACCTTTATGGCTAATTGACCAGTGCCCAAATTTTCTTGAAACAATTGTGCCCAAAGCTCTAAAAAGATGTTTATGTGCCCTAATTTTTGTACCAATTAAGTATTAAAGTATACCAAATGTCATATTTCCTCTAATTTGTTGGGTTTTCTAAAGCTGTGTTTACCATATTGCCAAAAATTATTTGCCCTTGCTCCAACAAATCACTGATTGGCTGAAAAAAATCAGCCCAGTGAGAACACTGGTTGCCAGTATGCGACAGCCTTAGCACCCTAAAAAAAACTTTTTAAGCAAAAGCGAAATTTTCCAGTTTAAAACAAGTCAGTACAAAATCATTTACTGTAAACCGTAACTGTGTGAGCAGAAGCTTGATTTAGCTATCAGTATTACTCAAAGAAGTAAAAATTGACATTCTAACCATTAAGCTCTTCTTTCATTAGCCTTAAAGGGGCATTGAAGCTTAACTTTTATTGATTTATTGCATTTGAAACAAAATTTGTATTTTTAAAATAATTTTGGAGCTCAACTTCAGAATTCTACGATTACTACATCAAAAGATTGCATTTATATTTTCCCTTATTTCGTACCAGAATTTCTTTCACTTTTTTAAAAATTTGTTTACGTTTGATGTCGCTGTTACTGTTACTAGGGCTACTACACGCTAGCTGACAAAAATCATTACTTACGGTATGTAAGCCTAGCCTATTAAGAAATTATAAAAAACAGTAAAGTCTAGTCTAACCTACAGCAATTTATACAGGTTGGTTTACCCTAATAATTACAAAGAACAACTGGGCCAAAAGTAGGCCTACTTTTCATTTTTTCTTCTAAGTGCACTAAATCAAATATGCTTGTGCGAAAAGATGCAAATTTAAACTACTAAGATGAATTCCACTTTTAAAAACTCATCTAAGTATCGAAGCCACTGCAGAAAACCTGCCAAAGGCACATCGTCACTCCCAGACCTATAATTTGGCAAAGTTGGTTTTGAAATCGCTTATGCAAATTTGATGTAGTGTTGCCCCTGCAAAATTTTTCCCCTTATTTCAAAATCTTTTCCTTTAAAGCTATTTAACCTCAAACAATGAGAAAACAGGACAAAAACGTTGCTAATCAATTATTTTTTATAAATTTGGCATTAAAATTCAAAAATTAGACTTCAATGCCCCTTTAACTCTCCTGAGCATGCCCAAAACACTGACATTCAGACTCATTGGATTGATGTTTTATCAGAATTTGAGATAGTACGATGAAACGTGGTAGCCAGAAGAGAAATCGGTATTATGGAAAAATTTTTTAGAAATCATCAAGCATTACATATATTTAGGGGTGTATACTTTTTGAAGTTACCATAAACTTGCTACTTCTCTTCACTAACAAACTTAATTCAAATGATTGGGAGTGTCACTAACTTACTGATTCAGTTATACATGCTGTATGCAGCTATTTTCATTTTGTTTTAATGGATAATTTGAATATGATTTTTCTGTGAGTCATAAGATTTTTTCAGAGCATAGGTGCGTTAGGTTTTCATAATGTTAACCAAAAAGAAAGTGATTTACGTCATTAACATGTAAAAGTTCATCACTTCCAACATCAGGCATTTGCAGATAAAAAAATCATAACCCTAGTGCACTTGCAACTATTATGATTTGTGGTTTAAAATTCTGACCACCTCTTGCTCTCAGTTTCACTTGAGCCTGTTGGAAGCCATTTGTATTTCACAAAAAAACAGATTTGTGCTGACAAAAGCAATTTGGATTTACCTCTGAACTGTTTTGGTAAGATCAGAGCCTGCTGTCACTATATAGATTGCATTTCTCTTTACCACTAATTGTGCAATCTCCATGGAATACATTTTTCCTTATTGTAGATCACAATTCTCCTTCGTGCATTATCCTAAAAAGTAACAAACACAAAATTTTGCATTGCTTTTTAAAGATCCTGCTCACCACATACCAAAGCAGACAGAGATTGCAACTGAAGAGTTCTGTTTAAAATGTTTATTGCAAAAGCTCAAATGAAATCGACTTTACTGAAAGTCATATTTAGATTTATGCTTAATTGTCAAATCCAGGGCCGTGCCTAGGTGGTTCGGGGCCCCCCCCGAAAACTCAAGAAGGGGCCCCCTCCGAAACGCTTAAATTTGCACATTTTTGCAATCGGCTTAAATAGTCACTTAACTTTCACATTACTAAGACGCGCTACTTTTCTAAAATCAGGATTGTAGAGCAGCACGAAAATTTGCAGTTAAATTTACATTAATGGTATCCAAAACATAAAATAAACCAGTACAGCTGCAGCATACAAGTCAAGTTGTTAACTGCCACTCCGTGTTAACTACAAAAATCATTACAATTATCGTTTGAGAGTGAGTTTTATTTAATTCCAAAACCATTATTACTGTATTGTTACAATGTTACGCGAAAAAATAATTTGGGTAATGGAGCTGTAATTATGAGTTAAAGATGCGATCCTTGTAAGCTGCTGTTGCTGTAGTGACATCAATGATATTCTTGCAAATCTTAAAAATTTTTCTTTCGAGCTTTTGCAGTGGCAAAAGCATCAATGATGCCATTATAATCCAAACTGCGAACACAAGCATTTTCGACAGATAATATTGCTAATGATGAAAGTCTGTCGTCCATGATAGTTGAGCGATGAAAGGTTTTGATCAGTTTTAGAGTGCTAAAACTTCTTTCTGCGCTGGCAACTGAAATGGGGCATGTCATAACCACTCGCAATGCAATGAATAAATTAGGATATACTTCAAGTTATCCCTTTTTACAAATGTAGTCAAGGAAATCTCGTGTGGTCTTGAGACTGTCTCGATGTGTTTTAATAACGTTTACAAATCCTTTCAATTCGTCCTTTAGTTCGAAGGGATCAATGTCTCCCATCGTATTATTGAAAGAAATACATTCATCTAGGAGAGTGTTGTCATCACATGCTTTTAATAAACTTTCTTGGCTAAATAAGAAATTAAAAATTTCAGCCACGGAATGCATTTGCTCAAATCGGTCTTTAAGTGAGGCAATGGCTCGGTCGACTAACTGCAAAAAAAAGTTGGTCTTGAATAGAGACTCTGATTCTTTTGATGCTTCGGTGCATTGTTCTTTAGATTCGTAGTCAAATATCCTCTTTTTCTTCCTTTTTCGCTTTTGCACAAATACACTTTCTACGCCAAGATCTTCAGCAATTTCACGAGCGCTTGTCACTGCGCTGCTGTAGCCGCCTTGTCGATAGTTCTTCAAAAAAGATTGCGTCGCGTGGATTTCAGTTTTTACGACATCTATTGAAATGCCACAAGTTTGCATAAGTTTGCTTGCTTTGTTTACTTGAAACAATATGTCATGCCATATAACAAGTGACAAAATGAACTTCCACGACGAAACAGCATCTATCAATGACTGCACCTCATTGGCTGTTTTCCCGTCTCGCTTCTGTATACAGTGATGTTGCAGTTCTTCGAGTGCATCCAAAACATCAGGCAAATAAAAACGTAATGGCACAATGCAATTAATCCGACTTTCCCACCTGGTTGCAGATAATGATTTGATTGAAAGTTGAACATGCTTTTTCAAAATTGCCCAACGTTGTGTGGAAGCTGAAAACAGAATGTATAATTGAGCCAGTAAACCAAAAAAAAGCAAAGCTTCTGTAGAAGATTTGGCACTGTCCACGACTACTAAATTTAGTGAGTGGTTGGCGCATGGGACATATAGAGCCATTGAATTTAATTCCAAAAGTCTGGCTTGAACCCCAGCTTCTTTTCCCTTCATGTTGGCACCATTGTCATAACATTGTCCACGACAGTCTGCGAGAATAAGCCCTAGTTCTTCCGCACGTTTCATAAATGTTTCCAGTAACCCTTTACCAGTGCTGTCATCCACTTTCAAATATCCTAAAAAAGCCTCTTTCACTACAACTCCAGCTTCTTCATTGCATTCAACATATCGCAAAATAAGAGTCATTTGCTCCTTATGAGAGATGTCCGGTGTGCAGTCGAGACTTATTGCATAATATTTTGCCTGATGTAGCTGTTTGATCAACTCTTTCTCAACATTCTTGGCAAGAATATCAATTAATTCATTTTGAATTTTGTTACTTAAATAGTGGTCCTTTGTTTTGTGTGTAATAATTCGATTCTTTAGTTCGATCAAAACGGGGTCTCTCTTCGCTAGCAGTTCGAATAGTCCTAAAAAATTTCCATTACGTGGCGAGCCCAGTACCTCATCGGATCCTCGAAAAGCTAAATTTCTCTCAGCAAGAAAAGTGACTATGTCGATTAAGCGTTCCAATACTTTCCTCCAAAATGTTCTTTCTGAAAGGAAGATTTCCATTTCTTGTTTGTCCACTGTAGAGTGACAACGAATCCCTTCCCCGAGCATTATCCAATCACTAAAATATTTTTTATGGCTGGCTCCATTTTCATGCTCTTTTAATTTTTTTGCTATACCTTCCCATGTATTACTGCCGGTACAAAATGGGCTTTTCGAAGTGCTAAATAATTTGCAACAAAAGCAAAAAACTTTATCCACTTCACGCGAATATATTAGCCACGACCTAGGAACAATTTCGCCATTGCTCATAACGCGTTTGTAATGAAATGTTGAAAACCTTCGCCTGGCAGCATTTACAGGAAAAGCAATGTCAAGTTGTTGAGGCCCTCTTTTGACAATATCACATCGCTGCGCATCTGATATATATTCTGGCCAGTAGGCTGGATCATTTGAAAGAGGATTAAATGGAGGTTGCGGAGTAAAATCTGAGGTCTCAGTCGCAACTACTGTACTTTCGTTATTAATTTCCACATTAGCTGGAAATAAATCGCTAGAAGGAGGATCTTTCTCAGTCTCCGCATTGTCCAAATTATCCATAATAGCTGAAGCCGCCATACTAGTTTGCTCATGCTGTGCTGTTGCAACATCAGGGGCGTTTTTACAGGAATTAGTAGAATCGTGTGCAGTGCCAAAGAAACGAGTTAACTTAGTCAACTTTTCCTCTGATTTCTTTGCAGACGCTGCCTCTTTTCGTTTTTGTGCGCCACTTTTATAGCTACGCTTCATTTGATGTTAATTTAGTCTAAGCACTAAAAAGAATACAATCGCTTTTTGACTTTTCTATACATAAAAAAATCTGTAGTTTATTATAGTTTCGATAGGGCCGTACGACTTTAAACGTTTTTTGATGAACTTGGTGTTTCTGCCTTATACTGCATCGCTGTTGCACTAAAATGATCGAAAGCAAAATTTCTTATCACTTTATACATCATGCCCGACACTAAAACAGTATTAGTGTTCTCACAGCAGAAAATATTCGGTAGTTTGGTTGAGACACCCAAATTTTGATTTGGGTAATGTAAAACCCAAATAAGTTTCGGTATCTCAATAAAGCTACCCTATATTTTTATTGTGTGATGTTGCTTTATCATTTGATAACTTGTCACTTGGTGGTTGGTGTAGTGGTTACCATTCTTGATTTTTCAATGGGTGACCAGGGCTTGATCCACATCTTAGTAGGCTTACTTTCACAGATTACAAATAGGGATCCTGTACACGGTCCGCAAAGGAGATTGATTGCCTCTCCCGAAAATTGTTTGCCGATAATTATTTCATCACTACTGCCCTGGCCCTTAGCCCTATTGTTTGTCCATTGTACTTTTTCACTTTCGGGTCAACATCCATTCAAGATCGTAGGCTGTCCGGATAAAGTACAAAATATCTTATATCTGCCTGAGTGCTGAGCCTGCTCATATCTTACTTTAACGATATAATTATTGATCAGAAATATAAAACTTGAGCAATTAAACAATATTTTGTCACAAAGTTGTCAAATAAGACAAGACTCCCACACCCTCGCAGAAAATTTTCTCAACTATACATAACCTAACGATTATCCGAACCTCCTGAAAAGATCTATACTGAACTCTAGGAACTTAGGATTTGCTGATATAAATTTTAACTTGATTGCTGACATCTGAAGGCAATCTGACTGTAACTATAACTAAACTGACTCTGACTGGCTGTTGTGCAATCGACTGTTAAGCTTAACATCTGAATTGATTAATTCAGTTGCTGTTTGTTTTTCTGCTAAGACAAAGCGATTGTGATTCTACAGTATTACATCATAGATGAAACTGTAACGCAGCAGCAGAGACACATAGCATAGGTACAGCGAGGGTTTATGCAATTATCTTATGCAATTTCAAATTGACAATACGCTTTCATTCTATTCTAAATATTGAAAAAAATACTAGCACTGATCGATATCAATAATACCAGCTTTTAAAGTAGTAGTAGTAGAGTAAAAAGTGGGGCCCCCATTTTGGCTGGGGCCCCCCCGACCGGGGGGTTCGGGGCTGCCTAGGCACGGCCCTGGTCAAATCATTAAATATTCTTAACTTGGCATGGTGAATGCAATCTTTTATGACTTTGTTGATTTTAAATTAAGTGTATCACATGTTAGGTGCAAAATACTTTACAAAACGGACAGATCATCTCTCATGATGTTGTTGAAACATGGTTCATTGATTGTTTCTACATTACTGGCTATTTGGTCAATGTTTTTCTCAAAGGTGGGCACAAATAGCATTATACCAAAAGTGCAGTGCAACAATCTTTTTAACCAGTAAAAATGCAGTGTAAAATGCACAATTTAGTTTTTTTAATTTCTGAAGTGCAGTGCAACTCCTGACTTCTGCAATAAACTTTATGATTTAATTGAAGTGCAATGCATTTCCACAATTATGGAACGGCATTTTGATACCAAGTTAAAGCACTACTTACCAGTAACTTCCGCAATTAAAATTACAAGATACATGCAAATACTGCGTTTTTGCAATTTTATACAGAAAAAGAGTAAGTACGGTAATTTGCTAAAGGGGGTTGACATTTATCAACATTACAATCTGCAATCAAATGAAACTAAATTAAGTTCAAAGTATAGAATTGCTAAGCTATTAACCAAAGAAATTTTTGAATGCGCAGTGCTATCAAAGATCAACAAATTTTAAAAACTGTAGTCTGCAATGCAAGTTTTGCGATGTTTCAAATAAAAAAATTATAACTCAATGCAATTTGCTCCCTGAAAACCTAGTTCTTTTTTAAAAAATGCAGTGCTGGCGTTGAGGCATTGGGAACACAATATTTTATTTGAACGGCACGGTAATAGAACCCTAGAGTTACCCCTTCCAGAGACGAATTCTTTAACCTATTGTTAGATCAACTGATAAATATGTGACAACATAACAAATTTAACTGCTGTTTTCACGGTTTTATCCGTGAAGTTATTATTGTCAACTGAATTTCAAGTATGTTATTTACTTTTATTCATGTTGGAGATGAATTTTTTGGTGAATAAAATTAACCAACTTTGAGCTTGAAAAAAAAACACACTTGCAGTATTTTTAGGGATTTAGTGCAATGTGCATATTCCGAATGAGAGTAGTTGCAATGAGCTGTTGTTCAAAAAAATAATATCGCCAATACTTTTGCATTGGCGATATGCTGAAAAAACAATAGTAAGTAAGCAATACGTCTAATCAAAGCTAATTCGATGCTGATGTTGATTCGAAAGTATCACGCAATACTTGTATTGCGATACTGCCCATCTCTGCACGTGCACTTGTGCACACGAGATACTTCAGCTCAATCTGAATCAGTTTAGCAACTAGTTTAGTTATCAGCTTAGATTCATGAACAGTAATATATCTGATAAGGAACGCATTCAGACTTTGCTTGAAATATGCACCTGTGCATGTGGTGGAATGTGCACATCTAAAGTGCACATGCACATCATACGTGCTCATGTGCACCAAAGAAGTGCAAATGTATTCTAAAGGAGTGTGCATGTGTACTTTTTGTGCTCCAAAAATTAATTTAACTGCTATAGATTCTTGGAGAATATTTTCATGTAAAAGTGCTGAGCATATCTACTCTGTATTGGGCTATTTTTACAGCACTAGGTCTCGCCGGGGTTTGGATTGGGGCTGGGGGATTAGCTTTCATGGTTAAAATTCACCTACATAATTATGAAATTTTATGACTGATAAGACTATACCTAGGTGGACTAGCTACATGGTTTATATATTTTTGACCTTGGTTAATTATAAATTCTGCCTATTCATATATCCATTAATTCTTCTCTATTTTTATTAAAGTCAAAACTCATATTATGTTAACGAGCTGATCTGTTAACAGGTTAACTGCATTTTGTCTAGCTGCTTAATGCACAGATGCATCAGGTTGTGAGTGTATTTTCATACAAATTAGGCAGTATCTAGCCTAGAAGCTACTTTTGCAAGACAATGCTAATCTTAACATGTGACGCTGCCTACTTAGTAAACTGCTTAGTCCTGTAAAATCGATCAGAAGCTATTTTTGCAAGAAACTGTCTTGTAAAGCATACTTAGTTTGTACAATTTATTCTTACTCTGTATAACAGATAATGCAAATGTTTAACTGGTATCTAACAATATCTGTTTTGAAGCAGGGTGTATAAATGAAATTGTTTACTATGATGAAGAAAACTAATTTGTATTCTTGTATATCTCATAAAAGGCTCATTAATAATTAACCACACCCAAATTTTTTGTAACTTTTTTGGAGTTAAATAAGTGTAGAAAAACTGTAATAATGTATATTATTTTAGTTTTCCATAAAGTTATTCAATTGTCAGATACAGTGAAAATTGGTTGATTAACAATTACAACCAGTTCTTTGTTATGACACCAAAATGAGCTGGGACCCAAGGTGGATATATTAATCAAAGACCAATGCGTTTTATTAATTTTGCTTTCAAAACGTTTTGCGAATAAAATCATCAAATAAAATGCAGTAACTGCAAGTTATGCTATCACAATATAATCATTATATTGTCAACTAGCAACTTAGCTCATTGTAATATGCGTATTTGCAAGTTAGGTAATTGTTATTTTATGATTCAATAACTTGGTGAGTTATGAGCAAAATGTGTATATCAATTAAATTGACTTTCAGCAATCTCGTTGCTGAGTTGCAGCATGCACTTGACTATGTTGTTTTTAATTGCAGCAAATTTTCCTGTGTAATATATATTTGAAATGGCAAGTGCTGTTGATTTTCCCAATGAGTTGTGTGAAACTTCTATGCCTTATGTTGTATTAACTGGATTAGATGTTAAATACAATGCTGTGCATCAATCAATTTGGGATGGCTTCATTAATAATCGACGCCATGATCGACTGCAGTTGTCATTTGCTTGTCTTGAAGGAGATCATCAGTATCCACAATCAAAGCCAAAACGAATGTCGTATGATTGGTACATTCCTAAGGGGCTGCTTAAATCTGGCTGGTTGGTTAAACATTTGAAACAAATCCCTTCTATTGTAGTTGTATTTTTTGAATTGGACTGGGATGATTTGGCTTGGAGAGAACGGCATCAGGCTTGTGCTTCTCGTGTGCAAGTTGTTCGATCTAGTTTGCAAGGCAGAACTACTAAAGTGGCTGTTGTGCTGATTCAAAAAAGCTCTCCACTGCCTCCTGGTGAGGATATGATTGCTGCTGAGAGAGCTGCTGCATTGTGTAGTGCCTGTGATTTGTCTGCTAAATCCCTCTTTGTTCTGCCACATACTGATCACTTGATTGGATACATCATTCGGCTTGAAAATGCATTTTACGATCTTGCACAGACTTATTATCACACTGAATGTCGACGAGTGAAATCTCATAAGGAATTTTTGAACAAAACCACTCATCAGCTTTTATTTCCACGCCACCAATTCAAAATAGCTTTCTTCAGCGAAATAATGCAGGATCCTGCCACTGCACTCAAGCATTACCAGCAATCGTACAATCACATTCATGAGCTCCGCCTTCATGATTCCAACAACCTTGAAGTGAAATTAGTGGGTGGTTATGTGAATTACAAAATTTGCAAGCTCTGTTTTTTGAAGTTAAATGCACCCATTGATGCAATAAATCAATTTCAACGTCATATTGACTTGTTCAAGCCATTGTGTGGTAGCAAAGAGTTATTGTTTGAACATAATGCTTGGCTAAGTAAGCAGTTCTCAGTGTTTGGAGATTTATTTAATGAAGCAATTGGTGCCACTGGATTGACTGCTGTGCAAACCCAACACCCAGGATTTTATTTCCAGCGAGCAGCCCATTATGCTCAAGTTAGGAAACAACTTGCACTAGCAATATGTTTGCCTGTGAAAGATGAAGCTTACCCGTCTGATGATCCCCTGCACTGTGACAAACTCGAGTACTTTGGGCAGCGGCCATGGAGACAAGGTCATCAGCGCATTGATCTTTCTGACACCAGCCGTGAGAAAGAAGGAACTTTAGCTTTAAAGTTGAAGGAACTAAAAATCGATCACTCGCGATTGATCATTCCATTGCTTAGCTCAGCCGTGTCACAATGCAAGAAGTTTCATTGTCCAAGATTGAGGCAATATTTGAAGATTGAATTGGGTCAAGAGTATTACTTTGCTCTTCAATTCGACAAAGCTAAGATAATAATAGAACGGGAGATAGATGAATATCGTGAAGGTTGTTGGTCGTCGATTCTTACCCATCTGCTTGTCATGCTGCTTGATTGTGCCTACATGACCGTACATATATCAGGCTATTTCACTAGTGCGTGTGAGTTGCTTGGACGATTCTCGCAGCTCCCTCTGCAATACAAATCGGTGATACAAGATAATCTCTATGACATTATTTGTGGATGTCCTCCTAAGCATGTTTTTGGTGGAGAAATTTTTCCACTGTCATTTGTTGGCAGTAAAGTATCCTCAACGGATAAAACTGTTTCTGGCTGGCAAACTGCTCTATCTGATTCGACCAGTCCTTGTGCTGTTGAAATTGAGAAGCTGAAATCTTTCATCGAGTGCAAAGTTGTGTTTGCCCAGTCAGAGTTTACACTTGATACTTGTATCAAGCTTTTTGTTTGCATTTGTGTTACTTGTCCTAAACCCGTTCGATTTTCTGAGCTCTCACTTTTCTTTAGTGATTCGTCTTATGATCAGTTTTGTGTTCTTTCCGGTGATCCCATTGACGGGAGTGATGATAATGATTTAAACCTTGAACCATGGGAAGTTACAGTCCTTGAATTTGAATTTCCAGTCAATAATTTTGATGTTTCAAAGTCTTTGAGTGTTCAAAGTGTTTCACTTGGACTAATTGGATCAAACTCGACCACAGGGGCTGCACTCACTTTTAAGCAGAAAGTGTCAACTAATCTTCCATCTACTAATGTCATTTGGACGAAGCCTGCCCTGCTGAAAGAGCAATGGCGAGATATTTCAGACAGAAGCTCTGTTCATGTGTCGGAGCGAACCTCAAAACTTGCCATTGAGTTTATCCACAAAGCTCCAGCTTTAGTAGGTGAAATCTTTCCCATTCGATTGTACATCCGTTCTGAAGAGGAATCCGTGGTTGCTAAGGATGTTTTAATTTTAGTGACAATCAAACCGGAATCGGATGATATTGTCTTTCAGAACGCAACACTTTCTGCTTCTGGCCACCAGTTAAATGGTTCTGCCAAGACAGTTGAACTGAGTTGCGGCGATTTAAAAGCTGGTGATAAGACGGATTTGAATGTTTACTTCAAAGCAACTCACGCTGGTTCTTTGGCGTTGGATTTCCGCATTTCCTACCAAGTGCAAGATATTCCTGTTCTACGAAGTGACAACACACAGCAGAAATCAATCGCTTGTTCTAGTTCAGCTTCAAAAGATATTACGATTGATGTTCAATCACCATTCAACTTTACTTCTCGAGTGACATCAATGAGTTTTGAATCTTTATCATCTGTCAACATCAATGAGCCTTTTCTCGTCTTAACCACGTTGATATCTCAGAGTTGTTGGCCGATTGAAATTGTATCTGGAACTCCAACAATGACAAGCAAAGATTTTGAACTGATTGGGGAACCTGCGAATATCAAAGTTGTGATGTCAAAAGAAGAGAGTGTGATGGATTGTATGAATGTGGTTTGCAACAAAACATCGCAGTCTGACAAACTTGCTACTGTTGGTGCATACGTTTTGCGTTGGAGACGTTTAGAAGCAGAGTTTGTTGTATCGTCAACACTTAAACTTCCAAAAGTTGAAATCGGTTTTCCTGCGATCCGCATTAAAGCAAACATGCCTGCCTTCGCAACATTACGAAAACCCACACTAGTAAAATACTTTATTGAGAACCAGAGCGAAGAGTCTAAACAAATCGAACTTTCCTTTGCAGCAGCTGATGCTTTCATATACTCTGGTCCAAAGCAGACTAAAAATTTCCTAGCTCCCTTGTCAACAATTACAGCTTCGTTTAGTGTCGTACCTTTGATGCTTGGTTTTCAAGCTTTGCCCCAGTTAAAGATACAAGTTTGCAAGCCCGTAGAAGGTGATGAAGGGGTTGCTCAGAAATTCGAAGAAATCGACACCTCGGCTTTACCCTCGCATTTGACTATAAAACCAAACGAATATCAGCGTAGTCTGCCTGTTGAAGTCGCGTAAGAGAGTTAGAAATGTACTTATGGAGTTATATTTGTTCGTTTCAGTAAAATTTGTCTAGTTGATCAAGTCCATTCGTCCAGGGAACAAAAAAGTAGGACGAATACAAATTAGACGAATTCTACTGTAATGTAAGCATTTCGACATATTTTTTTATGATTTGATGCTTTAATTACATGTTTTTACCACATATTTTGTCCTCAATGTCCTGTTTGAGCTGTCAGTACTGGTATTAAAATTCTTCAATGGAAAAAATAAACGCGGGATGCTTTTCGAAAAAGCATTTGTCATGCAATATCATTTGCAGCAGTAGTAAAAAATTAATTAAAATTGGGTGTAGATTTAATCACTGTGCATTGTGCATCGCTAGCGTTGACTGGAGCTTCATTAATATTTTTTAACCATCCAGAACATTGATTTGACGCCAGTGAATCCGATTTTAAAGTTTATTTTTGTCGCTAGTATGATAGAGGTTTATGTGATTGATTTGCAGAATGTATTGTACAGCAACTTTGAATGCCTTGTGTCTGCTCTGATTGTCATCATTTGGAAGTACTTTTTGCATTAATTTGCCACTATTAGTCATTTGTAACAAAAACAACTCACTATTTTTGAAAATTGATTTTTCATTGAAACTTTTATGCTGTTAGTCGGTGCTATATTTTCAACATGTTACTAATGTTTAGTGAAATTTTGCGAATTCTTTATGTCGCGTATTTCTGCAATGTGCTGTAAGTGCTTTGTTCAGTTTGGATTTGTTGATTCTCATCTAGCATCTTTAAAGAAGGACATTCACAAGGTCAATCAAATAAAGTCAACGCCATTTAAAAGCAGGCGCTTGTTAATGCCAGTGGGTTTATTTTTAACAATATCACTAAAAAAATTTCTTGTTTTGTCATTAACAACAGCATCACTGTTTAATGACCCCGAATTTGCATGCTTCAAATCTCATTTTATTTGAGAAATATTACTATGCAGAAATATGGGTACTTTACACAATTATGCTATCGATATAGGTGACGCGAGCGAAATTACAATTTGCAGTTCTAAACGAGATGTTGTTTGCTCAATGCTCAGACTCTCTCATCTCTTACTCAGATTTTACCAAAAAAATTGTAGCAATCAGCAGAATTGAACCTATGATCGCAAGTGTAACACTCTGCGACGGGAGATTTGGATGATTATCGTGCTTGTATCGTGACCCAAATTTTCGATTTGTTCTGCATTCTGCCATCGGTGACTTGGAGTGACTCGATGTTTCGTTAGCCCCGATTTGCTGGAGAATCTCCGAAGGCGGTGCCTCAATTTAAAATACGCTTTGAGACCTTTCAGCTCCACCGTTTTGTGGCGAATATTCAAACGACAGGTGATGCGAAGCTGCAATTTATAGCTCAGATATTAAATTTGTGCAATTTTGTTTATTTTTATGCTATCACATGTAGCTAAGTATATTAATACCGGTTATATGTTTTTGATTTACTTGTTTGAAAAATATTCTATACTTGCAATTTATTTTGTTTTGAGGTTTGTGTAATATTATCAATGGATCATCTTGTAATACTTGTTCGAACGTTTCAGGTTTCTAGGTATAACTTGTAAAAATGGATGTGGTGACGGCTGTGAAGAATTATGTGTCACGGATGATCACCGACACTGGACCTGGAATGAAGGCGTTGCTAATGGACAAGGAAACGACGGGGATAGTAAGCATGGTGTACGCGAAATCGGAAATATCGCAGAAGGAAGTTTACTTATTCGAGTCTATTGACTCCATGCACAGTGATGACATGAAGCATTTAAAAGTGATCGCGTTTGTTCGCCCGACTGAGCGAAACATCCAACTTCTCTGCCAGGAACTGAAGCAGCCGAGGTACGGGAAGTATTTCCTCTACTTCAGCCATGCTGTGAGCAAATCCGATGTGAAATTGCTGGCAGAGAGCGACGAGAACGAATGCGTCTGCGACATCCACGAGTTTTTTGCCGACTTTTACCCAGTCGACGTCAGACATTTCACTCTGAACGTCACATCGTGCTCTCGCCATTTTGTGTGGAAACCTGCCAAACTTAACAGAGTCTGTCTAGGATTGACTTCCGTCCTACTTTCATTGAAGAAATGTCCAATGATCCGCTACCAAGATAGCTCTGAAATGTGCCGTCATCTTGCAGACAGCGTGAAACTCCTTATATCTCGCGAAGCGTCGCTTTTTGATTTCCGTCGCTCCGACTCTACTCCTTTGCTGCTAATCATTGACAGACGGAGTGACCCTATTACTCCGATACTCAACCAATGGACTTACCAAGCAATGACTCATGAACTTCTAGGCATCCACAACTGCAGAGTTAATCTTTCGCAAGTACCAGGCATCAGTAAAGATCTCCAAGAAGTTGTGCTTTCTCCTTTACAAGACCAATTTTACCGTGAAAATTTGTACAAAAACTTTGGCGAAATTGGCACCAGTATCAAAGACTTAATGGAAGAATTTCAGACAAAAACTAGAAGCCAGCAAAAAGTTGATTCCATTGAAGACATGAAAGCGTTTGTTGAGAATTATCCCCAGTTTAAGAAAATGTCAGGGACAGTGTCAAAGCATGTGAGTGTGGTAGGAGAATTATCGCGCATCGTCGCAAATAAAAACCTGCTTGAAATTTCCGAGTGCGAGCAAGACATCGCCTGCCAAAATGATCACTCGAACGCGTTGCAGAGAGTGCGCGCGCTGCTGAAACACCAGAAAACCAGCCGCGTTGACGCCCTAAGACTCGTGGCGCTCTACTCCCTTCGCTATATGGCGCACTCGAACAACGCCACTACATCCTTGAGTGATCGACTTGGCTCTCAAGAAAGCAAACAGCTGATCAACGCCTTTATCAAGTATGGCAGTCTGGGAGGCCGTTCAAGCTATTCTGCCGAGAAACCGAATCCGATTGCAATGACGAAGAAGTTCTTCAAAGGTTTGAAAGGCGTTGAAAACGTTTACACGCAACACACCCCACAGCTGAAAGAAATATTGGATGACTTGTTCAAAGGCAGACTTTCCGAATCCGAGTTTCCTTATGCCGGTTCGTCTGTGATGTCAGAGCGCCCGTGTGACGTCATCGTGTTCATTGTGGGCGGCACTACCTACGAGGAGGTCGCATACATCGCATCGCTAAACACTTCAAACCCGAGCGCTCGGGTGCTTCTAGGCGGAACCTCCATTCTAAACTTTTCTAGTTTTGGTGACGAAGTTAGAGCAGCTTGTAGCATGTAATCCTGTCATTGATGTTCGCAACACGTGCAATTTACTCTCGACAGTAGAAACGTTCACCGTTGTGTGTTAATTTGAACGCACAAGAGCGTAAAATCAGCGTCAAAATTGAGAAAGAAATAAAAAATCTCATTTAAGGACTAATCATAGAAGCTAACGTAAATCTTTATACTACGTCTTATGCTAATTGTTTACGTCATTCTATTTTTACCGATCTTACTGCGCTGCTACTGATAGGGCTTTATTCGCTTGGACTCGTGTTACGAGAGGGAGTATAAGCCTAGCTATCCGGCTTGAGTGCAAGTTTTGTGCGCTAATAAAAATCTTAAAGGTGATTACATCCGAGCTTGAGCTTCAAATGTCTGCTTCACAGCATCCGTACTTGACGTCCAACTAAAACAAAAGGACACTGTGGAACCTCCATTGTGCGCGGTGGACAAGTGACAGCTCGACTTGTAGACCGAATGGTCCCATCGCTTTATCGGAAATAAACATGTTGCAAATTCCAAGTTTTCTTTTCCAGTTCCAACGTGAACCCGTAAAAGTTTGCAAATATTTTTTAATTTATCAGCGCCTTAAGTTGGCTTTCGTGATGCGACGCTACTTATCTGCCAACCTACTGATCAAGATGTAGATCAATTTATTTCATTCAATATGTTTTTTGAAGAAAATATTTATTACGTTGTGTAATATTCAGTGAAAACCAATCATTGCGGCACATTTTCTTCGGGATTTCATATAATGCTGCTGGAATATTTTTTGCTTAACTTTTTACGTTGCGGTTCCAACCCGGCCGTGCCTGTTGTGTATTCTTTCATAGCATTGGTCCGATCATAGTGTTAAAGGTTTCTGCGCGTTAAAACCCAGACATATATTCATCTCTCAGCCGCCCAAACGGCCCAGTCTGTCAGTGCATCGCCAAACAGTAGATATTATTCCTACATTCTTTGGACAATTGTCTCTAATCCCGCCCACTTTTCTGCGGATTTGTTTTCTAAATGCATTTTAATACTGTACTTTCCCTTTTGATCAGTCCTATCTTTTCGACTGAGACCTTGAAACGTTTCACTTCACACACGTAGATGATCTTAAGAACTTATGCAATGGTGAAGAGCAGACCATTTGAGGCCATTCATACCGAATCGGGTTTCACAATCTTCACCCGATGAATCTTTTTTGTCACCATGTTTGTGGGATTCATCTCGCGTAACCGAAATCAACTGCAACTAGTATTGAATATTGCCGATCTAGGTAGTGTACTTAGTTGTTTCTTGTTGTTTTCTGTGCCCTTAGAATGTAAAACAAATTTTCTGTTTATAGCACTGATTAACCGTTTTTGCGTTTTACGTTGTTGGAATATTTATGTCGTCAAACGTTTAATTTTATGTTTTCGTAATCTAACAGTGATGTAATAATTATATTGTCATGGATAATAATGTATCTCCGCCCAAACCCTGGGAGATGCACCAAGCTCAAACTCAGACCAACAACTACGGCTCACTGCGCTCGTCTTCAGATGCCCCTGAAAGGAAAGCCCCCCCAGTTCCCCCTCGTCCCACTCAACAGGTAGTGCTTCTATTGTTAATATTTCGCTATGTGTCGTAATTCTGCTCCTGAATTAACTTTTTCAACATCGAACAAGCAATTTTTGTATCGATCTTGACATGAAAACCTCTGACAACCTTGTGTGCTGATCACTAGTTTATGGACACCTCTAATTTATTGTGACGAAACACTTCTTCATTTCAGCGCGCTTCAACTCCTTTGTATCGGTCCAACTTCGGAGGTTGTGGGTATAATTCGTACGGGGGAGGTTATGGATTAGGTACGTTTTCAATCATTGTAAACGTGTGACGTTGGAGAGTAGAAACATATCTTCACAGATATGCAATTGCGAAGTTCATGTTTTTTTATCAAGTTGGCCGGGGCACAGCTTCAATCACGCGGCACCCGTCTACGAATACCAATTTTTATTGTCTTTGGTTTGATCTTGTATGGGAATTGAACCCGAGTTCAGTGTTTCGGTGAAGACGCTGCAGTGCTGTCTCGCGTTGTTGGACTCCAACAGCAATTACCAAAACTGCTTTGGATTATATAAACCACACAAGGAAACGCTGAAGGTTTTCTCTCGACCTGTTGAGGACAATCGAACTTCATCAAGGCCAAGGATGGTCAACAACCTGCAATCTGCGACCATAGCAACATCTCTTTATCGCCTGTTTTTCCGTGAGGACTAACAGTATATTGAGCTCTCCACACTCAAGTGTAGTCCTAGGCCAACGTAATATGCGGACTGCTTTCCTATTTCAACGATATTTAATCCTTTTCTGTTCCAGGTGGCTATGGAATGTACGGCGGTGGTAGTCCGTATTACGGAGGTGGAATGTACGGATCCACGTACCGAGGGTTTGGTTCCCCGGGCAGCTTCACGCAGCAGGCGGAGGACAACACACGACAGGCGTTTCAATCCGTCGAAAGCATTGTGCGGGCTTTCACTTCGGTATGTCATCAAAATTTTAGCCTTTGTGATTGTGGTAAGAATTTTGCTCTCGAAGTTGCCTTGGCCAGGAAATAGCGAAGAGCCTTTTGGGTCTGCGAATCAAGCTGCCACCTGCCTTCCACTCCGTGGAGTGTCGGGGCTTCACACTCTTCCTTTTTTATGCTGAACGTTAAGCAGGTAAGCTGTGCATGCCTATTTTAGTACTCTGATATGACCCGACTGGGAATCGAACCCGAGTCTACCGTTTCAGTAGCAGACGCTCTATACACTCTACGTCTGATCGGATTGGTTGCAGACTTAAAGCGAACGTCGCTAAAGGTTGGCGCGGAGTCTTTTAAAACCCCTCTGCAGCAACTTCAAGTCATTCTTTTGAGTTCGATTACAAATAGATGTGTTCCACTGTTCCTATTAATTAATGTAACAGAACCCTAAGTGTTCTATCTAGCGTTGTTTTTACGATGATTATTTCTGCTTTGTGGCTTCAAACAAGCAACAAATCGAAGTAGGAAGAATCACAAACCAACGGGAAACTTCGAACATTTTACTAACTTTCAGGTGTCGACCATGTTGGAGTCGACGCTGGGCGCGGTGTACAGCTCGTTTCGCGCAGTTCTTGATGTAGCCGACCACTTTTCACGCGTCAAAGCAACGTTCACCGATATCTTGTCATCCATCGCTGTCTTCAGGTGTGCTGCGTTGCTTAAGAGTTGTTTAAATGTTCTGGGAAAACTTTCTATTGATTTAGTGTATCTTTGTTTTTTAGTCTGTGGTTGGGTTTAAAAAGTCCTAAATAACTCTTCACCTTTTAAATTGTTTAGACACCCTTCATATTATTAATGGATTAAACGGACTGTTGGGTGGTATAGAATTTCAATTTTTGTTGATTTAGCGCTGTGGTAATGTGTTTAAAGTATATCTTTGTATAGTTTAAGTTTTAGTCTGTTTAAGTTTAGTTCTGATTTGGAAATAGCAACCCTGTACGCGATAGTGCATTGACGTTCTCACGTTATTCCACGGCATCGCACAGGAGCCATTCACCCAACAAGCTGGAAGTGGCGTTCGCTGACCGAAGCACCCATCAACAGTGGCCCCCCGTTTGGTGATGTGTTAATAGGTGGGTTGAGTGGAAATGGCCACTCTCTCTCCCAGGTTTTCTAGCACAACGCTGGGGCTTTATGGTGGCATTTTATTGCACCATGCTCTCAACCACTAAAATTTTAAGTTTGTCTTGGGGGGCTTTTTAGTGTCTCTCGGCCAAAACCTTTTCAATTAAATTTATGTTCTACAAGTACCAAAACTTCCTAGCCACAAGACCGACTTGATTGATTTGATAAACAGAGGATTACTTTTCAGCGTTTGTGGAAAGTGATTTTAATAAATAAAGTTTGTCTTATTAAATCTGAAAAGCTAAGTTGTATTCTCATCCACATTCCACACGATGTGAAAATAAATTGTATTTTCTAGATAACTAATATCGCTCTCGCAAAACGACATTTTAGATTCTTTCGATTTCTGTATCGACGAGCTTTAGCGGCATTAGGCGCGACTACTTGTGATGAAGCGTGGGACTCTTCCGCTGCTAGTGGCACCTCAGTGAGTAGGCTTTAATAGTACTCTGTTAATCGGTAATATTTGACATCGCCAAATGAATGAAAATGTGGACCTTTTTGCAGAAAGAGCCAGCCGAATGGCGATATTTTGGCGCCGCCGCGCTACTTCCACTAGACTGCTTTCAACTTCGTTTAAATATCTTTTTTCAATTAATTGTTGGTATCCACTTTTCAAATGGCCTATTAAAGCACAGCTTTCAACCGATCAGTGGTTGAGTGGATAGAGCGTCTGCTACTAAAACAGCAGACTGTGGTTCGATTCCCGGTCTAGTCAAACCAAAGACCTTAAAAATTAGTATTCACAGCTTCCCTGCATAGCGTTCAGCAATAATTAAAAGAGACAGTGTGAACATGAAATCTCCATGTGAAGTAGACTGGAGGGCAGGTGGTAACTTAACTCGAAGGCTGAAAGGTCCCTTCGCTGTCTCCTGGCCAAGGCATCTTGGTGAATAAAAATGTAATTACAATTACTTTAAGGACTAGATGGAGACTAGGGTGTTTCATTTTTTCACCATTTTTTATTTAAAATACGTTTGGGGTCGCATCTGATAGAGTTTTGGATACCGATCATATCTGTAAATTTTTTTCGATTATGACGTCATTAACAGGTTTCAGCGCGCGTTTGAAATTACGTCATAAGGCATTTTAGCGAAAATTGCGTATCTCGAAAACGGCTTACGCTAGAAAGTTGTGAGTGGTGTCAAAATACGCAGAAGGGTCGGTTTTCTATACCTTCACTAAAGACTAAAACTGCGTATCTGCAATCAAAAACAAGTTATTTGAAAAAAAACTACATTTAAGCTGTTTTGGAAACCCTAGAGTAATCTTTTTATTTTCTTGTTATTAAAATCTTATTTGAACACAGGGCAAACGTAAATTTGATAAGGAGAACACAAGATAACTTTTTAAGCATAATTTACCTACATGTGCTTGCAGATTAGACAATGGGAAAGGGAATGGAACTCTCAACTTTGCTAGTCTAAGCTTGATAACTTAGTAGCACTTTGCTTACCTAACGCGTAAAATTTTTCTGTTTAAATCTTTCTACAAAACTTTACTGACGACCTTATTCACAAAATTTTTATTTATTAATCATTGACACTTATAAGTTTACATTCTGCATTGCGAAAGAAAGTGCGTAATCGCATTTCAGTAGCCTTCATTTGATCAGGAATATCACATAGCCTTTAGTGTACCAGTCCTTTCAATTTGCCAATTCTCCGTTTGTTTGCACTGTTGGTATTTTCAACTGCCTTCCAAAAATTGCGATGAAACCTGGTTCAATGTGATGCAAGGTGCTTCTTTGCTTTGGGTGGTAAGAAAATGCTTCAGATTACTGCTTCTGTTTATTAGACACGTTTCGATGTTTACTTGTGCAGGCCGGGAGCTGGTCTTGACTGCTTCTATAGAATATGGTGGTACTTTTGCATATACACTCAAAGCAACGCTTTTGGGTGAAAACCATTGTGATGCCATGCTTCACGTAGTGCTTCCATAAAACATCTACCAGTTTAGGTTCACTTTCACGCCAAGCGAAAATAGGTTCTCTTTGAAAAAGAGTAATGGATATACCGACAAAATATAAGAGGCTATTTTAATTAGTCTTGCTCTTTGATCAGGTGTGATTTGTCCAGTGCCAAATACAACTGCACGCAGATATCCTTTGGCCGTAGTAATTTTTTCTACTGAAAGAAGCTGATCTGATGACTGTTATCGAATAGAAGTTAAACGTCTATCCACCAAGATACATCTAGTGTCACTTTCTGAAACAAGCTTTCTAGTATACCTTTTTAGCCAATCACTTCTTTTGGCTCAAACTGAATCTCATCTTCTTCACTAGTGTCACTAGAATCAACTTCAATAGCGGTATTTGTAATAAGTTCAAAGCTTCTCAATTTGCGTGGCACAACCATAACTTAATCATCTCAACTTTCACGTTAATTTTGGTACTCGTTAGTTGCTCTAAATTCTTTACTTCGCCTCTTCGCTTCAGCTTATTTAAAGTAACTTGCTTTTTTCTGGAACATATCATCTCTGTGAGTAGGTAGGATCATGCTTCTCTCCGTTTGCTGGTCTATCAAAACAGATATCTCTTCCTTTAGAATTCGATCTTCCCTCTGGCAGCCACATGAAATCTTGTCATTGATTATTTTCCGAAATAATACGCTTGCATTTGCATGTATCAAAAAGTCAGCCCAACCAATCTTCCGAAATTCGCGTAGCCCCGCTTTTACCAACTTCAGCTCGTTTCTTTGCTCCTTCAAATTTTGTTACCAAATGTTACAGTTTTGTCTGAACTCAGTTGTAGTTGAGAATTAATAAACTTGCAGCTTTCTGTATGTCAATAACGTCATTGACTATTATTTCGTAAGTAAAACAGGTGTTTTCTTTAAAAACTGTGATCTCGAGTCGCTATAAAGCCTACGTAAATAATAGTGATGATTGACCACATCTATACTAAGGGGAAGCTTATCCTCTTCCAATTTTACATTCTCAACCAACGAATTTTCAGCATCTGATCTTTTCAAACCCATCTTTTCATTCCTTTGCCTTTGTTGGTTCTCCTTCATTTTACCGCAATCTAACTGTTTAACTCTAACAAATAGCCTGCTCAGCTATGACATTAACATACTCTTCTAGTACATTCCGAAATTTTCTTATTAATGCAATACAATTTTATTAATGCATATATAAACATTATTGCACAGTAATGGACTATATGATTGTGTAGTCAAAAAGCCTACAGCTGGTCTTATAAATGTACTAGCTGTGTATTTAAAATAGCGTTAATGCCAAAATACAGTTTTTTTCTAATAACTTTTTTTTGGTTGCAGATACGCAGTTTTAGTCTCTAGTGAAGGTATAGAAAACCGATCCTTTTGCGTATTTTGACGCCACTCACAACTTTCTAGCGTAAGCCGTTTTCGAGATACGGAATTTTCGCTAAAATGCCTTATGACGTAATTTCAAACGCGCGCTGAAACCTGTTAATGACGTCATAATCGAAAAAAATTTACAGATATGATCGGTATCCAAAACTCTATCAGATGCGACCCCAAACGTATTTTAAATAAAAAATGGTGAAAAAATGAAACACACTAATGGAGACCAGTCTGATATTTTTCAGTCTTGGCATGCGACTGTTTTCACTTGCAGAAGCCTTCTTCCCCCATGCAAAAAAAGTCGTGGCCGATCATGCTCTTTGCTGCTGTAGTGATGGGAGGACCTTACCTTATATGGAAACTGCTACGTGGAGGAGATCAGCAAAAGTGGGTGATGCGAAGGTTTTGATTTCTTTGTTAGTTCTGTTTTTGAAGGTCAATGATTCCAAAAATTTATTTGTCGAGCTCTTGAAACGGTTATTCTGAGCTGGAAATGTCGGAAAGATGAAAATATTCATCGCTTTTTAACTCTTATCCTTGCAGATCACCTCTGGTTTCGTATTCTGTTCCGATTGGGTGTTGTTAGAAGTGCCATTGGTTTTAACATTCTAATGAACGTGGAATTAAATCTTGTGGAAATAATTTTGACCATAAATGGTAAAAATAAATTTGAAGACCCAGCCATCCAACATTATTATAAATTGTGCAGCTGCAGTAAACGAATATTTTAGTACACGGTTTTCTAGCGCTTATCTCGCACAAAATTTGTCGACAACATTTAACGAAGGAAAGCCGCAAAGCGATGAGTTGCAACAGTGTTTTTCTAGCGGTTTACTTTCGTCGTTATCGTGCAGAGGCTCGCAGCTGATAGAGCGCTAGGTTAGCGTCTTCAAGTCAAGGAAACAAAATAACTTCAACTATTTTGAAGAGTTCAACGGTGGCTACGTCCTAATTTTTCCTTTCAGGCAATCCGTGGCGTCATGGATGAATGGCGACGGTGATCACGTGATAGCGAAAGCGGAGTTTGACTTCCAAAGTGCAAGTAGCGAGGAGTTGAACTTCCAGGCCGGAGATAGAATCATTCTCGCCCCGAGAGGTAGGGGTTAAGTGTTAATCATTCTGGCCCCGAGAGCTGGAGTTGAGTATTATACTTTGATGTTTGGAGGCAGCATTTTTGCATCTAAAATTATTTTGCGCAGTTTATGGTGTCCCACTGGCAATACGTTGTGATTCTCGACTGGAGGATTGTTTTCAAACTGGGTCAAGTTGCAAGTTGGTTTTCATATTTTGTTTTTTTGTTTCGTGTTGCATATTTGTAAGTTGCAGATCTTCAGCCTAACATTCGTGGTTGGTTGCTGGGAACCATGGACGGAAAAACCCCTGGTTATCTTCCATCCAACTACGTCAAAGTGCTGGGCTTAAAACGGGGCCAACGTCAAACCCCGACCCCGGAAGTGCGGCCGGCACCGGGAGAACAATCAAGCAGCCAGGCAGTGGAGGAGGAGGTGAGCTTGCTGGTGCTCGGATCCCTTTTTTTTATTGAGACGATTCTGTGTATAAGATTATTTGAAGAGACAAGTCGACTGCCCTCAGTAATTTTAGTAGGCCTACTAACTATTGACTGGTATTGTGTACGGGATTGATTTGCGACTTAACGAGCTTATGATCTATCTACCTTGTACATTGTGGAGCATATTTAAAAAAGTTAGCTCATTTGTCCTGCTTAATTTACCCCAGGTAAATACTGTAACAGTCGTGGCTTCTTAAAATTGACTGCATTTCGCCACCAATTTTTGTAAATTGGTAGCTGTTACGGTGTTGAGCCACAAGCTCTGAAGAAATAAAAAATTCCGCGATCAATTTGGTAGTTTTTTTTGACATAGTTTAGTTAAATTTGAACTCTATTTCCACGTGTAAAGTAAACGAATTGCTTTACCACACTGTATACTAATGCAGTAAGATGGGTTTTTGTATATTCATAGCTTTGTGTTTAGTGGAACATTCATGCTAGCCGCTCTGCATCCAACGAAAATGGATGAAGACTTCCAACATACGCGAAAATGTTCAGCATTGAAAGTCTGCGCGGATTGGCTAGTGACGAGAAGCTCCGTTTAGTGATGCGCTCCATAGAGCGCTACGGCCTACGAGCTGTGATCAAGTGCAATTCGATGATGCTGTGAAGAACTGAATTTTGTCACTTAATTAATTTGGGATCATGATTGAAAAATAAAAATTACTTGTGATATTCACTGCGACTTTCTGTATTTTAGGTAACTTTTTCGTTAGTATAAAAGCTTAGCACAAACAAAAAAGATTGCTTTACCTCATTTCATGATGGCCTGCCTGGTCAATTTGGATTGGGCCTAAAATTTTGGAACATTAAATTAGATCAGTTGTGATTCTTATACTTGCTTTGATGTCCCGATTATTTGAAAGAAGCAAAAACGCCACCGATACGGCTTTATTCGAGGCAGCATGGAGAAGTCGCCCACCCTGCGAGTCATAAAGACAATGACTTGGTACCCACGCGGTGTCTGCTTGTACGATGAAATGCCCTCTCTTAGAGTTGTGAATGTGGCCACTTTTCGCTTTCTGGTTCTTCAGCTTATCTGTTTTGGTGAAACAGTTTCGTTGCGCCACATGATTTCATTCGCAGGAAAAAGCCGAGCAGCTACAACCTAACGTAAACCACAGTGCAATAAATTCAGTTTACAGTCAAAGACGGATGTGTTTTTCAACAAAGTTGCGTGACTTTTAGGAAGCTGCAGCAATGGCGTTCTCAATTGAGGAAAAACTTGATAGTTTTATGACTGAAATAACCAATAACTTTACAAAACTTAACGAACGTCGGGATAACTCTGAAGCTAGACGTGAACAAAAATATTTTGAATTATAAAGGAATACCGAAGATAAATTTGAGACTGTTAATCAAAAGTTTCTTGAATTGGAATAATTCAGAGCAGACTTTGAGAAAGCCGCCTTATTGCAGAAAAGAATGAATATTCTAGTTCACGGCATCAAAGAAGATCAAGAATGTGCATGGGAAGCGAGACAGAAGACGGCAGAGAAATTTGGTTACTTTATATATGATGCGCTTAAAATGGACCCAGACAATGTTGAAATAGAAGAAATATATCGACTACCTCAAAAACCAGTGATAAAGGTCGGAAAAAGATAATTAGACCAATAATAGTTAAATTGCTAATGCGACGACTAAACATAACATTTTTGGAAACTTAAAGCATACAACAGAGCAAACAGCTTAAAGCATACAACAGAGAAAAAAAGCTTGAAGGTAAACCGTTGCTCTTCGTCACAGACCACCCACCAAAAAAGTTTTTGGAACAAAAAATTGTTAATGCCTCATTTGATTCAAGCAAAAAAAATCAGCAGAAAACATCATGGCGGGCTGAAAATGGCGAATGCTCTCTACGTCAATCAAAGAAAGATTCCTCTAACAGGAGATTATTCGTCTAAAACTTGACTGTTCTATCGATAGACTGCCGGACTCTTTGATAGGTGTTGTAATGAATTGAAAATCGCCGGTTAAATTTGCTCTTTTATTTATTCATTTATTTTTCTTTGTTTATAAATGTGATAAATGCCATCCTTTAGTGTATGTATATACTACCATACAGTTGCACAATTACGTTCCAGGGGAGTTTGGTTGGACTTGAACATAGTACATCTAAAAGTAGGAGAGCTTTAATGCGCAATTAAGTTTGTACGCAAATTACGTTTTTCAACTGTGCACTAATTGCACCTGCTTCAATAACCTTTCAAGTCGCTTGCATCTTTTTTTGGTTTTGAACCATTTCTTTGACAGCAGTTTCCAATGCGGCCTTGCCTTCAATTAACCTAACTTGGTTTACTAACAATTTTGAAAGCAACAATAATGCTGAGAGATTACTTGATGAAACAACTGATGTAAGTATTCGAATTTTACCCCCTGTCGCTCACTCGATTGCAATGTATTGCCTCGTAGTTTTTGCTCTAATAATTCTTTAAATCTGATGCTTCTCAATATAACCTCACTAAATAAACACCACGATGATCTAAATGAAGTATTGCTTACTCTCCCATTTTCCCCTAAAGTAATTTGTTTTAGCGAAGTTAGACCTACAAATGACCTCTCACAAAATTTGAACATGCATGGGTACAAATTCATACACAAACCTTCTCCGACGAAAGTAGGTGGAGTCGGAATGTATATTTCAAGCACCTGTTCATTTGAAATTATACATAAATACAACCTTAATATTCAAGGTTGTGAGGACCTCTGGATTGAACAATTAATAAAGTTAAACGCATAATCGCAGTTATATATTGACACCCGAAAAATTCGAATGTCGAGCAATTCTTGTCATAGTGCTCAATGATCAGGGGTGCCGAAACCCGGGGGGGGGGATATCCCCCCAATAATTTGACTGTATCCCCCAATAATTTGATTATGGTCTACATCTGCATCCCCTACAATAATTTGACTCTGGTGTGCATCTGAGCGCAGGCCTCCACTAGAATTCGGGGAAAAAAAGTGTTCCATTCAGTAGCGTAGCCAGGGCGGGGGGGGGGGGAAGGGCTATAGCCCTTACCCCATTGGCCAGTCAACCAAAATGCAGAATAAGGAAAATACCACGTTTTTGTCTTTTCTGAAACTGTTGTTTGTGCTGGAATGGACTAAAAAGTGATTTAAAGCATCTTTTGAAACATATATTCAGGGGGAGGCTAATTTTTCGAAAATGAAAGTCACAAATCAATGAAAACTTCGAAAAATGCCCAAAAATAAGCAATCAAATTTGATCGCAAATGTAAAAATGCCAAACATAAGTTCTATCAACAAATATATTATGAACTCAGAAATAAGGAGGAAGGGAGTGGGGGCTATTCAGTATTAGTTAATTACCCATCACTTCTCTCAAATATCTTTCCGTTAGACCCCCCAATTATTTTTCTTTATAAAATATAAACGAAATACATTACTCAGAGTGAGTTTTATTGAATAACAGAATTTTGTGATTTACCAGCATGTAAACAAGAAAACTACAATGGTATCATTAGCCACCTCCCACATAGCCCATTAATGCAACCAGTTGAATCATTTTACGCTGCCCATTTCTATGCTACGTTTTAAAAACATTATTTTTTATTAAAATAGCTCTAAAATTAAGCTATTTTTGCAAAAAAATTCAAAATTTTCGAGCGCTGGGGACTTCGACCCCAGACCTTCGTGCCTCTGGCGGCTAGGGCTTCGCCACCCAGACCCCCAGCCTCCGGCAGCTGGGGTCTTCGCCCCCCAGCCCCCATTGTCCTTCGGCGGCTGGAGGCTCCGCCCCCAAACCCAAAAATTAGCCCCCCCCCAATTGCGAATTTCTGGCTACGCGCCTGGTTCCATTTTGGTGAATTTTCCATCCTGGTTCCATTCTATTTGAATAAGATTTTGCTGATTTGAATAAGATATAGGCCTAACTATTATCTAGTGGTGTAGCAAACAGAATTTAAAAAGTGTGTTGATTCTTTCTTTTTGTATTGTAATTGGAAAAGATGCCTCAGAACAAAAAATATAAATTGAATGGAATAGACAGTATAAAGAAATCAATTGATGAACTGAAAAGCGACTTATCAACGATCAAGAAAAAGCAACCTAACCTACAAAAACTTCACACCATTTCAAAAACAAACGTTGAGACAACCGACAAGGTTTTTGTTGATTCTTTGGAAAACAAAAAAATCACAAGCAGCAGTGGATTAGCTAGTGACAGTGGGTCAACCAGTAATGGGCTTTCAGAGAGCGTAAAAGCGGTCAACAACACTGAGTCTTCTTGTGATGGTGCCCCAATCAGGATTAGTGGTAGTGAGCTTTCGGGGTGCGAAAACTCAGTCAACAGGTTTCAATCTTCTGGTGATGGTGGGCCTTTGAAAAGAGAAAAGCCGTTCATCGATTCTGGACTTGCTAGTGATGGTGGGCTTACCAGTAATTTGCAAAGTGAAATCGCTAACTTGACTGAGAAGATTGAAATACTGGAGGAAAAAATGAACAATTTAGAAAATTTGGTTTACAATATTGACTTTGATTTAGATTGCCTTGAGCAATACAGCAGAAGAAACTGTTTGCTGTTGCATGGAAGTAATGAAAGGGATCTATCATGTTTGTCAAACTATAACAATTTTGAAAAACATATAATCAACGTAATCAACAACCACACAGGATGCAGCATTGAAGCCAGTGACATTGATATCACACATGTGATGCCAAATGGCAAAAATGATAAGAGATCAGTAATTATAAAGTTTGTTAGACGGTCTGTAAGAAATGCAGTTTTTAGTGCCAAAAAAGCTTTCAAAGACACCAAATACATGATAACGGAAAGCCTTACAAAAAGAAGAAAAAATCTGCTGAATGAAGCTAGACTGAAATTTGGAAATTATAATGTTTGGTCACTAAATGGAGAAATTTATGCAGACATAAATGGTAAAAAGTTTCACATCCAATCCAAATCTGACATTGAGCAATTTTTGTAAGATAACCGTTTGATTCAACGTGAAACAATAGCATCTATCATAAATTGTACATTTTAGACCATATAATTTTCTCTTTTCTAAAACCTTAAACAGTATAATTGAGGAATAACGATTTTGAATGGTTAAATACCCGTGCATAACATGTGGAAAATCATGCAAAACTAACCAAAAATCAATTTTATGTGACTTGTGTAGAAAGTGGATTCATTTTAAAGGTAGTTTTCTTACCAAGTGAGCAGTTTGACTCACTAGGAAATTCTGATTTACCATATTTTTGTACCCAATGCAACAGTGATATATTACCATTTCAAAATGTTAATGATGAAGAATTTGGCAGTAATGTAACTGTAACAGAATTTGCAAAGTCAAAAATGGATATTATTTCCAAAATTTTGCAGGTTACATCCAAAAACGTAGCTTGTAATAACCAATATCTAAACACCCAAGATTTCAATAACAAATTTGCTAAAACCACCAATTTTTTTATTTTGCATGAAAACATAAGAAGCCTCAATAAAAATATTGATAAACTTGAAAAACTCTTACTTGAATTAGGGAAATTGCCTGATATTGCTGCCCTTTTTGAAACAAAGCTAAAAAACTCATTTTCATGCTTCCTAGATGGCTATAAATTTATACAATCAAATTCTGATACTAACGCTGGAGGAGTAGGTTTGCTTGTAAGAAACAACATAAATTTTATTGCGACTGATCGATATGAATTAAATGTTCCAAATTGTGAAGATTTATGGATAGAAGTAAAGCGAAAAAACAGCAAAAGAAAAATATTTGGAGTAATATACAGACACCCCAATCATCATATTACAGACTTTCAAGAAAATTTAGAAAAATCGCTGCTAAAATTAAATAAAAACAACCTCTCCTATTACATATGTGGGGACATCAACGTCGATTTATTAAAATGTAATGAAAAGCCTGTAATTCAACGGTACTATGATATGTTATTTAGTATGGGGTGTGTACCACTTACTAATCTTTCAACTAGAATTACAACCAAAAGTTCTACTTTAATAGATCATATCTATACTAACAATGTTGTAAATAACATCGAAAGTTATATTCTGCTTCATGATATTACAGACCATCTCCCAATTTGTTCCATCATCAGTGAACTAAAGCCTTATGTTTCTGTTGAAACTGCTTACTTTAGAAACACCAGGAATCTCATTGCTGAACATTTTTTAGATGATTTGCAAACTGCACTGACAGACATGATAAATACTGATTTAGATAATAAAGATACAAATGCATTATTTACTGAATTTACAAACAAGTTCTTTAATATACTTGATAGGCATGCTCCCTCACAAAAAATGACACGCAAACAGCGAAAACTTAATCAGAAGCCTTGGATTAATAAAGAAATACTCAATCTAATAAGAATAAAAACTGAATTATACAAACAGTTTCTAACTGGCAGCAAAGAAGCAGAAAAATTGTATAAGGAAGTTAGAAACAAATTAACTCACACAAAAGAATTAGCTAAAAAGCAATACTACAATGGCATAATTGATAAAGCTAAGCACAACACTGCATTAATACGGAAGGTAATCAATCATATTCTTAAATATAAAGTAAAATCTTCCCATTGCATTGTTGATAAGTTAATAGACGAAAATGGACTAACTATACAAGATCCCCAGTCAATAGCTGACAAATTTAACTTTCACTTTTCACAAATTGGATCTAAAACAGCAGATAAAACTTCTTCTCCCTCTACAAATTACAATTTTTCAGTTTTGACGTTTGTAAAGAATAATTCTTCTTCATTGTATCTATCTCCTATTACTGAACAAGAAATCAGGCTTCATTTAAATGATCTCAACTCATCAAAAAGCTCTGGAATTTTTGGAATACCTATAAAATTTGTAAAAATGTCCAGTGAGATAATTGCTCCATTACTCACAAAGTTATTCAACCAGTGTTTCAGTAAAGGCATTTTTTCTGAGTCTTTAAAATTAGCAGAAATAAAACCAATTCACAAAAAAGGTCCAAAAGAATGCTGCAGCAATTATAGACCTATTTCACTGCTTTCCCTTTCTCAAAATACATGAAAAATGTATTTATACTCGCTTATACCACTTTTTTCAAAAACATAACCTTTTTAATAAAAACCAATTTGGATTTAGACAAAACTGCTCAACATCACATGCCGTTTCAGAGATATGCAATGATTTCCTTCAAAATAGAGATGCTGGTGAAATTTCTTGAGGTATTTTTCTTGATCTAGAGAAAGCCTTCGACACCGTTAATCATGAAGTTTTACTGCTTAAATTACAAAAATATGGTGTCAGAGGACAAGCATTTGATCTTTTTCAAAATTATCTAAATCACAGAAAACACTACACAGTAATAAATGGAAGAAAATCAATAGACAATTACTCAAACTGTGGGATACCTCAAGGATCAATTCTAGGGCCACTTCTTTTTATAATCTATATGAATGATTTGCCTGCAGTATCAAATTTTAGAACTAGATTATTTGCAGACGACACAAGCTTAACTATCTCAAACAAATCGTCCAAAACATTGCAGCAAGTTGTAAACCATGAAATTATAAAAGTTGCAGATTGGATGAGTTTGAACAAATTATCTATTAACTACAACAAAACTAAATTTTGTTAATATGTAATAAAAAACAAAATTTTACATTAAAATCAACAATTAATGATCATATAATAATGCAAAAAAAAGAAACCAAATATGTTGGTATATTAATTGATGATTCATTGTCATGGAAGGCTCACATCAACATAGTCAACAGTAAAATTGCCAAAGGATGCTTTGCATTGACAAAATTACGAAACTTGGTTAATCTATGCACTCTTAAAAACGTTTACTATAGTATGGTTTATTCACATCTACAATATTGCATCATAGTATGGGGACAAGCATCAAAATGTGTACTAGACCCTATTGAAAAATTACATAAAAGAATAGTAAGAATTATGACTAGACAACCTTTTCTTACCCCTTCATTACCATTATTTCACCAATTAAATTTTCTAAAAATTTCTGATATATTTAAACTAGAAGTGACTAAATTAATGCTAATTGCTGGAGAAAGTCTAGATAAACCTCAATTTCACTCCATTAAGCCGGTTACAGCACAACACAATTATAACACTAGGCATTCAGTTAAAAATAATTATGTATTACCACAAATAAAGACTAACTTTGGAAAGCAACTATTTCAATATATTGGCCCCAGGTTGTGGAAAAAAGTGCCAAGTAAACTGAAAATTCTACCATTGAAGTCATTTAAAAAGCACTATAAAAAGCACTTGTTAACTTGCTATGCTAATTAACTTAACAGATTCATCGCCAAATACCAATTTGAAAATGTAAGATTAATTGGATTTGCAAAACACATTCATTCTTATTGTTTTCATCACTATTGCTTTTTTTTCCTTTTTTTCTTTAATTTTTATTGGTAGGGACATTTTGTACATATTTTTCAAACTTGTAAATATTTTTTTTGCTTATATTTTCATTTGCGTTGCTTTTTTATTTTTTATGGAAGAGAAACTGTTCTAGATTTTGTAATTTGTCCATGTAATAATTTGAAATATGCAGTACAGGGAAACTGCTGACTTAAAGAACAACCGCACTGTCATGTTCGCAGTCTCTGCATAGCATATAAATTTTAGACATTCTTTCTACATAGTTAGAAAACCGATTGAGATTAAGAAACTGAGTGAATTTTTTTTTTTTTTTTAAGTACGACCCTTAAAAGACAGCTTTTCTCAATAAATTAATATATTTTTTCGGTAAAAATTTTCAATATCAATTCTAACATGTTGGGTAAAATTTGCTTAAAGTAATTCTAATTATAGCCTTAATTTTAGATTTTGTATATATCTTTGTGTGCGTTATTTTTATTGTTTACTTTTTTTCAATGTCACCTTGAAGGGGGCAACTGACTTAAAGACCGAATGGTCATTTTCGCTGTCTCCTGGTTTGGTTATTGTGCTTTCACAAAACGTGTTGTGGTGTTAGTGTTGAACCATTCCGAATAAAAGTTGATTGATGATTAATGATGATGAAGACCTTTTTTTTTGCTCTCCACTTAATTTGCTCCCCTGAAAAAAATGGTGGTCGAGGTTCATCTCCCCAATGTTGAAAATAGGCCAAAATTGGGGTAAAATTGCAAATTTAACCCCCAATGCTCAACGAAGATTTGCACCCCTGTGAATGATAACCTTCAAGAACTGACACTTCATAACAAAAATTGCTACATACTAGGTGATTTAAATTTTAACACTTTTGGAAGTGTCAATAATATTGACTTGAAATATCTAAACATGGTTAAAAGCAACGCTTGCCTTTCGTTAATCACAGAGCCTACTCGAATAACCTCTACTTCTGCGTAGGCTGGCCATTTTTTCGAAATGCAAAAACGGGACGCTTATAGCAAACTGCCAACACGACGCTATGCTAACGTTCTATATGATACACGTAAATCACACTATGTAAGTACAGTAAAGTACTGATACGCTTTAGATACAATGAAATTGGTTAGAGTAGTTGATGGTACTAAACACACAAAAAGAAAACGAATTACGGTTGATCAACAAATCAAATAATCATTCATATTTATCTGTGCCTAGCACCTTTTTTAATAGCACAACGTTTGGTTTTATGTTCTCATAAAATTCGGTACATGTCAAATCAATGTTACTTTTGCACACGAGGAGAGCTTTGACATTTTTTTCGTGAATGCTGCTTCTGTCATGAGACCACATATTTTTCATGATTGAAAAAATTCTTTCAACCGGAGCTGATGTTCCTGGTAAGCAAAATACAAACTCGACCAGTTTCTGAAAGTTTTAAATGGGAATGTCTTTATCCTTGAAAGCCTGTAGCAATTAGGTCCACTTTTGCTCATAAGATATGGTTGTACTTTTCCATCTTTTTTTTCTATCGCTTGTAGAGTTGTAGTTTTTCACCAGAACGTGCTCATTGAAAAGAGCGTCGATATCGATTATTTGCTTCGCAAACATGGAGTTGATCTTTTCCGCTGATGCACATACAGGTTGCCAAGATAGATCTTCACTTGAGTTTAGCCAAAGATGAGGTGTCACACATTCGTAGGCATGTCGACAAACATGCGGGTATGATTCACATTTCTCGTAAAAGCATGTAGTTTGATTAAGAAAGAATTTTGCATTCACTTCTCCATCTTTCTCAAGCTTTTCCAATATACACTTTGCTTGGTGTGGAACAAAATTATTAACTCGTTTTTCGTGTAGGTTTAACTTCAATTTTGTAAGAATAATCGCCACATCCACAGCACTCGTCTTTTGTCTCTCCAACTATAACCAGAGGTGGAGTCGAGGACACAAGGCTCGAGGCCAAGGCCAAGGACACAAAAAAAATATGAGGCCAAGGACAGCCTTTCCGAGGACAGACACTCTCGAGGCCAAGGACAGGAATTCTCGAGGCCAAGGCCAAGGACCAAGGACACAAGCGCAAGTGCTCTCCAAAAAAAAAAGGTCTTCACAAAAATTTTTCAGGCGATCTCCAAAAAAAAAAAGTCATTTTAACAATGCAAAAACTAGTGCTGTCCTCGAGCCGATGACAAGCCAATTTTCGAGGACTTGAGGCCTCGAGGCCAAGGCCAAGAACTTGGCCTTCGAGGCCAAGGCCAAGGACTTCAAAATCTGTCCTCGAGGACTCCACCTCTGACTGTAACATTGTTTCGTTAAAGTACTTCAGCTGTCCATAAACGAACCACAGATAGAGTTCTTGAGTTGGATTCTCAAAGCATTGGCAAATTATAGCTGGACAATGTTCTTGTGAATTAAAGTAGCTTTTCAATGCTTCAAACCAGAGGTGGAGTTGAGGACCCAAGGCTCGAGGCCAAGGCCAAGGACACAAAAAAAATCCGAGGCCAAGGCCAAGGACAGCCTTTCCGAGGACAGACACTATCGAGGCCAAGAACAGGAATGCTCGAAGCCAAGGCCAAGGACCAAAAACACAAGCGCAAGTGCTCTCCAACAAAAAAAAAAGGTCTTCACAAAAATTTTTCAAGCGATCTCCACAAAAAAACGTTTTCCAAAAAATTTTCAAGCGCTCCACAACATTTTAACAATTCAAAAAATACTGCTGTCCTCAAGCCGAGGACAAGCCAATTTTTGAGGACTTGAGGCCTCGAGGCCAAGGCCAAGGACTTGACCTTCGAGGTCAAGGCCAAGGACTTCAAAATGTGTCCTCGAGGCCTCCACCTCTGCTTCAAACAACTCAAGAACCCTCTCCAAAGCGGGTAGCAACAACAAAAATTTGGTATTGCTGTGCTGCAAAAGTTGTTGGTACTCAACACCAGCAAAATAGCAAAACTCTTTATGTTCGGAAACCCGAACAGTGTAAATATGAAAGAATTTATAAATTTTTACAAGGCTTTCTTCGCATACTGGCAAAGTATCCACAGCATGCTGAAGGCAGTTGTGTACGATGTGAATTGTACATCCGATGCCTGCAAGGTCTCGTTTAATGCTATCTTAACTTTATAGAATACATTATATCCTCTTCTATTAACACCGCCGAAGTTAGTGTTGCATTGTCCGCACAAAATCCAATCAATTTATCTTTAAGTTTTGTTTGGTCTAGAACTGAAAGCAGGTATTCACTTAGTATTTCAGCTGTTTCTCCGTGAACCGATTTAAATTGTAAAAGTTTTACCTTAACGTCACTTTCTGGTAAAAAGAGGCAAACCACAATCGGCACAAGTTTCATTTTCATGTTCGACGCATCAATTAACACATTGACAAAGCTAATTTGATCTAACTCTTGGTGAAGTTCTTCAATACTTCACACTTAGTTTTCCCTAATGAGAATTTAGGTTCAAACAGTTTTGAGACCAACTTGGATGCACAATCAGAACTTCTGAAACTTTGCCCGTGAATAGCAGTATGATAAGCAAAAGTTGCTTCTTTAGCAGCCAAAGCCAGAGTAGCAAAGGAGGCGGAGACAACATCTTTGAAAAAAGAAGTCACTCGAGACGAGGATGTAGCTGCTTCAACAGCGACTTTGTGCTTTTTGCTACCTAAATGGTTATTAACGTCTGCACGTCCACCATGGACTATTGAAAATACAGAACCACAGTGATTGCACACATAGGTGGCGGAACCGGGGGGGCCCCGGCCCCCCCACTTTTTTTTTCAGGGGGGGTCCTGGGGGGGCCCTAATTTCTGTAATTTTTTTAAAAAATAACACTGCTGAAAAATGTTTTTGCAACTTAATATCATAGATGTCGAAACCAGAAGGCGTAGAATGCAGACTCACACTCCTAACCGGGTGGGAAGGCATTGGATTATATGCATTGACTTTTACGACCATGACTCAAAATAATTTTTGTAGCGTAATTTCTCCTCTTGAGCTTAACACTAGATCGATTCCATTCCCAATTGTGATGCTCGTGTTAAGAGTACGATACCTTCGGTTTAGATTTAATGCCTGTACGGCTGTCATTTTTGCAACTATACGATGTTCACGTTATTTTGAAAGTGATTTCAAATCTCTAAAAATAACCTCCCCTCTACACGGTTATTGTACCCCGCCGCCATTGTTTGCATTGTTACGTAATTATTATAAGCGTCACAGACGAAATAGGAGCGAATTTGATTGGTGTGCAGCTGATGAACAATTATAGGTTAATTTGTGGTGTAAAAAATGAGCACTATGATACATTATTTTCTCAGACAATTTATTCATTTTTTTGTTCTTGACCACCACAAAAATAGTAAATAGCGAATGGATACTAACGCAAAAAGTAACATGTTGAATCTGGAAAAGGAAGAAGCGACGCAATCTTCATATTTTGCACTCACGCGTTTCAATAACTTTTGGAAGGAAGCCAAAATGGAATGCCTCAAACGACGCTTGCTCTAGCGTGTTTAAGAGACTTTGCAATCATTATATGTCAGTAGCGTAGCCAGGGGGGGGGGCGGGGGGGCTACAGCCCCCCCATTGGCATGTCGACCAAAATGCAAAATGAGAAAAACACTACGTTTTTAGCACTTTTGAGACTATTCTATTTACTGGAGTGGACTAAATAGTGATTTAAAACATCTTTTGAAACATATATTCAGGGGGGGGGCTAATTTGTCAAAAATAAAACTAACAAATAAATGAAAACTTTCAAAAATCGTCAAAAGTAAGTCATCAAATTTGATCGCAAGTGTAAAAATGCTAAACATAGGTGTCATCAACAAATATACTATAAACTACGGAATAGGGGGGCTATTCTGTATTAGTTAATTACCAATTATTTCTCTCAAATCTCTTTTCATTAGCCCCCCCGCAATTTTTTTTCTCTATAAACTGTATACGAAATAGATTACTCCGTGTTAGTTTTATTGAACTATTCTATTTTATAGTTTACCAGCATCTAAACAAGATAACTAACATTTTACCATTAGCCACCTCCCAAATAGCCCATTTATGCCACCAGTTTAATCATGTTTGCACTGCCAATTTCTAAGCCACGTTTTAAAAGCATTAGTTTTTAATCAAAATAGCCCTAAAATGAAGTTATTTTTGCAAAAAAATGCAAAATTTTCGAGCGGTGGGTGCTCCACCCCCAGACCCGCGTGCCTCAGGCGGCTGGGGGCTTTGCCCCCAAACCCCCAGTCTCCGGCGGGTGGGGGCTCCGCCCCCAGATCCCCATTGGCTATCTTCCCTAAAACAGCCCCCGCCCCATTGCGGATTTCTGGCTACGTGCCTGTTATGTCTTATTTGCATAGGTGGGCAAGTTAATGCAAAACGTTTGCTTCGTTAACCACTAGTCCGTTAACAAACTTCACACCTCCGTTAACGTTAATCCGTTATTTTCAGCTTTAATCAACGGAAGTTAATAAAGTCCGTTAATCCGTTTACATTTTGCGTGTAATTTACATTTCGTTTTATTCACTCGCTTCTAGAACACGTATTGACGCTGTTGAGCTAATTGTAAGGAAATATTTATTGCTATGGTGGTCTTTTTGTGTTTTGAAAGATACATTTTACAGTCTAATCTAATTTCAAGATAAAAGCAAATTCAAATGCACAACGAAGTTGCAAGATATTAACGATAAAAACCTTAACAGAAGTTAACAGAACCTAACGGAAGTTACTTTAGTCCGTTAACACGAAAAAACTTTTTAACGGATTAACGAGTTAATGAAAAAGTTAGCTTCGTTATTAACGGATTAACGATTAACGGACTTGTGCCCACCTATGGTTATTTGTATAAGTTACTGTTGAGCTTAGCACGTTTGTAATGCTAATATAGAAATAAAACGAAAAAGATAACATCGTTGTTTAGCAAACGTTCGTTAGCAGAACAGTCAAGTTCAGAACCTCCATCTAAACAGCCGATAATAAACCAAGGGAAAGATAACGACGAAAATTCGGATAATGGTAGTGGCCTTGCCAGCGATTTAAGTTCAAGCTATGATAAGTGGAAGCGGTACTGGTACTCCCACAATGATAAGTAAGTTTGCAAATTTAGCTAAACGGAGGGCTGAAGACTTGGTTCGGAATGGAAATATTAAACTGCCTTTTACAATTTACGGTTTGCAATAGACCCATAATATGATAAGCTGAGTTTATTTTTAAGTCAAGCGGACAAGCTAGTGGAATCGCAGTCGCAAAATTAACAGTGATCAAATACTGGAGATTTTGGCAAATCTTTGTGAAGCTATACGTTACTACAAAAAAATTAAGTTCTCGTAGATTTAAGCAAGACTGTGGACTCGTGGAGTACAGGAGTCGAAACTTTATAAAATATCGGGAGTTTAAAAGCCTGCAATGTAATGTGCAGTGGTGGGCAAGTTACTTTCTAAAAGTAACTAGTTACAAGTTACAGTTACTTGGCAAAAAAAGTAACTAAGTTACAGTTACAGTTACAAATTTGAAAAAGTAACTAGTTACAGTTACAAGTTACAGTTACTTTAGTGATTAAAAATTTGGACTAAAAACAGGCCTGACGGCTTTAACTTAAACTTTAACCAGCAACTACATGTATAGTCCAGTGAACACAGTGAAGAAAATATGGATAAAAGGTTATGGTTGATCAGACATGCGACTGTGCGTCCTGTGTTGGCTTTGTAATACAATTATTTTGAATGGAATTCATAAAAAATCTGTAATTTGGTTCAAAGCATGTTGTACAAAAAGTAACTGTAACTGTAACTTTTTTTAGGGCTCTAAACTGGTAACTAGTTACAAATATCGTTACATCTGAAAAAAAGTAACGAAGTTACAGTTACAGTTACTAAAAAAGTAACTAGTTACAGTAACTAGTTACAATTGTAACTAGTTACTGCCCACCACTGGTAATGTGTAAACAAAGAGAAAAAATTGGTCAGTATATCCTACACATTTCAAGAAAAAAATTGAGGCAAGGCCCTAGCTTATCAGATATCCTCCTTTTTATTGGGCTATATGCCGAGTTTAATGTGTACATTTGCAGTGTGTTTACTAACAAATAACAATGTAGCATTTTTGCTGTGACTAAATTTGCGACTGTTTTATTATGGATATTGGATAGGCCTAATATTATTGCTATAGTTTTTAATGATTAATTACGGCTTGGAATAACATTTATGGGCGCACTTTTTTAAACGAACTGCATTGTTTCGGTAACCTTTAGCGACATGCTGCATTTGCAGTAGCTAGTGCTAAAACAACGAAAATCGCTGTAAGCTTATAACTGCGCGTTATGCGCTGTTGGTGAAAAAACTGGATAGACTTTGGGCCCCCCCACTTTCAAAATGGTTCCGCCATCGCTGATTGCACAGCACTTTACCATTTCCAGTATCTTACATATAAGAAAATTCTCGCTTCAGCTCGATTGTTAAGTTACATTTTCTTTTGGGCATAATGCCTTAATAATAATGCTAAAAATTAATCTAGTTACTGTTACATTATGCGGTTACATCAAATTCGGTCAACTTTTATCGCAAAAAACAGCTAAAGTTTTTAATGACAAAAGTTTTTAATGACTAGGGCTTGCTTAGATTAGATAAAGTTTTTAATGACAAAACAACAGCTAACCAGCTCTGTACCTTCTCCTTAGAGCTCTGTACATTCTCCTTAAACCTACGCTGCTTCAATCATCCTGCAACTGCGAGAAGTAATGCTAACCTCTCTGTAGTGTAGACACTCGGTCTGTGACGCCACAAAGCTAGGAATTTTGTGCCTTGTAAGTTAATACAGATTAACAAATGACTCGTTTGAGTATCGTTTGACATCGTGTATTAAAAAAAGCAAATTTTGAATAAAAAATTCCGGGACAAAGTGGTCAACTGGGCGGGACCAAGGCCTAAAAACGGGACTGTCCCGGCGAAAACGAGACGTATGGCCACCCTACTTCTGCGACCATATTAGATCACATTATTTTAAACTAGGCTTGTTATGAGGTAACCCCTGCGGTTTTGCATTGCAGAATCTCCCGATCACCATGCAGTTCTCTGCTGTATATCCATTCTAGACCAACAACAGTCGAAAAAAGAAACACAGAAATATTTTGACCTTAAGAATTTTGATGAAAAAAAATTTTGTGAGGATTTACAAGATTCTTTGAATATGCATTTTGTGAATATTTTCTCAAACATTGAAATGGATCTAAATTCCTCATTTACCAAATTTCTTTCAGTAGTACGTAATGTAATTACAAAACACGCACCTATTAAGATTGCAAGTCAGTCACAAAAGCGAAAGCAAGCTAAGCCTCGGTTGACCAAAGGTTTACTTATTTCTATTCGCCGCAAACAATGGCTACACAAAACTCAGTTCTTTAATAATAACTGCTTGGGAAAGGATCAGTTGAAAATGTATTCCATTACGTTGAATAAAGTAAAACAACTTTCGAAAAAAATGTACTATCACAATGAAGTTGAAATTAATAAGAATAACCCAAAAAAAGATGTGGAACGTTCTTCGCTCACTACTCCCTAATGGGAAAAAACAGGTCACACACGAAATACCCAATCTCATGTACAAAGGAACACAAATAGTAGAAACAAACGAAATCCCCGAAATTTTCAATTCACATTTTTCAACTATTGGTACTCTTTTAGCCAATTAAATCAACTCCAACCCCCAAAATTATCTGAGATATCTATTTAAGCGTACCTCATCTTCCATGATGTTAGATTCTCCAACCCGTAATGAAATTTACAACACAATATTCACCCTAAAAACGAAAGTAAACCTGAATTAAGATTTACCCTCTTTTTTTTCTAAAGGTTGCGGCCCCTATACTTGTTCCTTATCTAGCTATTATTTGTTCTCATTCCTATCAATTAGGCATTTTTCGTGATAGAATGAAAATCGCTGAGGTGATTCCTATTCATAAAGCGGGTGTTAAAACTGACGCGACAATTACCGTCCCATATCCGTACTACCATGTTTATCAAAAGTCTTTGAAAAATTACTATTGAAAAGATTGAACTTTTTTTGGAAAAAAATGATATCATTCAACCCCACCAATATGGATTTCGGCAAAAACATTCGACAGTTCATGCTCTACTGCATACAGTTACTGGTTGTTATGATGCAATGAACGAAAAACTTCTCTCTAGCTTAATAATGGTCGACCTGAGAAAAGCATTTGATACCGTTTGTCACAAAAAGTTACTGAAGAAACTAGATCATTACGGTATCCATGGTATTGTAAATGAACTAATTTCCGACTATGTTTTGAATAGAAAACAATATGTTGATTTAAATGGAGTACGATCTTCTTTACAACCGATAAATATTGGGGTGCCTCAGGGATCCATTTTAGGACCGCTGTTATATCTTATTTACGTCAATGATCTTCCACACTGTCTTGAATGTACTCCAAGTCTTTACGTGGACGATACATGTATGATTGTTCACAATCAGCGTTTAAGTGAACTTGAAGGAAAAGTTTGTAAAAATATATCTGACCTTAAAGTTTGGCTTGACTCAAATAAATTAACCTTAAATTTTAATAAAACAGCCTGCATGCTTATTTCTCCTTACACTCACTCTCGTAATATTATTTTTAATCCAATGATAAATGAAAAATTATTAAAAGTGGTTACATCTTACAAATATTTAGGAATTACTGTAGATAATCAACTAAATTTTATAAATCATATCAAAAATTTACAGAAGAAAATTGCAAGTGGAGTGGGAGTATTATGGAAACTAAAAAAATTCCTTCCACTGGATACATTGCTTCTGCTTTATTATGTTCTAATCCAACCACATATACTTTATGCCATTATTATCTGCGGTTCTACGTGCTCAGCTTACAAGAATAGACTAAGAACACTGCAAAATAGTGCAATTAGAGCAATAGCTAATGTCAGAAAAATGCAAAGAATTTCACTCAACTACTGTAAGTGCAGTATCTTAAAGCTAGATGACCTCTACAGATTTGAAACTGCCAAATTATTGTTCCAATACACCAAAAATGATTTCCTAAAGCCTTTTGAACATATGTTCCAACAATCTTCTCACACCCATTTTTATAATACCAGAAGTGTTACCCTTAAGAACTACAACATTCCTTCCTTTAAAACTGCAAGATTACAGCGATCCTTTCAGTACCAGTGGGATAAGTATTTGGAATAACTTACCATTGAACTTAAAAAATATCTTTTTCTCAATTCAAAAACCAACTTCAAAATTTCATGATTCATAGGGGTACCATATTTTCATTGACCAAAAAGAGGACAGTTCCTAAAAAAGAAGCCCAAAGGGCCAAACTCGTGGAAGGTATTGGACTGACTGAAGACTTTGTTTGTTTGGAAACCACCATTTTCGAAGGGCAGTATCAGCGCAACACCTGGAGCCCTTTTTTTTAGACCATTTGTTTTTGCGGCAATTTTTTCCTTCGAAAATGGTGATCTCCAAACAGGCGCGTAGCCAGGATTTGGAAAAGGGGGGGCTTTTTTGGAAGAGTGTGAAAAGTGCAAACGACCTTGACCCGAATTTTCATTGTTCTTGAATCAGAATTTCTCGGAAACCTCGGAAATCCAAACGTTTTTTCCGCCCAAAAACAGATGGTCTCCAAAAAAAAAGGGAAAGTTTTCGCTTTTTGCGCTGATTTGGCCCTTCGAAAATGGTGAACGAAAGGATATCGTCTTCGTTGGTTTGGTCTTCGATCCTGCCTTTGAGCTCTGAGCATTGAAAAAGAGGACTTTTGGCTATTTTTTGGGTGTCCTCGGAGGACAATTCATTTTAAACCGAAAAAGAGGACAAATCCTCCTAAAAGAGGACGTATGGTAGCCCTAATAATTCAACAATATTAAGTTCTATGTAAAACGGTTCATTATTGTTTTGTTGCTACTCTGAGTAACTTTAAACTACAGCGTATTGGAGGGCAAGGTAACTCATTTGTTCAATGCCGACTTCGTGAGGTTCTTGTTTGTTTCAACATCAATATTATGCTTTTTTTCTACATTATCACTCAAGGGGTCTACTGCTCGAAGACTTCGGTCACTTGTAGCCTCCTGATGAGTATGCCTCCATATTTTATAGTTTGTTTACTTTGATATATTTTATGCTTTTTGCGCTGCTCGTGAAATAAATTATTTACTACTACTTCAAATTCGACCAATGAAAATTCGTCGTTTTTAGTTGTTTCAACCAATGCTTAGTTGTCGAAGGCTTATAAACAAGAAATTAATCGTTCAAATACGCAATCGAGGTAAAGCTTTGCAAAATCAGAAGTCAAAGATAACAAAAGTGAACAATGGTATACTGAAATACTGTAAAAGGCCTGTGCACCTCTGTTTCCCCATTCCATAATGTAGTTGATTTTTTATAGGATGGAGCAAAGATTGTTAAAAATACTACGACACAGCATCAGTATCAGTAGCTTATTCTTTCAGCATGCACAAAAAGAGGCACACAATGACATCTGTAAAAGCTGAACAATGCGAAACCACAGTCAATGCATACTGTGGATGAAGCAAAGGAGCAGGGCTCATCAAGTCAGCTTCACCCACACTCCCACTTCATACTTCAATTTTAAAGCAAATGGCGCAAGCGCAAGCAAAAACAAGCCAAAAAAAACTACAAGGTACCGTGTAATAAACATAGTAGTAAGAAAAGTGCAAGCAAAAACAAGCCAAAAAAAACTACAAGGCACCGTGTAATAAACATAGTAGTCAACTGCTGCAAAAAAAAGCACCATATACAAGTTCGAAAAAGACAATGAATACATTGTTACATGCAGTAAGTCATAACTAAGTAACAGTCAGCCTACTGATAATTCAATTGTATCATACTCTCCTTTTATGGCAACAAACTTAAAATATAATTCAAGTCGTACAGAGTATAAATTTAATTCAGGGAGCACACCCACAAACTTTAAAAGGAACAGACTTAATTTACTGATAACCTTCCATCCAACTTTTCTCACTAACAAAAAAAATCTCCTCATGCACTACCAGAGCATCCGACCCACTACGTAATAACTTACACAGTCCCCGACATTCGACCACTCAATCTCAACAATGCATTAAAGGTGTCAGGCTACCGGCAAAATAGTTTTTAAAATACCGGGTCGTGCCGAGCAAGCATGACGGCACGGTACGTTTCAAACTTTGCTAAAAAGTACGGCACTTGTTTTTTTTATGAAGGTGCTTTGTTCTATTTATCTCTAACAAGTCACGAAATAAATTCCAGTTCAGTACTGCCATCCTTGGTGCTGAGATTACAAAATCAAGGTATTAACAAAAACTGCTGCTTAATGTGGGTTCATCAGGCACGAGGACATTGCAAGTTACACTTTGTGTTTGAATGAAGTGCTTAGGGACAATTTTCTCTTTCTGGAGAATTGGAGGAAGCAACATAGGCAAGTTATTCAAATGAGAAGTAAAAAAACTCGAAACCTGGTCAACTCGTAAGCAGGTGCGGATTCAGAATCAGAAAAAAGATGAAGATCCATTAACCATTCTCAAACAATTTTTTTCCGATCAAAGGCTAGTAGTCGGAGAAATTTTGACTCAAAGCCAGAGTATATTAACTGCAATAGTAAATAGTATACTCATAGCTGGGCACCCGCTTCTTGAAAAGTAGCGGCGCTGCCGCTATTTGGCAAAAAAAGCAGCGCCGCTGCCGCTTATCGCTACTCAAATAAAAAAGTAGCGCCGCTGCCGCCGCCGCTACTCGCATGCAAAACTGCGGCCGCTGCCGCTACTATAAAAAAATAAATAGTACGAAGAACGATGGCATTCAAATATGGTATCTAATGGTGAAATTTCAACTTTATTTACGAGAGTTAATTATTGTAGGCTTTTAGATATTGGTTCAGGTTAAATCGGCATTAGCAGGCTTAAATGGTAGGCAAGTAAGCAAATCACCATTCACTTAGGTGTTGGTATGCTCCTTTCAAAAAAACAAACATTTCAAAATGCTGATTGGTTAAACCAGCGCTTTAGAAGTTACTTAGGAAGTTACCCTTGGAAGTTACACTAAGAAGTTAAATTCCTTATCGCATTTTCTACACAAACAAAAGGCAATAAGAAATATCAACTCAAATAAGTTAAGGTTTTGCCATTAAAGCACAACGACATACAGTACTCAACTTCTATACAATTCTGTTTCGGCTCGTATAGCTCTGAAGTAGTCGACTGTTTATCACACTCTCGGCCCTCAACCACTAAAATAATTCTTCGCGTAGAGATCCGAAAGGAAAATTTATTAATCGACCGAGTTTCAAAACATTTTTTGGAGTTTTGTAGAAATGGTAAGTGATTCACGTCCCTGCGATGATTTCGCCCAACTTTGATACAAAAGTAGATCGAGCGTTTAAGATATTGGTGTTTGCGAAGTCGAAGGAGATACATAGTAATGACGTACGTGTTAAGCAAATGATGCTCAATGCGATTCGTGTTACACTGAGTATTTTTTCTACGAGTATAACTCCATAATTAAGTTGTCTTTGAAGCTTATTTATTTCCTGGTTCTATTTGGTCGTTCAATTCTCAGCGCACTATAAATTCAATTCTTAGTTTTACTGTTAACAGTTGTAGCAAAATTTATTTTACTACGCATTGACGTAACCACTCAGGCCCGGCGCCACGGGGCATAGGCGTAGCCAGAGGGGGGCCTAGGGGGCCCGGGCCCCTTCAATCGAAATGCTATCGGTGATAAAAATGTGACAAAAAAACTATTGTTTAGTCAATTTTAGTTTCTTTTAGCATTTTTTGCCTACAACAGTATTTAACAATAATATTGACGACCAGGGGGCCCGGGCCCTCTAAATTCAATTTTTGCCACTCAATTAAAATGTAAAACCTGGCTGAAATTAAGGTTTTTTATCATAAAAGTTGCTACCTCGGGCTCTCATCTAACCTTTTTAAAAACGTAATGCAATAACAGGGCGGGATTTACTATATAGCCAGTGTTCCGTTACTCTTATGTGTGTTTGGAAGTCGTAGTACGGAACAGGTACAGCGAAAACTCGTCCTAATCAGCAATCCAACACTTCGGTGAATGCATGAAAAGGCTACGATTTCTAATAACAAAAAATAAAAACAAATTCGGCACAAAAGTTCACGATACACAAAACAGCACAATTGCAACTGAAGCTCACCAACTGTATGTGGCTCCAAACACAACGACGTTACACAAAATGGTCGTGCGGAAAACTTTTGAGACACACAAGCCTACAAACAAAAAATATGCGTTCAGCCGTAATAACGATACTGCAAAAGCCAACTATAGCTTCTATACTCGAACACATCTTACCGGTGCACACTACAGCCGGCTCCAGCACTCGATCGACTCTTGCCGAACAATTATGATGAGCAATTCGCTGATAAAAATTTTCCTTGTTACGGTTTCCTATGCAGCTAAAAAAGAACTTTATCTAGCATACTTAGCATAGACCAAGCTAAGTTAAGTGACGTCATAAAGTACACATACAAATTGACTACAGCAGTATCGCATCACGCAACAATGAGCACAAAATTACAAGTCTCGGCCAAATTCTAAATTAACGTGAATAGGATGTTACAGCCAGTGCCAGGAGACTTGCACTCAGATGGTAAGAGTGTAAGACTTTATTTTTGGTCTACACTTATGTTTGGCAGGAAGATGTTGCGAAAATCTTTAAAGTGCCAGGGGCCCCGCGCAATGTAAATCTGGCCCGGGCAATAACATGGTAATTAAGCGTAACCATCGATTGTACGGTTTTCAGTAACAATTCACCTCCATCCACGTCGCTAGTTTATAGGCTACGTTAAAAAATGCGTTTGAAAAAAACATTATCTATGAGAAATGCTCATTGAACAAATTATTGAATTTAAATTGAGGGGCCTAGAGCCTCTTAACCGTGTATGTACTCATACAACTGGTTATTTTCATGCCAAAACAAAAATCTCTAAGGAAAATTTTCGAGTGGATTATTTACTACTAAAACACTTATAAAAATTTAACCCCAAACTGCAAAATTACAAACGTATTTTCGACCAAATTATAAGTAAAAGGAGAATTGAAACAATTTAATTTTTTTCAATTGGCTTTCAAATGTTAATAATCTACTTCTTTCAAATGGTTCTCAACACGTGCGAAATATGATCCAAAGGCATTAAAATAGCTTTTTTTTCAAAAAAATTTCAAAAAATCGCCCAGCGACTGGAGGTTTCCTTCCCAGATCCCCGTCTGTGATACGTTTGAATGAACTATATTTTCATTTGTTACTTTTGGTTTAAGCCCTCTCCCTTTAGAAAACTCTCGGTTAAGTGCCAAACCAGGCCACGGCTTCTGATCTTCCATTCTACAATATCTTTGTCCCTCAAAAATTCCTTTTTCGAAAATTTCTGATGACTTCATTGCATGTGATTTTTGGTTTGCCCCTGCCCCAATCAAAAATCCTGGCTCCGCTTCTGCTCGGGAGATGGCATTTCGAGCCGTGTCACCCCAAATCACTGCTTGAGCTCCGCAAGCGAGAGTAAACTTTTGTAGTAGCACAACTAGCAAACTTTTGCCCAAAAACAGGTAGGCCTAACCCCAAACACTTTTTTTCTATGAAACAGCAAGACAGATCAAATGTACGTAATCAAGTACCGGTAGCCTTAGAGTTTGCGATGAAGACATTTTCTTATTTTTTGGTCTTCACCTGCAAATTTGAGGGCAAAATCCATACCAAAAGAGGATAACACAGGATTTGGAGCAAAATATTCACCAGATCGCTGCCGCATTCCAAATTCGCCTGGTCTCGGCTGTGTAAGAGTCCCCCCGCCGAAGTTTTTGTGCCCCCTCCCCCAAACACGCTACTCTGGCTCCGTGCCAGGTACTCTACTGTTCTATTCGCAGGGCACGATCTATACTGTGGTCTGCGACCAGATAGCCAACAAATCATCTTCATTTGTTGTACTAAATGCTAGTATTTTTAGGAAATATCGCGGAAAACCGTCTTTGCGATCTGCAACCGTCTTTGCCACTACTGGTGACCCCGACGTGATTGGATCATTGACGCTAGCATAGTCAACAAACCCTTCCTCCATCCCCACCCTCGCCACTTCAACTCCAACCAACAAACTTAAAAGGGGGAAGTATGACGAAGTCATGCGACTGTTCCAATCAGTGACGTCATGGAATCAAGCAACTGAATAGCAGGAACCAAAACGCAAAGCCAGCACAATAGCGTAGTAACTCAACGGATTATACAGTAAACAAGGTGTGCAGTCAAGCCGGTTTACCGCAATCGGAATGCGCTCGTTTTGACCCTCACAATTTGTTGAAAACTGTCCTATATCATAAGTACTTTCTGAATTTATATTCGTCTTGTTAAAAAAAAACAAAAAAAAAACTACCACAACTAAATCTACATCACTCAGTTCATCTTGGCAAAGTATTTGAATCAGAGTGTTTGCATATACTGGAATCGCGGAACTACTGACTGACTGACTGACTGACTGACTGGAACTTTAGAGGTGGTTGGAGTGTGCCAACTGCTCCAAACTACTGTAAAAAATGCGTGACTCCGCATGTTCATTAATTGTTTTCAAAGTGCTTCAGGTTTGGATAGCCTAGGCTATGTAGCTTCAAGCTGGTTTGGCACAGTTTGGAAGTGGATATTTTGCCTCAGCGCTGGAGGCAAAATACTATTATTCCTCTGTAAGGGTGAGGACGATTTTGGCGTTGGAGGCAAAATACCGTAGCATTTCGGGTTATTTTGCCTACAATCTGACAATGCCAAAATAGCATGTGTAAAATAGCCTTGATTAAATTGTATTTAGAGGCTGCTGTTACGTTATGTGAGAATCAGAAAATTGCTATCCTAACCCAACCCTAAACCTAACTCTAATGGTAATCCTAACCTAAGCTCAAAATCTACAATAGGCTAACCCAAATTCTAACATATAAAAAAGAAAAAAGAGTAAATAAAAAAATGATTGCTCACTCTTTCCTCTCTTGTTCTCTTTATACAGTTATAGGGCTTACATAACGTACCGGTAACACTAGCCAGTAGCCATTTACTAAATTTTAATCTGTCATTGACAGTGACTGATGGTGCAAAAGCACTAAGTGCTTACAGCCTAAACCTCCTTTTTAACACGCTAGTAACAATAACAGAGTAGGATAGCCTGTACCACTTTTTATCCGGGTAAGAGTCAACCTTAAGATCTCAAAGTGGTTTAATATGAGAATAGCCTATCGCAAAACCAGTTTTGAGGAACTCTAATAATAGTGAAATGAATTATGTGGAGTAAGACAAGAGTAAAGACATGTGTTTGCAAAACTACTGGTACTGCAGCAAATCACAGTATGCTGGGCCTAATGCAATCAGCAACTACGTCGTAATGTATAACAAATCGTAACTACGTCGTAATGGCTACTAGTTGTAAAAAGTAAGCTTGAAATAGTAACTTTTAGATCTTTCTTAGGTACCGGTAAGTGAGGACACTGTACGCAATTTAGCATGCAGCAGATTCCAAGCATCACACATTTTATAAGAAATAGTTTTATCAAAGTGCAACTTAGTTTTATCAAAGTGCACTGCAACTTGAACTTGCAGTATGCAGTAGTGTTTTAGCTTGGCAGGTTCTTCAACATTATGAAGTTTTAACGTTTAGAAATTTTACAATAGTGAATAATAATTCTTTTACAGATAACAGCAGCACCTAATAAGGCCTTAAGACAAAACAGGCTGTTGTGCTCTTAACCTTTTACTGTGATTTTATAGTTGCAATTATTATTATTAGTATTAAGGTAGTGTCTAGTGTAAGTAAGTATATAACCGTTATAAGTAAGAAATTTATTTGGCCTTAGCCACAGGCAACATTGTTCAAACAAACATTCATGTAACATAACATTGAATAAGGCCAGGGAGCACGGAGGAACGTTACCATTTTTGAGTCAAGATGCTCCCTGGCTGAAATCATGAATTGTGAGTTGTAGTACAAGCAGCAGATACAAGTGTACGATTAAGCAAACGTTGCAATATATGGCAGAAAAAAGCAAAGTGATAAAACTGCATGATTTAATTTGATTCGTACGGTATGAGATCAATAGCAATTAACAAAGTAGTTTCTGTACTTTTTTTTGAACGTAGTCCAGGAAAAATTTTTTATGTCAGGTGGTATTAGTGACCAATGTTGTGGCCCTCTAAACAATAATTGAGTTTTCGCCATTTGTTTAGATACTCTTGATAAGAATAATTTGGTTGTTTTTGCTTGTCTTGTATTATACTTGTGCAAATCTTCAATTTTAGTAAAGAGCGATTGAATAATAATTGGGAACTTATTCCAATTAAGTTAGTACATAAACTTTCCTAATTCCGGTTGATAGATATCATATAATTTAAGAAGTTTTAGTTGTTTGAAAAGCGGTGTAACGTGGTCAAATTTCCGACTATCTGTAATAGATCGAACAATATTGTTTAGTCTCACTTCCAATTCTCTCAGTACTGATTTAAACGTAGATCCCTATAAAATTATTCCATATTGAACTCGACTATAAACAAGACTGTAGTATAACATAAGCAAAATATGGTTAGGTACAAGGTTGCGAATACGATAAAACAAATGCGAATATCGTGCAAGTTGCAATGAAAGTTGTTTTATGTGAGGAGTCCAGTTAAGCTTATCATCAAGATATACGCCTAGATATTTCACACTGTTCGTTCTGCTTAATCCAACATCATTTATGGACAAGTTGAAGTCACATTCAACAGTTTTGTGAGGGTGTTTATTGATTTGAATAAAATTTGTTTTATTGTAATTCAATGATAGTTTATTTTTCCCAAGCCAAAAGTTTATATTTTGAAGTTCCGCATTAACACGAATTTGTAAATTGTTTAAGTTTGTGTCCGAAAGACAAAGATACGTATCATCCGCAAACAAAGTAGTTTGAAATTTGGATGCTTGGGGGAGATCATTTATATACATTAGAAATAGGAGTGGGCCTAAGCATGATCCTTGGGGGGTACCACAACTAATACTTTCATAACTAGACATAGTGTTCAATATCTTGGTGTACTGGTAACTAGAGCTCGACCGATATATCGGTCATCCGATATATATCGGCCGATATCAGGGTCAAGCCGATATATCGTATCGGTGTTTACCACCAATAAAATATCGGCTTAGAACAATTACCTTAAACTGTTTATTTTTGAGAGCAAGCACAACCGCTCTTGCCTATGATTGCCTAATCGTTGTATTTTTTGTTTGTTTTTTCATTGAATAATACTGGAGTGTGGCTTTTGTTTACTATAGTCTTTCTTTGGATGGGGATTAGTGAAGCTTTTAGTGTCAAATTAGTTGAAAAATAGTGACAGAGCTTTGTAGCTAAGAAGTTAATATATCGGTTATCTATATCGGTATTGGCCTAAAAATTTCCGAAATATCGGTATCGGCCTGAAAAAGTCATATCGGTCGAGCTCCACTGGTAACGGTTCGTTAAGTAGCTTCGCATTAAACTTAATACAGTCCCTCTCATTCCAAACAATCGTTCTAGCTTATGCAGTAAGATTTCGTGATCTACTGTGTCAAAAGCTTTAGACAGGTCTAAAAACAAACAACAAGAATAGCGATCATGATCAACGTTTTCAAGTAAATTTTCATAAATATGGCTAACTGCATGAATTGTTGAGAAGTTTTTCCTAAAGCCAAACTGGGTTTCACTTACTGACTTAGCAAGTTATATTTTTCTAGAAATGCGCTAATTTTACTAAAAATCATTATTTCAAACGAAGTGACTTGGCGAATGGAACATTCGCGGTATTTTTTTTTTCCTCGCGAATGGAGACATTGCCTTTTTCATACATTTGGTTTAAATACGAGATTTTGTCAATTAGTTGGTGCAAGCTGCGTAGTGTAATGGCTATAGCGCCTAATTGCTAACCATCGCACCCGGGTTCGACTCCCGCCGGAGAAGCAAATGCGTGGAATAGAAGAATACGCAGAATAGACGGGTGCACCCTGGTTCGACTCCCGCCGGAGAAGCAAATGCGTGGAATAGAAGAATACGCAGAATAGATGGATAAGGGAAGAATATACGCGGATCAATCTTTTTTTTGCTTCAAAACCTTGCATTACAGTTAGGGTTGGGGCAGCGATGCCAGTCTGAGGGATAGCAATTCCCTGCAGCAGCTATTCATAGTGCCTGATCCATTTGCGAGGAAAAAAAATACCGCGAGTGTTCCATTCGCCTAGTCACTTCCTTTTTCAAAAAGTTTATCTAGCTGTGACAGTAATGAAATGGGACGATAATTGGTGGTTTTATTTTTGTCGCCTTTTTTGGATATAGGAATTACTTCAGCAATTTTGAGGTATTGTGGAAAAACATCTACTGATACACATAAATTAAACAAATTGCTCAATGAAGGAGATATTATAGTTTTACTATACTTGATAGATTTTGTCTCAATATCATCATGGCGCTTTGATTTTTTATTGCTTAGTTCGGTAATTATCGCTTCTACTTCCGCCGAAGTTGAGGGTTCTAAAGAGTTTTTACACCATTTTGTTTTGACAATCTCGCATCTGACTGACGCAATTGATGAATCCATTGTTTTTCCAATATTCGCAAAGTAGTTATTGAATGTTTCTGCAATAGTTTGGGAGTCACTAATTTCATTTCCATCAACAATAAGTTTGCTAGGAAGTACACATTCCAATTTATTTGAGCCAACTAATTCATTTAGTACCTTCCACAATCTATCAGTTTAATTTTGATTAGATGACAGTGATGCGTGATAATAGTTTTGCTTAGCCGGTTGTAAAGCCCTATTCAGTGCATTACGATAAACCTTGAAAGCTTTGAAGTTATCTTCAGTATATTTACGCTGCAAATTAGCGTACATTTTGTTTTTTCGTTTAACAGATTTCAGCAGAAGGGTAGACAACCACGGCTTTTGTTGTAATCGATTTTCTTTTCTTGAAGCTCGCTTTAAAGGCGCATGCTTGTCTACCACTGTTGCAAAAATAGAAATAAATTTGTTGAATGAAGAATCAACTTGATTGCTATTTTCTATTGAAAAATTGCTGAAATTTTGACTTAGATTGTCGGTAAACCTCTCAAGTTGGAAATTTTTCATATCACGAACAAATGAAAAACTTGATGCCTTCTTTTTATAAGCAGACTTCAGAGATACATTCACGAATGTGCCATGGTGATCTGAAATATCTGATATTACCACGCCACTATGTGTTGCCACTGGACTTTTAGGAAACATGCTTGCATTTGTATAAATGTGGTGAATTAAAGTTTTTGAAGATTGGGTTATGCGAGTCGGATGTTTATGAGTCACTTACAGGAACAGCGTAGCAGATTGCTTGCATGTTTTTGAATGGCATTGTTTTTGATACTAATATTCATCAGATCCAGATTAAAATCTCCAAGAACAAAGTATTTAGCAGTTTTAAGATTCAAGTCATGCATGGTGCCAAATAGAGCTTCTCCAAATTGTTCAATTTTGTCTACTGTATTCACAGGATGGCGGTATATTACGCCTATAGAAATAGGATAGGGTTTAGCTTCTATTTTAATCCACATATCTTCAACAAAGTTTAAATTCAGCTTGATATTATCATCTTCACAGCAATACGACAATTCTTCGTTTATATAAAAACCTACCCCACCAGCTCTTTTCTGGCTGATTTTGTGTGTAAATACGTAGCCGGTTAAATTTAAATTGACATTATAATTAGTATTATTCAATTTAGTTTCAGTGATTGCAATTATGTCGGGTTTAATAGTCAATTGCCCTACAAAAACTGACAGTTTATTGATGTCTTTTGGCAAACTTCTTACATTGAAATGCAGCATTAACAAACTATCTCCACATGCTTTACTATGAAAATTAATCTTAGTTCTATTAACATCGTCAATCTCGTAGTATTCGCTGTTGATAAAAAGGTCATTGTAGTGAACTTCATCTTGATTGATTGGATCACAGTTTTCAGGCATACTCTGAGATATTGAATTTGACATGACGCTATTATTGCTAGGTTTTTGCCAATTCAATTCACGAAGTGAAATTGCTGAAGTTTCGCAGTTGTAGTTATTGTCACCATTGAGTAAACTAGGGCAGTTATTATTGCGTTCTTTGTTTGATTCGCATTTTGAAGGACAGACCGTACTATTTAATTTCCCTAGTAAATGTTTGCAGAAAGTCTCATAATTTGACTCACTACATGTACCTGTATCGCAAACTGTATAATTATTGCTATCTTGAATTGCTTTGTTACAAGTTTTGCAAATACAATTATGTACTCGATTTGTTTGAGAATTGGTTTGTTCCGAATTAAGAAAAGCCGTTTTAGGATATAGCGGTACAACAATAAGAAAATAGAACGTGGACAAACTTGTTCGACATACACACAGTCATGCTTAGTCAGCAGTTGAGCTACTGCTGGACTTATCAAAATCTGCTGCGAAGCCCAGGTTATCGTCTGTTTCGAGATTAAACGATAATTGGTTGATAATTCAGTTTTGCAAAATCAATGTCAATGTTATGCCAAAATAAGTCGTCGGGAGAAGAGACATACAGCCATTTCCCAATCCCTTGGTCTTGTTCACCAGGTTTCAGTTCTATTCCTGCTTTCACAGCCGATCTTTTCATCTGAATGCGACTGTTCATTGTTTGGCAGCTTACAAAGTCTCCGTTGCAGTCATTTTTAACATATTTTGAGTTAATTCTTCAGCAATGAAAACCCCAGCATAGCCTTCCATATCTCTTAGTTTTGCTTTAGCAAACATGAATTCTTGCCTCTTTTTATAACTCATGAAGCGAACAATATTAGGGCGAGGTTTGGCAGCTCCACTAACCTTCTTTTTCCCTAGGCGGTGTGCTCTTTGCAGATCTCTTGCTTGAAGGTTTATTCCAAGCTCAGTCGCCAGTTTCATAACCTGTTCCTCGTCGTCATCTCGAGAACTTGCAGGCACCTCAGCTATACCTAAAATCCATAAATTTTCTCTTTGACCATACATTTCAAGGTCATCTAGCTTGTAAGCATGAATGTTTGTTGTCTGTCTGGTGGAATTGTCATGCTTTTCAAAGCTTCATTTTCAGCTTTAGTTTGTTTCAATTTGGCTCGATTTTTTTTTCAAGTTCATCTTTTAAATATAGCACTTTCGCTGATAATTGGTTTACAGATTCATTAATTTGGTTTAGTAATTGCCTGTCTTCAATAGTAAATCCTGCCAGGTAGCTGTTGTTTGCCTGAGAAACGTATTTGCTTGCTTTTCTTTTGACAACCATTCTTTGCTACAGCAGAGAGAAAAAAAGCCTGTCCCTTCTCTACGCTGTCTAGACAGATCTGGTTTCGTGTATGAAAATGCAGCTGCACTGGTCGTTATGTTCTATTGCTTTTTTCTCATTATTTCGACTTAAATAGGACACTTTGACGCATTCAGTGCATTGCCTCGATGGTGTAATGGTAAGGGCATGCGTCTGCCAAATCTCACATTCGGGTTCCATTCGTGCTGAACGAGCCTGGCGAGTCTCGCAATCTTTTATTCTTTTGGATTTACGCTGCGTTCTTTTATTCTTTTGCTTCAGAATGTTACATTAGAGTTAGGGTTTGGGCAGTGATGCCAGCCTGAGAGATAGCAAATCCAAGTGCAAAAAGAAACAACCGGTGCAGTAGCTTTTTCATGTTGGAAACCTGGCTGGTGCTCTAGAAAGTGCATAGTATTAAATCCATTTTAACGAGACTGTCACATTCTCAGTTTTGGATAAAATTTATGTTGAAAAAGATTTTTGTGAAGTGCTACAGTACAGTTCTATTTAGAGATATCGATCTGATCGTTCATACACAAAATTTTACAGCAAAGTTTTTATCACCATTGCCAGAGCATTGCAATTGGGGAACAATTTTCAACATTGAGTCGATTCAAAGACTTGCCCCTAAAAGTGTTTGTGGTTTTAATGATTTATCCTACAACTACCGGTTAAATGAGCTTCAATTGACTACATTGTTGGAGCAAAGAATGCATGGTGATCTGATAGATACCTTTAACATTGTCAATGGGTTTACTGATTATGGTCGTGACTGGTTCACATTCTCTTTCAGTCTTCTTGCACTAACCATGTAATACTTATAAGCAATTTTCCTTCAGTTAACTTTTTTGCCAATCAAGTTGTGAAATACTACAACAAGTTGCCCCTTTGTGTTAGAAGTACTTCCAGTGTGTTGTTACTTTCAAAAAGCATTTAGACAAGTTTTGCAATGGCAGTTTTGATAAAATAAGTCATAGTCAGTACTGGGAACTTTCATACAGAGTTTTTGAGGGCATTTAGACATAATTTACCTCTCTTCTTTAATTTCATTTATTTATTTTGTTGTCTTGAAGTTGCTACAGTACTTGCCATTTCATTGGTTCTATTACTCAGGGGTCGGGCCATATGGGAATGGAAAGTGCATCACACATCTCAGTTTGATGCGATGTGTGTGTTGTGTTTCTGTTTAGATGTAATCTGATATGAATATAGGTTATGAAGTTTGCGCTTTATCGTTCTGGTACCTACACTGCTACTTTTGTGATTTTTTGTGCTGATCTCTCTTCCTTACTGCATATGGTTACTATCTCAACTTAGAGTTCTATCTCATTATCGTTTATGCATGAGTACTATTTCAAATGAGTGTCCTATCTGATATATCTCATATTCATCTGGTGTAATTTAAGACCTGAATGCTATATTTAAGTACAAATATTGTGAATTACTACAGTAGTTCCAAATATTGCCTTTAAAGTCAAGTGTTTGGTTTACTTTTCTGTTTTTTTTTTTGTAACTGAGTGAATTGATAATTTGTTCATGATGTGGGATGCTCATAGAGGTATAATGCTTATATTATTATTATTACCATGATATAGGCCCTAGTCTACTTAGTGCAGAAATGGACTTAAAAAAATGTTACTAAAAAGTGCATAGACCTACTATTTCATAGAGAAGCAAATACGGGACAAAAAACGGATACTGTATATAATGTGTAAATCCACCTTAATTGTCTCAATGCTCAAATTGCACTACAATACAAAACCAATATTTACATAATGAAAAAAGACCTGCACTTGAAGGAATCGAAGTGTTAAATTCCACTAGTAAACATAAAGTCTGCATGTGGTGGCAAGGAAATGACTTCAGCGACACTGTTTTTGTAATGGCATGTCAAGGAATTCAGTTACTAGCTTTCATGCATGTGTGCTCCTGGAGCAATTAACATTACTTTGTGATGAGTGCATCATGCTAAAAAAATCATTGTGTTGTTTTGTTAAAAAAATTGAACCATCGAAGTATTGATTTAGACATTCAATTTTGTTTGCATTCTTTCAAGTTTTCTTGTTGTAGCAAAAAAGTTGTAATTAAAAATTTTTGTTGTTACTTGTTTTTGAATTACAGTGATACTGTTGTGAGTAACGCATTAAATTTTGCCCCACGCAGTTTCAAGATTTTTTAGGAATGTGTAGCGTAATGTTGAAAGACAATTACCAAAATACTTTTTCTGTTTAAAATTTGATTTTACAATCGTTTTTTGAAATACTCCATTGGAAAATTGGCGAAATATTTCAGAGAAAAAATTTCTGTGAAAGAAGACCCCTTCTGTTAATCTAATCAAAGTTTTGCCAGCAGTAGACGAATGCAATTTTTTATGACGAGGTTTTTATGAATTTGCCTAGTCAATGGTTTATCTAAACATTAATCACAGTTAATTAAAAAAGAACCATTCCTAATTGTATTTGAATTGTGCTTGCGCGATTGGGAAAGTACTTGCGGTGCAAGTATCAGCACAAACATTTAGAAATGTTTGTGGCGCAAACGCTATTGCAAGTAAAATACTTGTGGTGCAACTACTTCTTTAGCTAATTTACGCAAAGCAAGATGAAGAATAAGCAATGCAAAATGCATGATAAATTACAGTCTGTAGGCTAGGTAGCACTCAATTGTTTCTTATGGAGGCAAGATAAAAAAATGCAATACGTGCAGTGTCCTATATCATTAGGCCGTGGCTATTTTGCCGCTAGTGGCAAAATAGCACCATGCTATTTTGGTATTGGAGACAAAATAACTGTAAATGCTGTTTTACCTTCAGTGCCAAAATAGTCCTAACCTTAACAGAGGCAAAATACTATTTTTAAAATAGCCACTTTTATATGGTTATGATTAGGGTTGTACAAAGTAGAATTTCGAATCTTTGAGATTCGAATCTCTGGAGAAACGAATCTCAAAACGCATTTTTTATCGGGTAATTGGATTCGAAAAAAATCTTTTAAAGCGCCGCCAAAACGCGAAGAGTGGTTCGTATTATGCAATTTTAAGCAACCTAACTCTCTAGTTGCATTTCATTGATAGTGCATTGCTCTTAAGCAAGCGTGCACGCACTCAAGAAGAGACAGCTGTCTAACTTAGTCAGGAGTCAGGATTGTGTTTTTTTAATTTTTGCAATAAAACTGTATTGTCACAATTTGCAATGACTTATTCTAGAATAGGATTCGAAATTCTAGATTCAAAATGTCTATTCTAGAATAATTCTAGAATACTGCATTATTCTGCTTTGTGCAACCCTAGTTATGATACATTTAATCATGATGTGAATTTTCACTTTTCAGCCTACAGTAAGTACACACTACGCACGTTCTACATCACCAAGCAAGAAAAACCATTTTTGAAATAGTTCTAGCCTACCCGTGCAAAACCATCACAAATGCTACTTCCTGCTTCAGGATCAAATTGAATCATATTGGTCATGATCAAATTTAATCATTAAAAATCAATTTTTTTTGTTTTCTTTTTCTTGGGGAGTGACTAATGACTATTTCATCAAAAATTTTATGTTAAAAGAATACAATATCAAAATATACAACAAAAATGAGGAATATTTTAGTAATTTGTGCATTTTTCATTTATCGAATTTTTTTTAATGGTTAAGATTAGGTTTAAGTTAGATTGGAATTAGTTTTAGAATAAGGATTTGAGTTTGGGTTAGATTTGGTTTAGAATTAATAAAAAAAGTTCACTAGGTAAAAAATTGCAGTGAAATAGTTTGTTCCTCTTTTAAGTTAGGAAGCTTACCAGGTATATACTGGGAAGTGCTCACTTAGTACTAGCCTGCTTGCACCATTGAGTTACATTTTAACATAAATCTAAAATAGTCTAGTGGACCTTAATCAGTTACCGTGGTGCCAGCAGCTTTTCATTGGACTCCACTTGAAAGTTTTAAATGAATCAGAATTTTTACATCATTGTGATTATTGAATAACTTTTGAATTTATATTTTTGAAAGAGATGAATTCTTATTTCTCCAACCCTAGTCAAGGCAATTTGTAAGGCAAATCTAAAATGATATTTCTTGAAAAACTTATCAGTGTGCAAAATAACTTGTGAAGACACACTTAGTATCAGATTCAAACTTCAAACATTTTTTTAAAATTATTCAATGCAACTGTGTTATTTGTGGAATTAATTCCAGTATGCCATGATGCATAATATAAACTTTTTTAACACAAGACAGTGTTTCCTCATAAGTTTTGGTGAGTTGGTGTGTGCTCAAACAATCAATAATTTTTCTATAGCAAACAATGGAAAATTCAAAAAGGAGTCGGTTGGTGTGTGCCCAATAAAAATGCTAATGTGCTAATAAAAATTGGCTTAATGGTTGCATAGTCACAAGATGCATTTTTTTCAAACATAATTGATCTGGTAATTTCAAGAAGAGATTTTTACTGAAAATCCTTATCTAATTTTGTATTAGTTTTTTGAAATTATGGCCCAAATCCAACCCAAATTCAAATTCTTATGCCAAAACTGACCTCAAATCTAACCCTAACTTAAATCTTATACCTCAAAAAAGTAAATAATAAAAGCACAGATGAACCTTATTTTTATTTCGTTTTCCTTTAACTTGAAAATTTTTGATAAAGTAGGCCTAGTCGTTTCCTTTCAAGAAACTAAGCACACTATGGCTTCAAGTATTGCTTTATGTTCGTAGATAAGTTATTTGGTCATAGTAAGTGCACTGTGAAAAAGCATATCAGCTTTTTCAGGGTATATACTTGGCTAGCTGATTCATCTTAAGTTTTTGTTAGATGTGTTTTGCATACTGTATTAATTGTAACTTAGCTACAACCAATTTGCATTTCTAATTTTAAGTTTGGAAAACTTTCTATTCATTATCCATGCAACGGTGGACTTAAGAGTTATGAACATGGATTTACAGAATGGAAACATTGGCGACAACGGCGATGAAGTGGTACATAAGCCCATACATTGAAATTAATAGTTCCTAGGCTATTCCAATAAAAGTTTCGTCATAACGCTAATTTGTTTACCATTATGATATCTATAGTGTTGTTTGGAAACATTATTTCATGGTATTTTTTGTCCTAGCACTTGAAATAAAATTCCTTTTAACTAAATTCTGTTTCAGGCTGGGAAGAAACCGATCTACTCCATGCCAGGAATCCTACATTTTATTCAACACGAGTGGTCAAGGTTTGAGATGGAACGAGCACAGTGGGATGTGGAAAGAGCAGAGCTGCAGGTGATTAAGAGCATTGCTGTGATGAGCATACCATTTCCCAGGCGACTAACCAATGTTCCCTCGAACTTTTTAGCTAATCTGCTGGTGCCCCAGATTTTCGAAAATAATATTGCCCAAAGCTCTATAAAATATCTTACTGTGCTTTAAGTTTTGCACCAATCCAGTATTAAAGATTGTTAAAAGTTATTTTGTTAAAAACTTTTCGATTTTTTCCAATTATTTAATTCTTTATCATATTGCCAAAAAATTATTTGCTGTCTGCTGATTCGCTAATGAAAATCGACTTAGTGTTATCTAAAAACTTCTAATATCATGATGATTTAAATTTTGTCAACTGTTGGCAAGGCGACTTTTGCAATTTAAAATTATAATAAATTTATTTTGAGCAATTTACTCTACAGAGGTGTTAATGACAAACCTTCGAGATACAAAGTGGCCTCTAACAACCAAAGTTATGGTTGTGCCTCTTGAAGACTTTGTATACTGTTTAGAGCTTATCAATTTAATAAACTTGTTGTATAATCTAGGCTCGAATAGCTTTCCTACAAGGAGAGAGGAAAGGCCAAGAAAACCTTAAGCGAGATCTGGTTCGTAGGATCAAAATGTTGGAATATGCTCTAAAGCAAGAAAGGTAATGCTCTGACATGTTAAATTTGTTTTATTCATTTCAAAAACAAAACTTTATAGTTATGGGGATTGTCGTAAAGTTTTATCGAGTTTTCAAAAATCACCTCCAGTCCACATATCGTGCGTGTATGATTTATTTTGTTTGACTGTGGTATTGGTTTGATGAGTACCATTGGGATGCAGTATTTGTATTTGGTATATATTACTATTAGGGCAAGTTTTTGCACCTTTTTTTACAGCTTCTGACACCTTTTTAAATACTAAGAACTTTTGTAGTTCAATGTTCTAAGCTGTTTTTTTAGAATTTTATGTTGCAACTTTTTGCTTTTTTACATGCAACTTTTTTAGTGCAATTTTCTTGAAGAATGGCGCAAAATGCTAGTGTGACTTAAAAAATATGCTGTAAAACTATTTCAGTACAGTTCTATTGTCTTTGATTTGCATAACAAAGAACTATGTGACGGATTCCCTGCGTCTCAATGTCATTTATGACGCAACAGTTGGCTTACAACTTCGTGCACTGTGGAGCGAAATTTTAGCATGCTTCGCAAACTGTTGGTAAAAGATCGCCATTTCTCTCCAAGTAATGTTTGCAAATATTTGGCATTATATGTAGGTACATAAATCGCTTGAGTAAATCTCTGTCGTTTTTAATGTTTATGAATAAATGCAACTTTTGTTAAAAATACTGTACATGCAATTTTTTAGGGCAACAAAAACTTGCCCTAATTATTATTCATGTAGAAGTATTATGTACATTGATGATTAAAAGTAGTTAAGTACCATACTAACAATAATTAATTAAGAAGCCTTGATACTAGCAAAAGTTGTAAAGCTGCATTTTACATGTTAAGATTTTAATGTATATGGATTGCCTATTCAAAAAAGCATTTTCTGTGATATTAGCTTGTGATAGTTGTGCTCGAACACTTTATTTCGATAGGTCACCTTATCGCATTAGATCTTGATATTGCCATTGATAAATGACAAATAAGGAATTTTATTTTTAGAGCAAAAGTTCACAAATTTAAATTTGGAACTGATTTCAAAGCTGAATCGAAAGCAACAGAATCAGGTAGGAAATTTTGCTCTGTCTGTTTGATTGTTGATAACATAATTACAACTGCTTTGTTGCAGTGTATGTGAAGCCACAATCTTGCTTTGTTTGCCAATTTTGTGTCAAATAGTTATGGTCCGATATTTATTGCTGAAAGTTCTAGCCATGTCCTTTATATTATAGAACTTTTATAAGAACTACTTCCACTGTTTTAACTTTAAATATTTTTGTGAAACTTGTCTAACTTTTATAGAATTCTGATTTGGTAAAAAAAAATCTGAATCTCAAAGTCTTTTGAGCACCCAAAAACTTTGATTATTCAGAATATGCCTATTACCGTAATTTGAAAAAGTAAACCAGCTTTAAAAATTAAAACCAAGAAACATATTTTAACCTTGGCTTATGTATTCTCTCTGTAGCAATAAACGTTGTATGATATCTGTTACGTTGTAATTGTGCACTTGTAATCTTACAATAGTGATTCCCTTCCCTGCTGGTCAACTGTGGCTAAAAATTTTTGTATGACATTGTCTTGTTATTTAGATGACTCTCGAAGCAGTGCTGGTGATGTTCCACCTGCTAATGCTAACATGACTTGGAGACATGGGAGACAGCTGCTGAGACAGTGAGTTTGCTGCTTTAACCCTGTTTTACATGGCCTAGTTGACCAACGCATTTTTGCTCAGGGAGGGCGAGGCCAAAAATGCACAACTATCTCACTTCTAGACCAAAAGTCATAATGAAAACACCAAATTTGACATGCGGGTTGGTGTTGACCAAAATTTTTAGAAAAATTAGTTTTGAGTAGATGACGTCATCATTGTGACGTGACTGCCACATTTTTGAAAATATGTCATTTTTGCAATGACGTCACAGGCGATTCAAATTTTCTACATAGGTTTGTTTTTTGATACTGAATCAAAGAATGCCTAAGTCAAGTTAGTTACGTCGCAATAACATCTTATGACATCAATTAGGTTAAATTTTGGTTAAAAAATGCTTGAACTTCAGGAAGTTACTTAGGAAAACCTCAAAAATTGGGAAACTTTCCATTACCTTAACAACTTCAGATTATCAGAAGTTCTTTGTAATGCCTTTTGACTCAAAATCAAGTTGGTTTGAAGAAAAAACCTTGATTTTGAAAGGATTTATCACAAAAAAAAACAACAGGAGGAGGGGCTATGTAAAATAGGGTTAAACGTCTTTGTGTACAGTAAAATGAACTTAAAGAATTACATTGTTGGTATTCAGTGGTTTGAAAAGTGCAAATCAAATTTCTGCCTAGCTTTTAGTCTATTCACTATTAAATGTTTAATCTTTGGTGTGATTAAACATTTTAATGTACCAATATTTGGAATGCAATCACTATGGTTGAGAATGTCTACTGGTTTTACGTGTTAAATGAAGTTTTATGTTTGGAAAAATTCCAACATTCTTTGTGAATATTTCATGTTTTTCAGCCGAGAAGGTGCAATTAAAATACCATTAAGTCCTATATCTTTGTTATGGGGAGTAACTTTGGTACAAAATCAGAAAAGTATTTTGATTGGATGTAGGTACTAATTTAGACACTGTTATGTGTTAACTAAAATTGCGTATTAGATGGTAGGTATGTACGATATTTTTCATGTACTCAAGGGGATTTGGGCATTTCTTTATAATAGGAAGGCTTTATTTCACCGGAAATTTTTATCTACTTTTTTATTCATTCTAACTCAAATCTAAGCCAAACTCAAATCTAAGCCAAACTCTAAAACTATCCCTAAATGGAACCCAAACCCTAACTTAAACCCTAATCTCAACCCCTGAAAAAGCAAATGAAAAAAGCGCGAATGAATATTTCTCATTTTTGTTTTATTCTCTTTAACTTGAAAATTTTCGGTGAAACAGTCACTGCCTTCTTAATATTAGGTAAATTTCAATTTTTCTAGGGGGGAAAAAGATAGTTTTACGAAAGTTGCCTGTTAAGCTTCAGTGTTCAAAAATGAGCTGCAGTAGAAGTGCCAAAATAACTCTAACAATATATCTATATATCAACTAAGTTGCGATATAAACTGAATTGAAAAAAATTTGGAGGGGGGCAAAGTAGGGTAAATTTTTTGTTTCGGGGTCAAGTTTGCGGTTAAAAGAAAAAACTTTGGTACACATAAATTCACCTTTTGGAGATATTAGGGAAAGTGCTTAGCTTCTATTATATAGTAAATATTTTAATGTAAAACTGGTAGTTAAAGATTGCACTTCTGATGGCTCTTCGAAATTATATTGCCTTCTCTGAAACTCAGCTTTATGCAGCTTTTTTGCAACTATTTGCTAAAACACATTTTTTATGCTTAATAATTGTAGTAACAGTGTCATTTTTTTTTTTGTATAAGCACAACCAACTCTTTCATCTCCAAATATGATAACAAATTTTTATTATTCTGTTAAAGTCACCTTGAAGCTTTTAAGCCTGTGAAATAATCATGCATTGCCATTCGTTTGCCATTGTTCTTTGTTACTAGTACATAAACTTAGTTCTCTTATTTCCAAAACACTGCGTCCATGTTAAACTGTGCAGTCTTAAGAGTTTGCTGCAGTGCTTTTGTATCAAGTTTACAACCACTATCATCCAATGATATGTAGCGACAACATAGAATTCAATCACTACAGCCAGCCCCTATGTTCTGAATGTATATTACCAGATGAAATTATCAAATTTCTTTCTTTTTTTTTAACACTTTTGTAAGTATCAAAGTTAAGTATTAATACCCTAATCTTCATACCAGTGGCCTGCAATAGTCCTTTTAAGCAGAAAATGTAGTGTGTACTAAAGTGAAGCATTTTTTACAAAAACTTTGGTACAGGAAAATTGTTTTAAAAAGTGTTTTAAAAAATTATGCCAAATTACCTGGCATTGTTTTTTTTAGGCTGGGACTTTATGCCATCTGTACTAGGTCTCAGTTAAGCCCAAAACATTAACCGAAAATTGAAGTTTTAAAACTTTACCAATAAATGAATTCCAAAACCGTACCAAAGTATACAGGTTTTACAATACTTATAATTTCAAAGAAACTCAAGGTTCGCCTTACGTATGGATCAAGTATACTCTTCTCTCCATGATTTAAATTCAGTGTTATTTAAAGTGCTCAGAATGGTGGCACCCGGAGCGGGATTTCGTGGTGGCACCCTTTTTCGATCCAAAAATAGGTGAAGACCAAAACAAAAACAAAGGTCTTCGCTGCAACATGAGTGGTATTTCAGTCCAAAAGTATGTGAACATCAAGAAAAAGTGTTTGCCGCAAAATCAGTGGGTTTTGGTTCCAAATAAGGATGAGCACAAATCGGTGGAATTATGGTTTCACGTCATAATATGGTGACACCTGGGGCGGGCCTCCCCCCCTCCCAGCGACGCTACTGATTTAAAGCTTTATTACAGTTTTAAAGCTTTGTAGGTTGCATTACATTTTGTTCGCCTTGTATAAGGAAACAAAACCAATAGACGCCATTTACTGATATTGCGCCTTACAGTAAAAAAGTACGATGCTGTAAATAGCAATTATAGAATTACAGTGTCGTTCCTTCAGATCAAGAGCCGCTGATCGTTACTCCTTAGTAAACTGCGTTTGTTAATCTGGGTCTATCTCATCTGTCAGCACAGAGCACTTTTTATGACTTTGCATGTCTTTTGTCAGGCTGGGCCACCGCAGCGGATAGACTGCTTTGTGCTTTAGCCTCACTGGTAGGTAATGCTACCATCTTTTCTGGGAATGTGGTGATGTATAGCCTCTTCAAAAATCGAACCAGGAGCAGCCAGCAACCCTTTCAACCATTATTTTGATGCTTTACCTATTGAACTTTATTACATCAGCGAAGTGTATAATGAAATTACTGGTTCGGGTGCTTGTACGTAAAACTATGCCTTTTTCCTTTCAGATATCTTCAAGAAGTTGGATACAGCGACACCATATTGGATGTGAGGTCACAACGTGTGCGGGCGTTGCTCGGAAACAACTATGACATCAATAAAGCCACCGACAATCTCAATAAAATAAATGGAAACGTGGCGGTCCAGGAAAAACATAGGTAATGTTGTGGAACTCATTGCTGAAGGTGAAGCTGTCATTTTGCAGTTGACAAGTTGCTTGTGAGGCAAAATTCGTTACCAGCCGGCACAGAAATGATTTCTCATTTCTATAATGATGCAATAAGTTGTTACTCCTGGCCAGTTAAGAGCAGGTTGCATTTTTTGGGCGGAAGTTTTTAGAAGCTTGCCTGTTTTCGGGTATGGCATTTTAAATCGGATTACTATTGAACCATTTTCCATTGCTAGAAGGCAACCAAACAATTATCAATCGAGTACTAGTGAATACTCGTGAAGATGCTGCTCCGTTCGAGGTACAACGCATAAACGTTGCCGCGAATATTTTCTTTCACTAAACGTCGGCGTTTTTTCTGGACACTGATTTTTTTTTGATTTTTTTAAATATTTTAAATATTATATTTCAAATATTTTTTCTGGACACTGAACAGTTTACATTTATTCAACATATCCCGTTTTAATCAGGTTTTGAAGGTCTAGATTTGCAGATCACTGTGGTCAAAGTAATATTTTTAGTTATAGCCTTTTCTAATTGAGATATCTATCATACACAATATTGTTTCGGCTTGAGAAATTATTGAACAATTTCCAAAAGCACCTACCTGCGCAGAGTTAATTGGGATGCATGCGTAGAAAAGCGCTAAAACAGCTTAAAATTTTTTGTAAGTTAGGCAATGCTCGTTAGCATGAACCGTTACTTTGTTACCATTACACATGCATGTAGATGTTGTACGAAAAATCCATTAGTCCATTTAAAATTATTTCTCGCTTGAAGTTTTAGATAGATTAGTTGGGTTGAGTTTCATTTGTGCTTTCTCGCATTGTAATTTTTTTCAAGCGATGTCGAGTGTCCTCGAGCACTCAATCCTTCTTATCTCCTTTCTAAACCCCGTCGATCTTGATGAGCACCTCTGCTACTTAGTCGAGCGTAATAGTTGTTGTTTGAACTTTGTCGTTCGAACTCTGACAGTATATTTCATCCTTGTACTTCCGATATAGTTTATTCTGCTATTAAACGTTTAGGTGGTGTCGTTTAGTTTCATTTACTAACTACCCCTTGAAACTGCATAGATAGTTAAAAAAAATAGTTCGCCAACTAATTCCTTGCGCGGTTAATCTGTTAGCATTATCTCGGCTTAACCAAACTGCTAATTTTTTACTCCCACCCAACATTGCTCCCCATTGCGTAGAATAAATGCAATTAGGCAAAAGCAATGCTGTAATAGAAAGATTCATAGAAAAGAATTCCGGCGCAGGCCAGGCATTTAACCTATATGTTTTACAGATCACCCGACTACATCACACAGGCAAGAGGGGAACCGACGGAGAACGAGGTCTTAAAGGAGTTTAATTTCCTATCAGCGGTCGAAAACGACGATGACGTCACAATGGGCGACGAGGTGGACGGCGGGGATCAACAAAGAAGTGCAAGAGCGGCAAAGGTCTTTAGATTTGTTTTTGCTTTGGTGCTGTTGTGTGCTTTCGTCCATTTCTGTGCTCGGGTTGGGGTTATGAGTTATCTTAGCATCCGAATAATAAACCTTTGTAGATGAGCAGTTATTTGGTTAAAATTATGACGAACAATGAAGAAAATTTCGTGCATGCAATTATGCAGTACTATCTTTTTATGACGTAACATTCATATCTTTGCCCCCTCGGCAGAGGAGTTCTGGATTTCTTTCTTCATTCAAAAAAAGTAAAACATTAAAGGTGTAATGATATAGCTGTTTTTTGCGAAAAAGAAACAAAACTAGGCCGAGCTTTCGCACTCTACACCTCGCTTGTGAGAATTGGAGTTCGAAAGCATAGGGAGTTTTGAATGGTGGCACTGTTGGGGTTTGCACTGTAGCATCGCATGAACGTTGTAGAGTTCAAATGGTATGGTATAGAGGAGTGGCTGATGCCGGAATTTCAAAAGTGGCCGATAACGTTCAGTTGAGGCGAATATCAAAGCAGGTTAAAGCAGTGATAGAAAAAATCTCATTTTTTCTGCTTTGTGAAACTGCTGATGTACTTGGTCTGGAAGTAGTTTTTCTGTTACGTTGACACTGTCACTTACTTTTCTATTACAGACGAGATTGGAGCCTTCAGACGCATTTAACGACACAGAATTGGCGTTAGCTGAGTTTGCTTTTCTTAACCATGAAGAGCAGGAAATAGGTGAAGTCTTGCGTTTGTTTTTTGCTCATTTGAGTAGTCATCGGCCTGTTATATTTTAAGTGAATAACAGTAAAAGTTTTGTTATTTCGGCAAGAATAAAAAAACATAAATATTTGCCTACAACCCCTCATATCATGCTTGTAATTGGTGGAAATGAATACAAAATTTTTAAAGTTTACCAAATTGAAACATTTGGTTTGAAATTCTAAGCGAGAAAATATATCCATGCTCAGGTTGTAACTCAATATTGCTTGGTTATTATTATTATTATTTTTTTTTTTTTGACAAAAATCACAAACAAGTTAATTTTTGAGCAATGTTGTGGTGCAGCACCTTGTCAACGTGAAATTGCTACGTACGTACAAGCAATGACAGTCATCAATATAAAATTTTAAATTTATAGCTGTAAGGCTGTGGGCAATATCAACGAGGTAATGATATACCACATGCCATCGTCAAAGTTCAAACGCGCGAAAAATGTTGAAAATGGCGGCCAAATGACTTTTAAACGAATCTCTTCATGTCTGCAAGTTTTTGTTTAATATAATGCCGCACATTTTATGTTTTGTTTCTGGTGTTTTGTTTGTTTTTTTTGTTCTTTTTTTATCTCTAATTGTGTAACAAGGCAACGCTTATCCTACTACTTAAAGGAGTCAGTGTTATGTTGCTGGACACTTATCTGTTGCGAGTTTTGCTCAATTAAATTGTAATTATGAAACGTCAAATTTCGGCAGCCTTAGCATTATGTTTATCTTCACTGCATGATCAAGTGGAAATTTCTAAGCAACGTAAAACAAAGCAATGCAATTATTGGCGTGGATTTCATAAATTGGATGCGGGTATAAAGATAAATGTTTCGTCTATCTGACCTATGAAGTAATTGCAATGCAAGGCCCCCTTTCTTCTGCTTTTCAAAGCAATGGTTTAATTGACCTACTATAGTGGCAGTGACCAGCCACTTCTGTTCACTCTGTGAAAAGATATTACTAATGCTATGAGCCAAAGCAGCGTCACACACAAAACAAATCAAAGCTTGAACAAACTGCAGAGTTATGCAGTGTGAAGCTTATCATCATGAGATTCCGAGTCGGCCGTGTTTTGCCATATTCTTCTGAAATCTTCTTAACAGTACTGGCAAATAGTGCAGGATTGATTTGTCTGTGGTAGACCAAGATAGAAAATCAAAGACATGTTTTAAACAAAGCAATGCACTAGCTTTATACTAAAGTGGCTGGAGTTCCGTTCTTCGTGCCGAAAACGTGCTGAACGCGTGGAGCTGATCCATTAATAATTTTTTACTCGATACCGCTTAATTGTAATAATGTGAAGAATAACGAACTTGTCAGTTTAGCTGTTCGACTTTAAAAGGTTTCGAAGCCTCTTTGTGACCTTATCAGTCAATGGCATGGACAGTTTAGGTTAATCCAGTGAAATTATGCGAATGCTGAAACAATATATTGCCTGATATATTTGACTAAAATTCTATTTTGTATCCACTTAGAAAACCACTTTTAGATTTGTGACGTAGGGAGATTGCGTAAAAGTAATTTTCTGTAATAAAATTTTAACTTCCAAGTCCCAAAATCATGCAACTGCAGCAATACTGTCAGAAAGTTATTGCAAAAATAAAATTCGCCAAATAAAAACTATTTTCATAATTTTTTTCCATGTGAAAATTCTAATTCTCACCAATGCTCTTCTGCTTTCTCAGTTGACCCGAAGCTGACAGATTGGACGGTCGATCAGAACAAACTGAATGAAATGAAGGAGCAGTTCAGACTCGAGAAGCGACAGACGAAACGGAAAGGAATGAAACGTGAGCTGATAATTTACTGCTTGCGATTTAAAGTTCACTTGAACCTAAGATGAACTTGGCTATTTTAACTTTGTGTTTGTCTGATTTTTGTGCTGGCATCAATTTGAAAAGTTAGTGGATGGTACAGAACTTTGAATTGCTTTAATCAAAACAATTAAATTTTTGAGTAAATGTTTTGAATAAATGATTATTTTGATTAGAGCAATTCTAGCATTAATTCTGCATGGCATTGTGCAAATGATTTTGCGTATTTCGTCTTTCATTAACTATCCGAAAAAGGCGAATTAAAAGGTGTATCGGAATTAGATTCTTTAATCCAAAGTAACACTTAAGCTGCAGCAGCCAGCCGCGAAACTCTACGTTACTTGCAAGGTTGGATCCAATCTCGGTCCGCCAACATTCTAGCTAAGCAAAAACTGAACCTAATTTATGGGCTTTTATCAAGCAAAGTTGTTAAGTTGAACAAAATTGTTTCTGCCTTCTCAGTAGTATAAATAACTTTGCACAAGTCTCTTAAATTTTGGCACTACGTATGTATATACATCTTCGTTTAATTGCCACAACGTAAACACTAACGAACTTCTTTAAAATTGCTCGACAACTGTTCAACAATAGAAGGGCACGGAGCTTCTTCACAATACAGCTTGTAGTAAGACGTTTTGCACCTTCACCACCTGGGCGAAGACTATTGGTTGCGAAGTTTGATTCCTATTACTGGTTTGGCAACCACCATGACACTATCTAGCACCATTCACGTAGCAATTCCGCACCATACTGGTTTCAAATCTTGGAAGATATTACGAGCAGGTTTTAGTAATTTCTGATATGAAGCCGTTTTAACCCTAAAATTCCACTTAGGTCCAGACAAGAAGAATCTACAAAGTATGCTCGATACTCTACGTGGTGGTGACGTCAATGATGATGACGTCAACGTACATAATGCGCAAGAGGGTGAGTGACGTCACTACTAGCATGATACCGCATCATATCCGTAGCTTGCTTTACTTAAAAGTTATTAAAACTTGTAATGTCGGTCGTAGTAATCGGGAATCGTGCGCACTTCAATAAGTTGAGGAATTTCCATGCAGTGGTCCACCACCGCAATAATTTAATGCACTTATTTGTTGCATATCTTGAAAGAAATTCTCGACCAATGCTGATTTATTTATTATACGTGGTCGTGAACAAACTGGTACATAAATTAACTAGCGAAATAGAATCACAAATTAAACTCAAATTGTTTAAAAATTTGTTGCCTTTCGGAGGCTGTTTTTTTTTTATAGCGCTGTCGATTGTTTGAAATGGCTGTTGATTTCTGTTCGCTTTCAAAATACTCGTCGCGCTCTCTTTAAAGTTGGAGCATTCATTGTTCATTTTATCAAATGTTATTTTTACATCGTTTCAGAGCCTCTTCCCTTTTCAGTCGGCGGGCCACCACTAGGTGACGAATCGATCGAATCCGCGTTTGGATTGGGGGAGTTAGCCGGGCTGACCGTCGCTAATGAAGCGGATCCCCTCGCGTTTGAGGTGGGTAGGTGTGGCTGGTGACACTATACGGACAACCCAAATTTCTTATTTTAGGATTTGTTTTTGCTTGGAACCGAAATTCTGCTCACCATTATACAGATACGTTCCAAGTTTTAGGAATATCTCCTTTAAAAATCCGTAAAATATATTAGGAACATTTTCTAAAGCTCATGCTTGAGTGTAGCAAACCCCTGTGAACCTCGCCATGGGTTTCTTTACTCAGCCATGTCGTTTTTGTTACGTAAATTCATGTGTTTGCTACTTTTTTTGTATTGCAGCATGCTGCTGGTACCAAGTGAATGAATTGTGTTTTCATGGTCGTATTCACTGATCTTGTGAAATTTCACTGTATTGATGTAGTGGCGCGATAACATGTTTTTCTTATGGTCTGTGGTAACATACTTTGTGTGCTTTTGAGCAGATAAGCGGAACAAAAGAAACGTACCGGCGAACATGGAGTCCAAAATATGCCCTGCGGAGTCACTTTGACGGAGTCCGTGCGGTCCGGTTTCTCCCAAATGAGGCGGCTTTGATCACGGCGTCGGAAGACCAGACGTTGAAGCTGTGGAACCTGAACAAACCTATGCCGAGCAAGAAGACACAGTGCTTCGATGTGGAGCCTATCTACTGCTTCAGAGGACACACGTAAGTACCTTGCTTTGTTGATTGCTATATCAAACGGTAAATCCAGGTTCAATTCCAGTCCGATTAAACCAAATACCTCAAAATTGGTATTTACAAGTTTCCTGCTTGATGTTGAGCATTTAAAGCAATGATGTGGAGCTTTCATCGTGTGAGGGTAGAGAGGTGGGAAGCTTGGCTCTTCAGGCGGCAAGGCTACCGGCATCTTGGTGCTGCAGAAACCGTCAAATCGAGAATTATGAGTAGTTTGGAGTTCACTCTGCTGTAGGATAAAATTCTACCAAGACCCGCTACCTTGATGGACTCCCTTGCCCAGTGATGTTTGACGATAACTCTTGAGAATTCGGTCGGCATCTGAACGTCACTACTTTTTCAGGGGTCCTGTGCTGAGCCTGGCCGTTGACGTGGTTGGATCCGCTTGCTTTAGCTCTGGAATGGACTCGACTATCCGTTGCTGGTCCATTCCAACTGTTGATATTGATCAGTACGATACTTACGGTAAGTTTCTCCCGAATGATTCGTGGTGAAATTCCCTAGCAAGATTCGAGAAGCATTGGGCATCCGGAAATGGCTTTTTCCCCGGTAAATTATCCCGACCTTCTTTTATGAAAATCCACCCTTCCACAACAGACTTTGGAATCAAACTTAGACCGAGTTTAATGCTTGGTTAAGCTTGTTTTTGGTTGCTGCTCAGTGGTTTGGCCGACTGAAAAGTCTGTTTTTTTTCAGATTTAAACAATGTCTCTCACCAGAAAAAAGTTTTAAATAGAGGCCTTGATAATATTTTGTGGGTTGAAGCGTTACTTGAGTCGGGTTTTAATTGTTTGTATTAATTGTTTGTATTCGTTTTAATTGTTTGTATTCGGTTCCCTTTATTTACTCAGCATCGAACTTTCACTATACAATACGTACACGATAGCCATTAGCCGGCCTTGATTTTTGCGACCTGCAGGAATGATGAAGCAGGTAAACTTAGCTTGTTTTTCTTAGAGTTATTGTTTCCAGATCGAAAGTTTTTTTTTCGTATTTGTCCACTCTCAAATTTTGATTGATCTGGATAAAAATTTAATTTTGATTTTCTTGGGTTTCGTCAAATTGCTGGAGTTATTCAAGATTTTTCTACTCAGCTGAACATTTGTTTGTCCAACTCACAAGCACTTACATTATTACAAAACACATAATCGATTAATGAACAAAATTAACAAGGGAAGGACAGGATGACTGCGAAGGGACCGTTACGTCTTTGAGTCAAGCATCCACCTTGTATTGGTGTGCAATTTGCCACTTACTTCGAGTGAGAGCTAATAGCATTTAGATGTCACTAGCAGCTTGTTTTGTTTTACATCGACATATTGTATTTATTAGGAATTGCAGTTAAATGATTTTTGTTGCAGACTCATCAGTAATGGGAAAGGTTTTAATCGGCCATACGGATGCCGTCTGGTCGCTGTCTTACTGCGGCACTCGTCAGCAGCTCCTCTCAGCTTCAGCTGATATGACGGTGAAGTTGTGGAACCCAGCCAACAGTGACCCCTTGCTGCAAACCATGCAGAGCGAAGGTTTGAAAACTTAGTGAATGTTTTTGAGATGTCCAAATTTTCACACACGATTCGCTGCTGATTTAATATGCTCTGTATTCTAGGTGATGGCACGCCCACTTGCGTTGAGTTTGTTCGATGCGATTCCAATCAGGCGGTGGCGTCCCTTAGCGATGGAAAGATAGTTTTGCTTGATCTTGAGAGCGGAAAGGCAACGAGCACACTCGCTCAAGGCGACGGAGGTTAGTGCGTTTTATCTTACAGAAAGTTGTCTGGGCTCGGAAGTTTCAAAGTCCCTCTCTGTCGGCTGTACTTGCCAGATATTCGCACCAAATTAGGTTTAAAATCTAACAGTAAGGATAAACAATAAATAAAAGCTTTGAATAACTTTTTGCTTGGCCAAAATTAACAAACGTCTGAGGTTTGCGCTTAATTTCCATGAAATCTGAACATTTCGACAAAAAATTGTGTTCTACTGCCTTACTAGTTACTTATACTATCCGGTATATACGATTCAACGTGAGCTAAGGTGTTTGTTGCATCACTATCATACGTATTGTTTGTTAATAGGTCGGGTGAACTACGTAGTGACCCACCCCACGATGCCCATCACCATATCAGCTCATGATGATGGACATATACGATTCTACGATAACAACACAGGTAATCTCTTGCAGAGCCACTAAACATAAATGCGTTTTTGATAATGCTCTGAAGCAGTGCTTCTTCACCGGCTATATCGCATTTCCAAGTGTTTACTACATCAAAATCAAGGTATACTACTGAGAGAGGGGATACGAAGGATATGCCGCTTCGATTGTACAAAACCAACGTGCAAACTTTGAAATTGTACGTTTTGGCTAAGCTAACTACTTATACCAATGCCATAGTTGCGTAATTGCTCATCACAAAAAGCTCTTATTTGTCATAAGTTTATGACGTATTGGTATTCGGTGAAAACGTTGGTTTTAGAACTCTTTAGAAGTAGAACTGCTTGGTGATGCTCGCGCAATGCCGTTGAACTAAGTGCAGTGCCAGTGTGCTACTAGTCAAGAATCTTCTTTCTGGTGGCTTTGTTGTCATACTTTGATCAGAGTAAATCTGATCTGAGAAGAGGGTGCGATAGCAAGTTCAGAAATTGCCCTCGTGTGTGTGGTTTGAAGGTTCGGTTGGGTTGCCAGGGTAGGCAACGAATGAATTCATATGCTGATGAAACGCTTGCCTAATGGGAAAGCAGATAAGTTAATGAAGTGCTACCTCACAGTTGTAGAAGAATTTATGTTGATAGTCTGCCCTGTAACTTCTTAGAAGTAATATGTAAGCTTGCATCTACAGACAGCATAACCACATTGCTATTTGAAAGGATACAAAATTTTTGCAAAATCAGGAAAGGTATATCACGTAGAGAAAGGTTGAAGTACACTGCTCTAGGGAATTCCCCGATGAAACCCCCCTGCTAGTTGATACTGGCCAACCATTGGCAGTTAAGCCAACCAAAATGAATGACTTGCACTTAAATACTTCACCGGTTGTTACAATATTCCTTATTTGTTGATGGAGCTGCACGCTGCAAAGGTTTGATTTTCGATAAACGTCGATGTTTTCGTTTCTCGGCCTATACTAACTAATGTTTTCATTGGTTGTTTGTAACTTGCTTTGATTTTCCAGGAAAATCCGTCCACTCCATGGTGGCGCATCTCGACTCCGTGTCTTGTCTCTCCGTGGACCCCAACGGCCTTTATCTGCTTTCGGGAAGTAAGTGGCCTGCTCTATTGGTGTATGTCTTTGTACTATACTTTTCCCGATCTCTAAGAATTACAGTACAAGCAGCTTTAGGCAATTAATGATAAACACTAAAAACCAAACAGTATCTAAAATGCGTGTGCCTACTCCATTGATGATCGTAGAATTTTAAGACTGATTGTCTTGCTTAGTTTCTAGACTTAAAAGAAAGAAGTAGACGTAGTTTTCGTTCAGAAAGCCATATAGTTACTGGATGATTTTATTACTTTTCAATCACGAAAATTTGTAAACTCTGCATTTCCAGGTCACGACAGCTCTATTCGTTTGTGGAATTTGGATACAAAGACTTGCATGCAGGAGCTGACAGCTCACCGACGAAAATTTGACGAGTCAATTTATTCTGTCGCTTTCCACCCCAGCGCCGCGTTTCTCGCCAGCGCCGGCGCAGATGCGCTGGCTAAGGTTTTCGTCTGACCCAATGCTGCCATCTAGTGACTACCGATAGTATATTTTAGTATGATTATTGATTACGTATAAGCGAAGCAGTATTTCCTCGCGCTCTCTTTATGACATCATCAACACAAACTGCATGCTCGCAAACATGATGTCATGTGGCCGGGAAGGCTTCTTTTTGCTCTGTAATTGTTGTACATTGATGTGTCACGTGATATCGTTACCAGTTTGAAAATTCTGGTTGTTGAAGAGAATCGCCGATTATTCGGCTCCTTATTCTCCATTAACGCTTTTCTCAATTTGCTGTCAATTCATAACTCAATTACGCTCTTGCGGCAAACTGAAGTTAGCGTTAGTCTCAGCTAGCTGTATCTCGGCCCTTACCATTACTTTTTATATCCCTCGTTTTAGCTTGGTTGTCAAATTCATTGTTTTCAGCAATTGCACAGTGCACACAAAGCAAACTCTGGATCAACGCCGCGCATCCAACTTGAAATCTCGCTTTACCGTACGTTTGTAAATCTTGATGCGGCTTTGCGCCACTTAGAAATTCGTTCTATATTATGTAATTTGTCGTGATTGATTCCTTAAATAAATGGAGACTAGTTACTGCAGGAGTGTTTCTTAGTAAAAACAAGGGGCTTGATTCATGCATCTTATCTTTCTATCACCGGACAGCAACGGTGGCGCTATGCTTTGGATGAACCCGCCTACGAGTTAGTCAATTTTCCAGCTTTCTTTCCACCCAAATTTGCTTCTTATTGAAAGCCACTTAGCAGAATAATCGTCGTAAAGTCCCTTAACCAAAAACGTAACAACTTACGTTTCCAGGGTGTGGGTTAAACCCAGATTTTAAGATCAGTGTTGTAAAACCCACGCTTTTTGTATCAAATTAAAATTGTATACGCTTTTTGTTGTAAATTAAGTCTTTTGCGATCTGAACCTGGTCGATCGTAAGAAGTGTTAGTGGAGCGATTTTGCTCAGTGAAAGTGGTTTTGTGTTTTCAATCTTAAATAGAAGTTTTAATTTAAGATTGTGTACTGCTTTCTGAGATTCAAGAAGCTAAAGGAACTATCAACTGCCATTTTTCGATTCGTCAATTAACATCTCAGTCGTTCTTTAGTTTCAGCCGACGTGGGCAATTCTAGGGATTAAAGGTTGTACTCTAGCCAAGTATCAACGATCGCTACAGGTGGGCACAAGTCCGTTAATCCGTTAATAACGAAGCTAACTTTTTCATTAACTCGTTAATCCGTTAAAAAGCTTTTTCATGTTAACGGACTAAATTAACTTCCGTTAAGGTTTTTATCGTTAATATCTTGCACCATTCATTCATCGGACCGGTACAAACCAGTTTGCACTGGTAACGCTTGTTGCGTATTAGCACAAGTTTTACAGAAAAAAGCGAAGAAAGGAGCTCTTTTTTTGAAGCAAATAATAACCTGCAGCCTCATAGGTCTATTAATTATCGCTGTTCACAATTTCCAAAGGTTTTCCGATTGCAGCTTCGTTGTGCATTTGAACTTATTTTCATCTTGAAATTAGATTAGACTGTAAAATATAACTTCCAAAACACAAAAAGACCACCTCAACAATAAATATTTCCTTACAATCAGATCAACAGCGTCAATACGTGTTCCACAAGCGAGTGAATAAAACGAAATGTAAATTTCACGCAAAATGTTAACGGATTAACGGACTTTATTAACTTCCGTTAGTTAAAGCTGAAAATAACGGATTAACGTTAACGGAGGTGTGAAGTTTGTTAACGGACTAGCGGTTAACGAAGCTAACGTTTTGCATTAACTTGCCCACCTATGAGTGATTGCCCTAAAATTCTTCAAAAAGATAATGCTTTTTGACTACCAGCTTAGTTTTTAATAACAAGACTAAACAAGTAAACGCAGTACAAGTTACATTGCGAGGTGTACCGTTAGGGCATAAGACTGGATTGTTTCGTATAATAGGGATAAACGTGCGGAGAAAAAGAGAAAAGTTTTTAAGAAAAAACCTTGGTCTTGTGAATTTGTTTTTTTTCGCGGTCGTGCGTATTCGGTTGATTTGATTAGACGTATTAGTAGAACAATGAACTGTGAAGAAAAAAGGCAAGCTCATTGGGCGAATCGGCATATTTTAGGACAAATTAAGCATGAAGAAAAAAATGCAAAACTTAGTTTCCAGTCTACTGATAAAGAGTCTATGGTCAAAAAACTAAGCCTATACCACTCCATTAGGCTATTATATGGTCAATCGTTTAGTTCAACAGTTTTTGTCTTGCTTTTAGTTCAATAGCTTCGGCATGCTTTTTCGTGTGAAAAAGCCTATAAAGCACCTACATGCAGCATAAGTGCTATAACTTCCGGGAAGAATACAAATTTTTCTAGTTTAGAAGTAAGTACGATTAAACTTAGCTTAGTGATAGTGAATAAAGCACCTAAATAAAGCATAAGTACTGTAGCGTCAACTCCAACGTAGCCACAGGTCAAAGATTAATCGGATCAATTGGTAATTAACTCAACCGGGAGATTATTTTGGTAGTTTGTTTAACCGAGCCGGTCGACTGCATTGGGACGTGAACTCTTGACACGTACGTTACAGCAAAACTTACGGGAAAAATTCAATTGTTTTGTGTTTAAAGGCAAGTACGATTAAACTTAGCTTAATGGTAGTGAACAAACCTTTGCATACTGATACGGTATATACAGGGGCGTATTTAGGGGAGGGGCCATGGGCCCCCTCCCCTTTGGGTCGCCAGGATTGCAAAATTGCATAGCAAAGTGAGCAAAATTGAAGCATGGCCCCATCCCCCTTTGCAAGTTGGGCATCAGGCTTTGGGCTCGAAATCACCTGATATTGGGCGATAAATGGGACGAAATTTGAGTGAAGACCTTTTTTTGTTTTGTTTTTGCTCTTCACCTGATTTTGGGCGAAAATTGGGACGATATTTGAGTGAAGACCTTTTCTTTTTTTTTTCAATTTGGGCGAAAAATGGGACGAAATTTGAGAACACACCTTTTTTTTTTTTTGCTCTTCACCTGATTTTGGGCGAAAAATGGGACAAAATTTGAGTGTGACAATTTCAAATTCTGATCTATGTTCCTCTCAAGTTTTCTGAAGTTTCTGGCCCCCTCCTTTTCAAAATCCTTCGAACGCTACTGGGTATATACTTAATACTTGCAGCCTACTTATCAGTGATATTGATAGATAAAGCTTTATTTACTTTAGATATCCTACTTAGTGATAGATGGCAGTATTTATTTATTACTGTTGCATACAAATTAAAATCATAACGAGTTATGATGAAGCTGTATACAAATTATTATGATCAAACGTAAATGTATTAATTATGACATCACACACGAACGCGTCGATCTTAACCCCTTCTACTCGATATGAAATCAGCTGCAACCTGCAAGCAAACCCTTGTTATGATTTATGATGGATAATTGTGGTCAAATCAGTTGAAACTCGCAAATTTGTAACTGCCTTATGATGTCATAGTGGTCTTCCGACTACATACTTCGATTACTATCTTGAATTTATTCAATGCTTATATTAGCTTAAAGTGCGACTGTTCTATATAGCAAGCTTGAACAGGAAATTGAAACAAAACTTAAATGGATTATGACGTCACACACGAGAGCGTCAGATTACGACCCTTTTTACTGCATATAAAGCTTAGCTGCAACCAAATCCTTGTACTATATGGCATGGGTAATGTTGCTGTCAAATCAATTAACACTGGCAAATTTGTAACAGCTTTGTGGTGTCATATAGTGGTCTCCCGACTACATCCTTCACTCCATCCGATTGATTTCTTTTGGCTATTTAGCATTTATTCAACAACGGCATTAGGCTAAATCAGGCTGTCTAGTAGCAAGCATAAATTGGAAATTAAACAATATGTTTTTGCATTATGACGTCACAAAGCGTCACATCCACCCTCCATTTTAACAGAAACCTTGGGCAGCCAAGAAGACCTTTATGGCAGGTCAAAAGAAGCGCGATCCGATTGCAGTTAACTATGGGGCGCCGTTTGGAAAAAATTTATTCAATTTGCAACTCTCGTATTTTTGGCTTATTTAGAGGACTTTTTGTCCAATATATCGTAAATTTACGATTTACATATTAGAAATCTAGAACCTGTTATATCGGACTAAAAACGTTCGTAAAATAAATCGTAAATTTACGATTTACATATTGGAAAGCTAGAACGTCTTAGAACAACTTGCAACGTATTTTGTCTGTTTTGAAACGTTCTAGCTTTCCAATATGTAAAACGTAAATTTACGATTTATTTTACGAACGTATTTTGTCCGATATAACAGGTTCTAGATTTCCAATACGTGAATCGTAAATTTACGATTTGTTTTACGAACGTATTTTGTCCGATATAACAGATTCTAGATTTCCAATATGTAAATCGTAAATTTACAATATATTATATGGGAGAAAATGTTCTCTAAATAAGCCAAAAATACGGGTGTTGCAAATTGAATAATTTTTTCCAAACGGCGCCCCATAGTTACCCGGCTCGACTGCGCAGTCTTCGAGCAGGCGTGAGTTGTTGAATGGATAGCGGCTGTTGTTGAGGTTGTGCACTTGAGGGTTGGTGGAACGCGCTCCGATTGCGGTTAATCGGCTCGACTGCGTAGCCTATGAGCTGTATGATCTGTCAGCTTATAACACTCTTGCTTTCAGACTTTTCTTGCTTGCTGCTATTTCGTTACTTCAATTCGTGATGTCATTGGTTGGAGCAGTCGCGTGACTGCGACACCTTGCTTTGATTTAAGATTAATGATTGCACAAAAACACTTGAAATTAGAATATTTCCAACAAGCATTATGACGTCATAGTGGGCTCCCGCATCTTCGAACGTGCTTTGTGCCGATTTCTAAGAATTGAGAAAGCACAAATGTAAACAGTTCGCTCGCCCACTGCGCTTTCCTCAAGCCCAAAGTCTATTAAATCAAATAAAAACACAAAGATTTTTAAAAAATATACAATATTAAAATAATCAAAAAAATATGGAAACTTTATTTTTCAACATGTAGTGACATGACCAAAGCGAAAAAAAATTAACGATGTTTTCTGTTCTATTTTCTGTTACGTCAGTTAAAGTGACTCTGACACAGACTTTTGACGCAGTGACTTTGATGTGACCCACCCAAAAAAAGTTCTTATGATGCAACATATGCAAAAAAAATGCTGGACATTTTAACAATGCAATTTGCTTGAAGTGAATCTAGTGCATATATTACTGTTAGTATTGTGTACCCTGGCTACGCGCTTGGGTGCAACGCCGATGCCAGATTTCCACTTTTTGTGCCGCTTGGTGTAGATTGCAGAGTGTGCTCTGTGCAGACTGCAGAATTTTAGCGTTATCTGCAGCATTAGATTTATGTGGCGTAAGAAGCGAGACATGTACTCGTACGCGGAAAAGTCTAGAACACCAACAGAAAACAGTCAGAATCGACACGCTTAAGTGATTTCTTGATAATTACCTGTTAAATTCACAAAACTCCTTTATTGTTACATTTTGTTTACCAGAGGTGGGCACTTGCACCGCAATAATTGCGGCGCAACTATTTTTAAACGTTAGCGCTGATGCTTGCGCCGCAAGTATTTTAGCAATTTTGAGCGCAATCGCGCAAGTCAAACACGATTATAAATAATTATTTTTCAATCAAATGAGATTAAAGTGAACAAAAAAACATTGACGAGGTACATAAGCGAAGCCAGGATTTTTGATTGGGGGGAGGCCAAACCGCAAATCACATGTAATGACGTCATCAAATTTTTTCGAAAAGATGGACTTTTTACGGGACGAAGATACCGCAGAATCGAGGATCAGAAGCCGGGGCCTGGGTTGGCATGTAACCTGGGTTTTGCTGAAGAAAAAGAACTTGAACCTTAAGTTTAAAAAATTTTCAAAAATGTCTCAGTTGGTAGACGTGGTGAGCAAACTAGTTTAGTTCCAATGTTTTAAACCGGGGTCTGGGGGCCGCCGCTGGCAATTTTTTGGAAAAAATAGTTATTTTAAAGCCATTAGGATCACATTTCGCTCGTTTTTAGAGCCATTTAATGATTAAATTTTTAAGAATTGAAAGCCAATTGAAACAATCAAATTGGTGAGTCTTCTCTTTACTTAAAGACCAAGTTCAAAACACGTTTAAAATCTTAAATTTGGGGGTTAAATTTTGTAAGTGACTTGGCCCAAGTTGGAAAATCAAAGTACATTGCCTCCTACAATATTTTTAGCAGTAATTAATCACTCGAATATTTGCCTCGGGAAATTTTTGTTTTGGATACGGGTTATAGGCTACATTTAAATTAGATGGCAAAAATTTGATTTGAGGAGGCCCAGGTCACTTATTCCTGGTTGTTAATATTAGTCGGTTGTACACGTATACTGGTGTACGCAAAAACGCTTAAAGAAACTGAAACTGAAAAAAAACATCACGTTTTGTTATTATTTTTATCACCGGTGGCCAGAAGAACACAAAAAAATTCCAAGGCCAAGGACACAAAAAAAAAATTTGAGGCCAAGGCCAAGGACACAAAAAAAATCTGAGGCCAAGGACAGGAATGCTTGAGGCCAAGGCCAAGGACCAAGGGCACAGGCGCAAGTGTTCTCCAAAAAAAGGGTCTTCCAAGAAAATTTTTCAAGAGATCTGAAAAAAAAGAAAGGTTTTCAAAAAAATTTTTTTTAATTTTTCCGGCGATCTCCACTTTTTGTGCCGCTTGGTGTAGATTGCAGAGTGTTTAAATTTTTTAAAATTTTTCCGGCGATCTCCAAAGGAGGAAAACAAAAAAGGTCTTCGCAAAGTTTTCCGCGAGGTTCCTGGCGTTTTCCAATAAAACTTTAACGGTTCAAAAATTTTCGAGGACTTGAGGCTTCAAGGCCAAGGACTTCAAAATGTGTCCTCGAGGCCAAAGATGCCCTCGAGGACTTTACCTGTTTAGCGACATTTTAATTGGGGCGGGCGGTTTTGCCCCGTCCCCTGGCTACGCCTATCCACTTTTTTTTTCTTTTCATTTTTTTAATTACCAAAATCAAAAAAAAACTTTCCGTTATAGTGTCGAAATCCTACAGCCGAATTTTGTGCTATTTTTAAGAAGAGAAGCAGACTCGGCGACCGTGTCGCTTGATTAAGTGACGTTCTAAGTTTGGTCTTTCGCTCCTTGTGCTAAATCTTGTCCTTAAATATTTGCTGAATTTGCAATTTATGTATTTGTATCTGCACAGCAATAAAAGATTGCTACTACTAATAACTTCTGCTACGCGCGAAACAGTAACAGAAAAACGAGCTTTAGCCTACCTTCCTTTGACGCTGCGAGTCTCGGTCTGTCCTCGCCCCTCAGTGCTCTGCTGTAACAATGAAGACTTTTCTCATCTGGACTTCACTGACAGACACACAGTCACAATAATGACTTTGAGACGTACACAAATAAAAATTGTGCAATATATTGCCTAGGTGATAAACATACTCGCATTATTGCGAATATTATTATAAAATCTTGGCCTAGCGCTGTGATACCTTCAGTTATCAAGATTTTGAGCTAGAAAAATATGTCAAGACAGCAATGTTATTTTGTTATAGCAAACATGTTTATTTTTAGGTAGTGACTATTTCACCGAAAATTTTCAACTTAAAGAGAATAAAACGAGAATGAGAAATATTCATCCGCGCTTTTTTCATTTGCTTTTTTAGGGGTTAAGATTAGGGTTTAGGTTAGGGTTTGGGTTAGGGTTCGATTTGGGAATAGTTTTAGAGTAAGCATATGAGTTTGTGTTAGATTTGAGTAAGAATTAATAAAAAACTAGATAAAAATTTCCGGTGAAATAAAGCCTTCCTTATTTTTATTGGGGGTCCTTTACTTTTTGGATCCCTCTAATGAATATCTTTGGGGGGATCACGACCCCCTCGGGAATTGACGCGCCTGCTTACCTCCACATGCAAACTTTATTATTGGAATTTTTTAACACTGCGGCTCCTTGAGTGCGAGTGTTGAGAGTATTTTTTTGTTGCGTATAAAGATGTTCTTCTCCCAAAGAAGTTAAGCGATGCGCATTTTCAAATGCTTGTATTTTTAAAAAGATATCAATAATTTTTTTGTCTACTACTTTGGTAGCGTGCATAATTTGTTTTGAATATTAGTTTCGTACCGTAACCTAGGAAGGTTTGAGCAGTGAGTCAATTAGAATTATACATTTCAAAACGTCACACTTGCGCTTGCACTAGCGGTTGTGCTTGGGTCGCAATTATTTTTTAGGCTTGCAGAAACGCTTGCGGCGCAAGATTTTCAGAGTAGTTGTGCGTGGGCTTGCGGCGCAAGTTTCATGACCTGCGCTGCCCTCCTCTGTTGTTTACTAAAAAATATCTTTGTTACATATTCCGAAAACTTTCGAACACATGCACAAAATTAAAATTGGAAAATCACTCAAGCGTGTCGATTCTGACTGTTTTCTGTTGGTGTTCTAAACTTTACGCTCGTACGCTGCACGCAGCTAGGGCACTGAATTGGCACCGCTAGCAGTTGGAAAGTGAGTAATGGTTTAGCGTTAGCAAGTTTTGGAAAATGTTCAAAAAGAATTGGTTTTTGATACCTGTACTAATTTCTAGCCTTTGTTTTGCTGTATGTAAAAAATACAAAAAACCTGAAACTGGTAGCCACCTGCTGGACATCAGCCGGCTGCAAAGTGATTTTCGGTGCATTAAGGAAAGAGGAGCCAGGAATTCCATTCAAGTTGTGACTTCAACTGTACAAGAATGCATGCAATTGTGCAATGTTGATTATCAAGGAATGTGCAGTGTGCTGCTCTGGAATAGGTATCGGTAAGCTACCGTAGCTGAGCTTTGAGCTACTGTAAATTATGATTTTGAAACATTTTTAGAAGTACTGTTACTACAGTAGGCTACTAACTCATCCTCAGAAATTGAATTCCGAATAGGCTGCCGGTTTTTTTACCAAAAAATTTTAAATCAAAGAGAATAAACCTAACTAAAGCGGAATAAATAAGGCTAACAGTTCATTCCAGTTATTACCGTATATTATATTACTATTAAAGTATATTATTAAATTATAGGTAGTGACCATTTCACCGAAAATTTTCAACTGAAAGAGCATAAAACGAGAATGAGAAATATTCATCCGCGCTTTTTTCATTTGCTTTTTTAGGGGTTAAGATTAGGGTTTAGGTTAGGGTTTGGGTTAGGGTTCGATTCGGGAATAGTTTCAGAGTAAGCATTTGAGTTTGTGTCAGATTTGAGTCAGAATTAATAAAAAACTAGATAAAAATTTGCGGTAAAATAAAGCCTTCCTAAATTATATTATTAAATTATATTACAGTTATTTACAGTTCATTTACAGTTCATTACAGTTCATTTATGGTACATTTTTTATGTAGCAATTTAAGTAAAACAGAATTTGATGACCTAAGTCTATCCCCTCTGCCTTTTTTCTGCACTACATGCTACCAACTAATTTTTCCATTCCATGTACTTAACAATCAACAATTTGTACAGAACATAGTATATTATTTAAAAGAACACAAGCAAAAATTGGATCGAAACAGAATTAATACAAACATTAGCATACTTACCAATTCTGAAATTAATGGTCATGAATCCCAATACTGCACAGTAAATGAAATTGCAGACAAACTTTAAGAAGTGAATAACTTTACTATACTACATGTAAATATTTGCTGTTTATATGCCAATTTCTGTGGATTGCAAGAAATGATATTAGAATGCAAGATAAACCCTGATGTGATAGCACTAAGCGAAACAATATTAAAAGTATCTCAAAATTGTAACTTAATTCTGAAGGGATATAACTTCTTGCATAATGGCTCTGCAACTAATTGTGGAGGGGTTGGAATTTTTATTAAAGAACATATCTCTTATAAAATAAATCATAACCTTAAAATGAATCTTGCGCATTGTGAAGATTTATAGATTATGCTACAACATCAAAATCTAAAATGCACAGTGGGAGTAGTTTATGGAATCCTTGTCAACACATTACCTCATTCCATGAAGCTTTAGAGAAAACACTAGAGAGCTTAAAAACAGATGAAGAATTTTATTATGTGGTTGGTGATGTAAACTTAAACGTTTTAGGCAGTGTCTAGAGCACCGGCCCGGATTCCTATGCAAAAAGCTGCTGCACCGGTCCGGTTTCCGACATTAAAAAGCTGCTGCTCCGGTCCGGTTTCGTATGCGATTTAAATACAGCACTTTGGAACATTAGAATTGAAGCCATGATGGCGCAGTGGTTAGAACGTCTGGCTATAGTGCCGAGGGTTGGGGTATCGCATCTAGCTGCACTCGCTTTCCAAAAATAGCATTAGAGAGCTGTAAGACTACGAATCCCTTTTTTTCTCTAAAATCTTATTCTTAGAGTTAGGGTTAGGGCACTTTTTCCTATTATTAGGTCTAGGCCTTTTTTAAATAAAAGAGCGTATAACTGTTTGAGTTGCAATGTTAGCTGGTATTTAGGCCACTACCTTAATATTTAGGTCTAAGGCTCTTTCTTATTATTAGGTCTAGGCCTTTTTGAAATAGAAGAGCTTAGGAAAAAGCCTAAACCTCAATGCTAACGGTTTGAATTTATTAATCTTTTATGCAATCAATTCTCCAGTTTTTACACTCAGAGCTTTTACTTTGAAAAAGCTTAAACCTAGATTCAATTCAATTCAATTTATTATTCAACAGTGAAAAGACTATTGTAGTCATCAAAGTCAGCTGTCACAGTTAACATTGTAACTTAACCAGTCTTAACGCTCTGAGCTCTTCTATTTCAAAAAGGCCTAGACCTAATAATAAGAAAGAGCCTTAGACCTAAATATTAAGGTAGTGGCCTAAATACCAGCTAACATTGCAACTCAAACAGTCTTTACGCTCTTTTATTTAAAAAAGGCCTAGACCTAATAATAGGAAAAAGTGCCCTAACCCTAACTCTAAGAATAAGATTTTAGAGAAAAAAAAGGCTCTAAGAATAAGAATTTTAAAGAAAAAAAAGGGATTCGTAGTCTTACAGCTCTCTAACACTATATTTGGAAAGCGAGTCCAGCTAGATTCGATACCCCAAACCTCGGCACTATAGCCAGACGTTCTAACCACTGCGCCATCATGGCTTCGATGCTATTGTTCCAAAGTGCTGTATTTAAATCGCATACGAAACTGGACCGGTGCTGCAGCTTTTTAATGATGGAAACCGGACCGGCACAGCAGCTTTTTGCATAGGAATCTGGGCCGGTGCTCTAGACACTGCCAACTTTTTATCTTCACAAAATTCCATAAAACGATACACTGATATGTTATATAGCCAGGGATGTATCCCGCTAATCACACATCCCACACGTATCACTGAGACAAGTTACACCATAATAGATCATATTTACACAAACAATATATCTAAAATAATTAAAGTTTCATACTAATTCATGATTTGACAGACCATCTGCCAATTTTGGTGAGTACCAAATTAAAATTTTATGAGCAAGACAGTGCAACCATAACTTTTAGAGATACAACACGATTTGATGCAGAAAGGTTTACTGCAAAATTGTGGGCCAATTTAGATAATCTTCATGAAGATCATTTGCACAATGTAAACCAATATATGGTTGATTTTATTAATATTTTTCGTAATACTTTGAACAAATCTGCACCATTAAGAAAGCAAACACGTAAGGAAAGAAAGCTTAAAACAAAACCCTGGATAACTAGGGGCATTTTGAAATTCATACAGCATAAAAGCAATCTATACAAACAATGTCTTAAACAACAAAATACTGAATTGTGGCAGAGTTACAAGCAATACAGAAACAAAGTTACACATTTAAAAGAAATTGCAAAACAAGATTACTTTCAAAAACTAATATCTCAAAATAAGCAGAATATAAGTCAGTTATGGAAGACCATGAATCAAATACTGAGTAGTAAAAAAAGTAAGGCTAGTCAAACTCTGAAAAACATATGTGTAGACGGTAAAAGGATTTATGACCAACAAGAAATTAGTAATTCTTTTAACAATTATTTCATTAATGTTGGTCACTCTCTAACTAGCAAAATTTCCTCTACTATAAACTGTTCTTTTACTGATACATCTTTAATAGTTAATAACAATTCAAATTCATTCTTTTTGCGTCCAATTAGTGTACATGAAATTTGTAAACATATAATTGGTATGAAATCAAACAAAAGCACTGAAAAATTTGGAATACCTGTAAAATACATCAAAATAGCTGTTGATGTGATTTCGCCAATACTTACTAAAATCTACAATCAATGTATTATTACAGGTTCGTTTCCAAATGTTCTAAAAGTTGCTGAAGTCATTCCAATTCACAAAGCAGGCCCAAAACATATCTGTTCTAACTATCGCCCTATTTCTCTACTAAGCCCATTTGCAAAAATTTTTGAAAAATGTTTACATTTTCAATTATATAATTACTTTACACGAAACAATCTTCTCAACAAAAATCAATATGGTTTTGTAAAAAAGTCCTCCTCTAGTGATGCTGTACTTGATATTTACAATCAAATTCTACAAAATCTAAATGAAAACAAAATAACTTGTTCTATTTTCTTAGATCTGGCAATAGCATTTGATTGTATAAATCATGACATATTGCTCAAAAACATGGAAAAGTATGGTGTACTTGGACTTCCACTAAAACTATTTCAAAGCTATTTTCAAAACAGACAGCAGTTCACCAGTGTTAACAATGTATCATCACACATAAACAATATCATTTGTGGGGTTCCCCAGGGTTCAACCCTAGGGCCTCTTCTATTTAATATTTATATAAACGATTTGGCACTAACAAGTAAACTTCAAGTCAGATTGTTTGTCGATGACACAAATTTAACTGCATCTCATTACAACGAAGGCATTTTAGCAAAGTTAGTGAATAATGAGTTAGTTCACATCAGTAACTGGATGAAGATCAATAAACTCACAATTAACTACGCAAAAACAGAATACATAATTATCACCAACAAAAAAGCAAAATTAGATTATACTGTAAAAATTGATCAAACTACAATTAAACGAAGTAAATGCATCAAATACGTAGGAATATTACTTGATGATTTATTAAGTTAGAAGCCTCAGATCGACAGAGTAAGTTCTAAGTTGGCTTGCGGGTGCTGGGCGTTATATCACCTACGAAAATATGTAGATTGTAAAACTTTATTAATGGTCTACTATAGTATAATTCACTCTCATTTAAATTACTGCCTTAGTAGTTGGGGCAGTGCTTTGGCTTCGACATTAATGCCAATAAAGAAATTACAAAAAAAAGCTCTAAGAACAATTACGTTTAGTAACATTAGATCACATACTAAACCTTTATTTTTTTAAACTACAAATTTTGAAGATAAATGATATGTATAAATTTGAAATAGGAAAAATTATGCTTAAAATTTCCAACAATTTATATTCTCACATTTCTAAATTGTTAGTAATAACTGACCAGATTCATTCACATAACACAAGACAAAATACAAAGAAAACTACTTTTTGCCTCGAGTGCACACATTTCAAGCTCAAAAATCATTACACTATTATGGTGCAAAGTTATGGAATGAAATACCAAAACCAATTAAAGAAAGTACTTTCTTTAAATTCAAGGAAGAACTAAAAGTTAATTTGTTGTCCCAATATGCTGGAACACATTGAATCATTGCAGTTTTGACCATGCCCCCACATAACATTTTTTATGTTTTGTTTTGGGCCTGTTAGATTGAGGACTCACCAGTATATAGTTTTGGTGTGTTGTTTCCTTTGTTGACAGTAGTTGTTTTTTTAAGTATTTTTTTTTGAAGTTTTTTTTTATTGTTATTATTATTTTTTTAAAAGTTTTGTTAGGTTTTTTTAAGTTTTGTAGTGTACCTACTTTTTGAGTTGACAGTTGGAAGCTTTTTTTTTGTTGTTGTTGTTTCTGTTTTTTCTCAGTTTTGTTATGGCTGCAGACCTTGATGACTGTGCTTAGTCTTTTTGCATGCCTAAATAAATTGAATCGAATTGAATTGAATTCATTCATCTGTTCATGCATTTTGATTTGATTTTTGTACTTACCGGTAATTAAAGGGATAGGCTAGTATACGGTACCTTACTTACCTTTTAGCTTAATTTAATAAGATTTATGGTGGGCCTATTAATAATAATAATAATAATACAGTAAATAAAAAAATGCTATAAGCAGAATCGCTTTACCTCTACAGTAGGCTATGTGAAGGACAATTGCAGTTGAAAAACAATTTAATCTAGGCCTATACAATTTGGTACACCATAGGTAACAGAAACTTATGCAGAGCTTGATGAAGAATATGCAAATACAGTACAATATATAATGCAGTCTGTAGGCTAAGTACATAACACTCTGCCATAGGCGTAGCCAGGATTTTTGATTGGGGGGGGGGCCCAAACCACAAATCACATGCAATGACGTCATCAGAAATTTTCAAAAAAGGAACTTTTTGTAGGGCAAAAATATCGTAGAATGGAAGATCTGAAGTCGTGGTCTGTTGTCACTTAATCAGGATTTTGGTAAAGGGAGAGGGCAAAAACTAACAGTTAAAAAGCGAAAATGTCTAACTTGGGAGACGTGTTGAGAAAGTTAGTGTACTCAAACGTATCACGGACGGGGCCTGGGTGTGGAGCCCCCAGCTGCCGGTGGCTATGGAGGTCTGGAGGCAAAGCCCCCAGCCGTTGGGTGATTTTTGTAAGTTTTTAAAAAAGTTTTTTTAACCCATTGGATTACATTTTGCACGTGTTCACAGCCATTTAAAAGAACTAGATTTTTAACTTTGAAAGCCAATCGAAAAATTTTAATTGTTCAATCCTTCTTTAACTTGCAATTAAATTTCAAAACACGTTTAAAATCTTGCATTATGGTGTAAAATGTGATTGTAAGTGATTTGGTCCCTATAGGGGGGAGTAAGGCACATTGCCTCCTGCAATATTTTTGAAGTAAATAATAATCCACTCAAAGAATTTCCTTTCGTAAAGTTAACCAGTTATAGGAGTACATGTACGGCCATACATGACCCAGGACTGGGTCCATACATGACCCAGGACCCCTCAATTCAAATTCAATAATTTGTTCAATGAGTATTTTTTTAGCTATTTTTTTAAAAGTATTTTGTGCGTAAAAACTGGCCAGGTGGAGGTCAATCGTTATTGAAAAATGGTCCAATAGATGGTTACGCTTATTAAACATGGTATTCCTGGGCCGGATTTACATTGCGCGGTGCCTCTGGTACTTAGAGGATTTTTGCAACATCTTCCTGCCAAATATAAGTGAAGACCAAAAAAGTCCTACTATCTGAGAACGTGGCCCTGCCACTGTGCCATATGGCAAATCCAACGCTGGTTATTTCATTGCGTCCATAAAAAGTTTAGATAAGGGTCTGAGGTAGCAACTTTTAGGAAAAAAAATTGATTTCACCCTGGTTATACGTTTAAATTGGTTGGAAAAAATTGAATTAAGGAGATGCACCGGGCTGTTAGTCGTCATTATTATTTATTGTTAATTACTGTTGTACGCAAAGATGCTAAAAGAAACTGAAAATGAAGAAACAAGACTTTTTTTGTCAAATTTGTGTCATTGGTGGCATTTCGATTGAGGTGGCCCGGGCTCCTTGGGCCACCCCCCTGGCTTCGCCTATGATTTTGAGATAAGATCTTTTTTCCAAAATGTGGAGGACTTGAGTCAAGTCACTTGACAGTTTTTTGAAACGTACAAGAATTGCATGACATTATTATGACGTGGGCACGTGGTCGCCATTATTATTACTTACTTTTTAAAGAAACTGCAATTCCGGACAAGGACAATGTATTGGCTATGCTCTCATTATATTTATCATTGGTAGCATTTCAATTGGGAGGTTTGCATTATTGCCTGTGTGATAGCATTAAGTTCGTAATAACGTTAAACGAGGACCTGGGGTTGCAACTTTTAGGAAAAAACTCTTAAATTTCTTGCAGGTTTTAAATATAAATTATTAAAAATTTGAATTAAGGGGCTCCTGGCCCGGGACCCTTAGTCGTCAGTCAGGGGCTCTGGGGCTCCCTGGTTGTCAGTTAGAGGTCTCGGGGCCCCCTGGTTGTCAATTGGAAGCCCTGGGACCCCCTGGTCATTAGTTAGGGGCCCTGGGGCCTCCTGGTTATCAGTCAAGGACCCCAGAGCCCCCTGGTTGTCAGTTAGGGGCCTCCTTGTTGTTGGTTAGGGTCCCGCAGAACCCTGGTTGTCAGTTAGGGTCCCGGGGCCCTCTGGTTGTCGTTTAGAGGCTCCGTTGCCACCTGGTTGTTAGTTAGGGGCCCCCTAGTTGTCAGTTAGGGACCTCAGGGCCCCCTGGTTGTCTGTTAGGGTCCTCGGGAGCCCCTGGTTTTTAGTTAGGGTCCTCGGGGCCCCTGGTTGTCAGTTGGGGGCCCTGAGGACCCTGGTTGTTGGTTAGGAGCCCCAGGGCACCCCTGGTTGTCAGTCATGGGCCTCTGGGCCCCCTGGTTGTCGATTGGTTATTAGTTAGGGGCCCCCTGGTCGTTATTTAGGGACCCTGAGGCCCTCTGGTCATCAATTGGGGGCCCCGGGGCCCTCTGGTTGTCAGTTAGAGGCCCTTGGGCCCCTGGTTATTAGTGGCCCCCTAGTTGTTAGTTAGGGGCCCTGGGGCCCCCTGGTTGTCAGTCAAGGCCCCTGGTTATCAGTTAGGGGCCCTGGGGCCCCCTAGTTGTTGGTTTGGGCCCAATAGTTGTTAGTTTGGGGCCTCCTGGTTGTTAGTTAGGGGCCCGGGGCTCCCTCATTGTCATTAATGTTATTGTTAATTACTGTTATGTGCATAATTGCTGAAAAAAAAACTGCAACTATACAGCGCTAATCTACATTGTCGTAATTTTTATCATTGGTGGTATTGTAATTGGGGGGGCCCCCCTTTGGCTTCGCCTATGCACTCTGCACTCAATTTTTTTCTGAAGGGAAGGTTGAAGAAATATAATGTGATACCGGTACTGTACCGTATATTTTACAAATAAAGATATGAAATAGGCTAACAATACAGTATGGTACCTGGTACGGTAAATACACTCATCAAACTAGAAAAATAAAACTGTAAGTGGAATAATTTTTCTTTCTACAGTAGCCTAGTAGGCCTGCTTAAAATAAGTCTTCACAGAAATTAAGTTAAATTAAAGCTTATTAAATTAAGTTAAAGGTAAGTGTATAGGCCTAAATTATCCCTTTGGTAAAAAAGTAAATCAAAATTTATGAATGAACTGTAGGATAAATATTCTATATACTGTAAATATTCTTCATTTCGTTTTCTCTTTAACTTAAACTTATTTTAATAAGATTAAAGTTTGAGTCAGGTAGGTTTTTGGTTAGTTTGGGATTAGTTTTAGAGCAGTGGTTCTCCACGTGAGATACCTGTACTAGTGGTGCGTAGCAAAATTTTGAAGGGGCATAGAGGTTTACAGGTTTAAGACATTATGAACCAAGAGTAAAACTGTACGAGTTTGGGTCAGAATTAATCAAAAAATGTCATAGGTTTTGGACTATAGGGCACATTCAAAAAATAGCCTGCTCAAAATTCTGCAAAATTAAGGTGTACCTCTGACCTTACATCTACTCAGGTGTTCCTTATCAGTTATGTATGGATCATTTTATACTCTCTTTCTCTTTTTGATTTAATTTAGAGCTTTATTAAAGTCTTTAGCTTTTTAAGTTGTTTCTTGATTCCTATTTAATTTTTAGTGCACCTTAGACCTATACATTTATATAAGAAAATCAAAGGCCGTTTATTAGTTTATTGATTCTGTATTGTGCCTCAGGCGTTATATGCTGGTACGCCTTAGTTATAGTTCAAAAAATACGTGATATGAGTAGAAAAAAAATTGTGATGAAATATTCTCTTCCAATCTTCTTTAAGGTCTGAGCGAAACAGTGGGCATACTGGTATAATTTTTTTTTTAAATCTTCCAGCTTTCTTAAGTAAAAGGAAGTAGCTATTTTGCCTCTTGAGGCAAAATAGTGTTTCTCCTTTGTTTAGGTTAGGGTTTGGGTCAGGGTTAGAGCTGAGTTGGGATTAGGGTTAGGATTAGGGTTAGAGTTTGGGTTAGGGTTAGGCTTTGGGTTAGCATTGGGCTTAGGGCTATTTTGGCACTTCAGGCAAAATAACCGTTAAGACTATTTTGCCTCCAAATTGCAAAATAACATGGGGCTATTTTGCCTCCAGAGGCAAAATAGCCACTGGCTAAGTAAAATTCTTCTTTAGGCTGCTATAGTAATTTGGAGTTGCAGTCCTGCAAATTTTTTTTCAAAAGCGTGTTGCATTTTTGCTGCTTATTTATATTTGTGCTATCCTTTACTTTAACGATATACTTAATTTTTTATGTGCTCCTGTAAGTAGTGCAAATAAAGTAAACAAACGAATAATATTTGTTATAGGCAGAACTAATAGCCAAAATATGTTGGTAAAGGCTTGGCGCATGTTCCATTCTTGCAGACACTTTGTAATAAAACCTAACCCTAACCTATAACTGTAATAATCAAAATAAAATTTTTCGAGAACGCGTGGCATCGCTGGAATCTTTGTTTATTTTATGAAAAGGCAGTATGCACATTCTGTGCACCAAGTCACTTCAAAATATGCTAACCTTGTTATCTAAACTTTTCAAAACTAGAGAGAGAAAAAAGCTGTGGCTAAGCTTTTGCTGTATCTTATATCAAGAAAAACCTGCAAAACTAAGACTTTTATTTAGAGATCATATTTGTTTTCTCACAACCTTTTATTCCTTAAATGCTTGTGTTTCATCATCTTTTCGCCCTTCCATGAGCCCCATTATTATGGTTAATGTGACAACAGCTGCTCCTGCATACATCAAAAAAGAACTCCTTCGGTATGGAATGAGGTAAGCAATTGTATATGCTATTTTGTTTTCTTGATAATAAGGCCTCTTCCAAGCAAGATCCATTAAATTGATCATAATTTGCTAAATAGTGCTGTAAGCTCAAACAAATCTAGCTTTATAGTGGTGCAAATATACCAACCCATGCCTGAAGAACACAAATTTCTGTACCAGTTGCTGAAAACCTAACAAATCCCAAGTGAATGCATCATCTGATTAGTAGAAGTTATAGACTTGATGAAGATATTTTGTTTGAGGTTAACTTATTAATGTACAGAGAGTTTCGCTGGACAATTTTATCTGTTTTATTCAGCATATTGCAACCATTTAATTGGCATGCCACAATTATACCAACAGGTAATTTAAAGTTTCCAACCTGGCTACTGATGAAAATCACAGTGAAACTTCTGTTATATGGTATTTACAGGCAGATATGTTTTTTGATGCTGTTACATGTTCTAGAGTTGATTTGCCAATCTTTTTTTTAATCAAGCAAGTGATAAATGCAATTATCCAAAAATATTTATGGCATAAGTTTTTAATCCATGATATCATGTAATAGATAAATATCATAGGTAGAATGCACAATTCTGAAGGTTTCAATTACAGATCTTGTTCTGTTAGCATGTGATTTTTTTTTTTTTTTTTTTGTGTAGAAACCAGATCAGATCTCTTTTAAGCTGCAATGAAAATGAGTTTGTATGTGACGATTGGATCTGCATATCAAAAGATATGGAATGTGATGGAAGATACGATTGCGTTGACATGTCGGATGAAAAGCGTTGCAAATATTATAAAGGTGAATAATCTAAAAAGTTCTAAACTGCTCTTGTTGAAATAAAACCTTAAAAAGTTTTTTTATGCAATTTCACGACTTGCTACCACAGCTGTGTGGCCAAGAGGGTAAATGCGTCATTGCGACTGATTGCATAATCTTCGTTTAACGTGCATTCTGGTCACCTTGTTGTATTCTTGGATAAGATGATTTACAATGATTATCTGAGCTTGGTTGTTTTGAACAAGTAGCTAATTCAATGGGTGAGAATTCCAAAAGTCTACAGAAACAGTGGATCACCAGAAACTCCTAAGCAAGCGTGGATTCCTTTATGATTGCAATGAAAAGTATGCAAATGATTTAATAGTTTACATCTGATGCTGTCATGTGACAGAAGGATAAATATACAACAGTAACAACATGATTAATATGTAGGAAACATTTATGTACAATACGTTCACCATTAAACCAAACCAAATCGGCAGTTTTTAGGGCTTAAGCCAACTCAATTTTGATAGTTTCATCAGTGTTTGATATTCACTGTACAAAAATTGCTGATTTGGGGGGCTTGGACTGACTGACTAAAGCCTAAAAAGAAACACTGAGTCAGTGAGTCGCTAACGTGTGTGCATTATTGATACTGTGCTTTGTTTGTCTTCGGGTGTGTAGTAGGCTGGCTCATTTTTCTTGAAGTTCTTAGAAATGTTTGTAAGTTTGCAAAATTATTTGGTTTCGGTTACTGACGGCTGCAATCCAAAACTTTTTGCCGAATCTGTACGTTTGACCCTGGTTCACCCTAGGTGAAATTTTGAAATTTTTTCAAGAATTATCAGTTAGTCTGAGTGATTTAGCTTCTTGCCTAAGTTTTATTCGGATGTTTCAAGCAGCGTTTCATCGCTGCAGTAAGCAATGTTTATTTGCTGATGACTAGAAACCAAAGTATTTGTTTTGCTTTTGGTGTTTGGTCTTAGTTCAGACAGGTTAATTTTACGAATTTTCTTTAAAAAATGTTGTTTTCGAGTCTTTGCCAAAACTTGAAAAAAATCGCAAATGCGGGAATCAGCTCAAAACAAGTCAGTTTGATATTGATGAAGGGTGTTAACATTTAGGTGCTAGGCTCATGTGTTTCGCGTAAAGGTAGCTTGGTCTTAGTAAGCAAGCTCATGTTAATTGTAGGCTAGCTGACATTAGTAAAAATGTGAGTTTTAAGAATTTGCTAGAGCTAGTTTTTGGACAGTACGACCTATTAGTTTTTGCCAATAGGCTACTACCGATATTTAGAAAGACTGAACTGGCAGCACAGAGCCTTTGAATTAGCTCTAAGCAGTGTTGCCATGCCATAAGCCAGCGACAGTACACACCGGAAATTCGAAATCTTTAGTAAATCAGCTTAATATTTCAAGTTCAGTTTTTTCTCTCAACCTGATTTTAGTTCATGTTTTGACAGCTGTGTTCACAGTACAGCCTAAGATGGTAACATATGATTAATGTGCAAAGTAACTGCAGTGCTTAATTAGCGTAGTGGCTAGTACTACAGACATAACAATTTTCTAGTGAATATTACTTTGCAGAAAAATAGTTGTACGATAATTTGTAGAATTTTTGGTTGTAAATTTTTCTAAAATGACAACGATATCAAATGAAAAACTAAAAATTTGGCTGTTGGAAGAATGCGTTGTGGATGAAATTAGGGGTTCGAAACCTCCAACAAATAAAATTGTGTATTTGCACTTTCGATCTTTGCTTGGTGAACTGCAGGAAAACCAACCGGAATAGCCACTGTTCGCAACTTTGCCAACGCTACATTTGAACATGTGATGAAATGGTGGTTATGTAGAGCTGGCATGCCAACAAAAAACGCAAATCAATTGATTACCGTGATTTTGAAAATGCACAACGATTGGACAGTTTTATTTAAACAACGATTAAAAACAACGCAGCTGCAATTGGACAAAAGAAAAGCCTTTTTGGAAGAAATGAAGAGAACGTTTTAGGCGCCCCAACCAAACTGTGAGGAAAGATTAAACGAAGAAGATAGGAAGTTTTTGGAGATTATGAAAACTAGTGAGGAAGGTGGAGTGCCGTCACTGGATAGAAAAACCCTGGCTAAAAACAAGGAAAAACTAAAACGAAGTTTGCAGAAACAAAAAAGGATTTACAAAGAAAGATAAATTTGGCCACAAAATCATCGAATTTTGCCGCACATTCTGACGAAAGCAGTGAAAACAGCAGTTTAAGTGAATCTGAAGAGGACAATGATATCTATGTGCCGACATCGTCTAAACGACAAAAGCAACGAAATGAAAAGGTGGTACTGTTAGTTTAAAAGTTGATGCCAAGCACTGGAGTGAAGTTGTTGGTCTAGTGGCAGATAAACACCATATAAGCCATAGAGGGCTTGCTGAAGTAATGTCTGCTGTTATTAGCAATGAAGGTGCAACATTGCTGACATATTATTGTCTAAAGATCCAACTCGTCGACACCGCAATAAAATACGAGAGCAAAACGCAGCGACCATAATGGAAAAAAAAATCTTGAACCTCTCCATAAGTCAGAGAGTAACAGATACGTGTTGCTCAGGGATGGAAAAATGCTGCAGAATATTGAACATGTTGGAATATCCAAAGAAGTCATTGCCATTTTTTTGGCTGCCTCTGACAAGAAATTTGACGTTTTACTCCAAATCAATCCTGTAGATCAAAAGCACAGCACAGCTTCTGAACAAACAAAAATCATTTTGGACACCCTTGATAAATGAAAGATTGAAAGAGATCTTGTCATTGGTTTAGTGTTTGGCACAACTTCTATCAACACGGGAATTCGCAATGGTGTTGCTGTATCCTTGGAACAAGCATTTGGCTCTAAACTTTTATTATTGGCTTGTTGACACCATGTGTTGGAATTGTTGTGTGTAGCAGCTGCTTCTATGATTTATAGTATAACCAAATCACCAATGAAGCAGTGTTTCAAGTACTTGTTAATCGCTGGTCTGTCCTTGATAAATTAAACTTTCAAGTGTACAAAGCAAAGTGCAGAAACGAAAAAATTGAAATTCAAAATATTGTTGTGTTTTTCCAAACTGCACTTCAGGATGATTTCTTCAGAAAGGATTATCAAGAAATGTTGGAGTTGACTGTTATTTTTCCAAGTGAGTGCAAACGTTTTGTAGTTTGTGACACTTTTTGCTGAAATCATATGTAATATTGCAATGAGATTTTACCAAAAGCAGTTAGCCTACCGGTACTTTACACTAGCATATTGTCTACAATTATGCATGTCTAACTTTCAATCTTTAATTTTAACTTTTGTGGGAGTGCTGTTCAGCCTTTGGTTAAGTGAATTAACGCCAAAGCGAATAAAGTAGTTTATGAGTGCATACAATTTGCATACTTTTATGATATTTCAGGAGGAAAATTGCCAAAACAAATTGAATTCAAAATGAAGGCACCAGGTGTAAGACATCACGCACGCTGGAAGTCAAAAGTAATCTACACCATCAAAATAGCTGTGTTTCAGGATCAATTGAAATGTGACATTTCAGAGAGTCTGTTGACGAAAATCGTGCTTGTATTATGTCAAGCCATGGTCAAGAGCATTACTGCCGTTTCAAGCTCCTATTGAAGACTGGATCCGGTGTAAAACCATGGTTACCAATGCCAAAAAGCACAAGTCAGAGAGTCTACGGCAGCTTAGTCAAGCCGTAGCTAGCAAGTTCGAAAATCACTTCTGGTATTTGACAGAGCGATTGGTGGTTCTTGCACTTTTCAGCACAGCAAATGTTCATGAAAAACAAGGCATGGCTAAAGCCATGAAGAAATTACCAAATGACACTTCTTTCGACCACTCGGTGCATAAGATGCCGACAGTAACTGGTTTTACCCAACTAAAAGATTTAATTGGACCTGATTCGTGGGTGCTTTTCAAGCTTATCAATGAACTGCCACTATTTTTGTCAAAACCGGCTTCGCTGTGGGAGAGGGACAAATGCTACATCAGGATCAAATCTCTACTTCAACATTTGAAAGTAGTGAACGATTCTTCAGAAAGAGCTCTTGGACTTGTCACAGATTATCAATCATCTACGGTTACAAAATCACCATCTCAAAAGCAGTTTCTGTACCAAGTGGAAAAAAATCTTTGAGAAAAGCAAAATGAACTGTTGACGAAGCCAAATGCAGAACGTTGTACGAAAACAATCATGTCTAAAATATGGTGAACTTCATTGTTGGAATATTTTTTGTATTGTTGCAAAAGATGTTGCAATGAAGCTCATAATTTGTGTACTATTAGTGAGAGATAATGGTTTGATTAACATCAAATAGTGTTTTTACAATGTACGCACAGGCAATGACCACACAACAAATAAATTCGAAAAAATTTTAAAATTTTGAAATATTTGCAGTGGGTGAACCAGGGTCAAACGTCAGTATTTTTCCTTGATTTTTGAGTTTTGGGCTTTGTTTACCAAAAAGAACATCATTGCAAACTTACAAAACAAACAAACAAAAAATTTATTTTGCCTGTTTCTGAGCCAGCCTAGTGTGTAGGGTGAAATTTATATACTGCCATAAGCACAATGCTTCAGTTGTACTTGAAAAAAATGTCATTGTAAATTGTTCCAGTTTGTAACTCAAGGACAAAGAAGTTAAAATATTTTTTATGGTAAATACTTGTAAACTTGATGTGGACCGGTGTTCCGTTGCAAGTTTGAAAAGCAAATACGAGATTAGGCTGTATTAATAATTAATGGTGCTTTCTGCGTACTTTGGTGCCAAGATTAAATTAACTTAATTGCTGAAAATAAAAAAATTGATTTAAAAGTCAATAAAAGTGTAATTTTGATTTCAAGGTAATAAGGATTGCCAAAACAAGTGAAAATGAGCAAACTGTTTAATTTTTTGCTTATCTAAATGCGTGCAAAATAGCCAATAAGCAATATATACGCAAATTTCACTTACATACAACGTGATATTTGCTAAATTCTTTTGGCAGATGCGGAGCGAATCTTTATTTTGTTGGTGTGTGCTGCAGAACTTGGTAGGATGAAAATAAGGCAATTTTAAGGTTTGCAGTCAAAAATAGATCAACTTTTTTGTAGCTTCTCAGCATTGCTTAGGTGAAAACGGATTTGTTTACAATGTGGGGGAAAAATATGTGCCGATGGGGAAATGTCAGATGTGCGAATGTGGAAATGCCACTTCTTTCTGCATTTCACTGGCGTGTGATGATACGAGCTTTTCATGTAAATATCCACCCTTGCCTCTTTGCTGCCACTGTGTGGATCTAAATGCAACGGGTAAGTTGCATTTACTTGTAACCTTAAATGCAACGGGTAAGTAACCTTAAATTTGGTAGCGTAACGAAAAACTTTCGGTCGTGAAATTTTAATTTGTTTCAATTACTCTATTTTAGAGCAAAACTTAGCGTTTTAGAGTTCCGCTATGTCATGATTGTTGGTACAAAATATGCAAATACAAAGGTGAACGTTTTTCATATCTCCGTGAACGAGTTCAAAATTTGAATTTGTGAATAATTTTCATGTCCTGCTTTATTGAGCTCAGTCAATGCATTTCATTGATTTTTGAATCCGGCTTAAATACTTTTTAATGCAAATCGCTTCTATGTCGTCGTTTAGAAATCAAGCGAAAGTCCTCTAAAACTTGCTTCTTCAGATTTGTGGCTTTCAGCATATGTTAAAACCGTTTTTTGTTAGCCCAAAAATTCTGGGCAAATATCAGAAGATACAAATAGAATTGGTCATTGCAAAATTTTCCCTGAGTGTGGAAGTTGGTCGGCTGACAAAGGCCACCTGTGCGCTGTGTTTTCATTGAAGAGCCAGCTACTTTCAAACAAACCAAGTCTGTTACCAAGCTAATGTACGTTACGAAGATTATTGAATGACGCTGTCATTTGTGTTATAGACGAACATGTATTGAACAGCTCGCAGCGGTTGGTCATCAGTTTGCTCTTCGTCCTCCTCATCCTTGTCGTCATTGTCTTCTACTCGAAGTACATGCGCGCCGGATGCCGCTCACGTACCGCGCAGAACAGGAGAGCGGTCAGTCTGCTTCTGGCGCTAGGATATGGTAAGCTCTTAATTTTCTTCAAATTCGATTATTGGCGGAAACGGTTCATGAGCTTGCGTTATCCATTTCCATGTCGTTACGCGTGGGCAGTAGTTGCTTGCGGAGAAATGCCGCAGCAGTGGCGAGTCGTTGGCTACACTGTGCGCCGTTTAAGCGGCCCGAAAATTTAACACCAGGCTTTTTGTTTCTGAGACAAATGCTCGTTCAAGCGTGAAAATTGTTTCTTTTTCGTTTGCCGCAGTAATTTTTTTACCTATTCAAGACATGAAATGTGCGGTCTCCAACCGTTGACAGCTCTGATGATTTATATGGCCCAGGAATCGATCCTGAAACCTCCCAAGCGTGAGTGTCGGACTGTTCGTCCGATTTCATTTCACTAGTGCTTGTTTCAGCCAGTTTCTTGTTTAGATCCTTCGCGGGACCGGCCGGTGCGAGGCCAGTACGTGCAGAATACCGATTCTGTCGCTTTCTTTGACGAAAACGGCCTCCCACTTGATTATGGTGATAACCCACCCCCTTACAGCGCGCTGAAGCCTCCTACAAGATCTCCAACTCCACCCCCGTCATATGCATCAAGTGATGCTTCATGTTATACACCACCTACTCAACAAGGTATGAACAGAGCGTTTCATCTTTGCGTAGTGCGTTTGGTTTATGTTGTAGAGCAACCGTTTGACCACGGGTTTGCTATTCACGTTGGTGGCGCCATCGCAATCTCTTCCGTAACAGCAAGACACCTATTACCACATATTGTAGCTACTGGCGAAGTTACGAACATTCCGGTGTTCAGTGATCGAAAAGGGCTCGATGACTGGGTTTAGAACAATAGATCAATGTCTGTTTAGTCCTTTATGAATCTAAACGAGCGTATATTTTCTTGGATTGAGTTTTGAATGGGAGTCTGTTTTACATATCTGATAAAAAAATTTTTCCTGTAAATTTCAGTTTGTAGACTGCAGTTAATGATATTTTGTCAATTGCAACCCCGTAAAGAAACGTAAATTTCTTGCAGATCATTTTAACCGAATTGAAATAAATGCCTTTGTGTTGCGGTCCGATTTGACCGATTTTTGATGACTTTCGATATTGAAAGTTTGAGTTCAATGAATTTCAAATTAAGTCTTTCATTATACTCTCTATATTACGCTGAAGCGTGTAACTAGTTGGTGGAGCCCATCTCCTCGTTATTGCTCCTGGGCAACACAGCTCCTTTCGGAAGAAATGTCGCAGCAGTTTTGAGCCGTTGGTAACGCTATGTTTGATTTGACCGGCCCCAGATTTGAAACTTCGACCTCCTGCGACGAACGCGTTTTAATCTTTTAATTTTAGTAATTTAAATTTTTCGAAAATGCTAAATTAAGAAAAAAATTGGATTTTGCTAATTCTCAACTCTACCGCATCCATAATGCCAACAGTATCCATCAAGTTCAATATCAAACCAATGTTGCGACCCGTTGGTTGAATGTCAACGAGCTCACCTTTGGAACGAGAGCATTAGGTTGTGATTCCGTTCAAATCGAATGCAGTGTTGCCAACGGCTCGCCACCGGAGCAACTTTTCGAAAGGAGCTATGTTGCCCAGGTGTAATGACAGGGAGATGGGTTCCACCAAACCATCGCACGCTTCGGGGTTAGAGGGCGAGTATAATGAAGAAAGACTTTGTGTGAAGCAATGTTAATGGTTTGCAGCGTGGATATGTAAGGCAAGCTTTAATTACCACTTACTGTAACCCAACCGATCTGTTATACTTTTCCATTATCCTCATTATTTTAATTGTTTTTAAGGATGCGATGAAATGCTACCTATATTTGGTCAAACTAATACGGAAAATCGACCAATCACATCACAGCATACCAGCGCTAACGATTACAGCGCACCTATCGGGAATTCTGTTTCTAATGACGCATTATCTGAGCAGCCAATCACGGCAGCTCACCCGCCGAAGAGCAGCAGTTAGCTCCCATGTCGTTTCAGCGCCGATACATCAACTTCACCGCCTTACCTGCTCTAATCCGAACCAAGAATATGGCGACCTGCAGCGCACGTTGGATAGATTTGAATGTCAACTTTTTGCTGCAAATTAATTCGAACGTGGTAGGTGGGTAAAAGGGGTCAGCAAAGAGCGCCGAGTTGCTGCCGGTGCGCGTTATCTAGTGAATAGTGTGCAACTGACGAGCTCATTTGGTCTTCGTTTCAGCATTCTGTTCGCTAAAATTCAGAGTCGCTTTGTTTCAACTAAGATTTTGTTTTTTCGTCAAGAATATCTGTAACTCAGTGGTTAACTTGAGATAAACCAAATAATACAGTGATGCAAATCTTCGTAGGTCTGCCACATGGACGCAGTTTGAAGGTTGGTGGTGGTCTCGTTTTTCATTTGAAACTAAAATATTTGGCCTGAAATCGATACCACTAGAACGGGACAGTATTGTATTAAAAAATCTGAAATAGCAAGAATGCTAAAAACAAGTGCAATAAAATTTGATAGATGCAAAAGAATTTTATGTCAAGGAAGTCTTTTCTCGTTGTCAACCCCTTTAATCCTCCTGAACTAAATTATCGCCAGACGCTTTGTTTAGGCGGGGGTTAATTAATATACCCCGATTTTAATTTACTGCTACAGGGACACTGAGTGAAAGTTTTCCAGGTTGACGGGGTCAGCCACGCCGGCCCTGAACTAATTCCTTTTGGAACAGCAGAATTTTTCCACCGCGTAAGCGGGAACATGAATTTGTGCGATGATGCAGATTGCCGACTAATTTTTGGGAAAATCCAACTGTTGCTTCTAATCATCGTGTTTCAAGATCGTGCGAAAACTTCCGAACAAAATAAGGTGTTTACGTACTGTGGTACTTGAATGTGGTACGCATCCCATGAAATCTCGTTCATTACTGCGCTTATTTTATACGTAATCGTTGTGCTATCTACTTCGCAAAATATGTCATTTTATGCTACGTAAATTAGTTGCCAAGTTTGGATGAAATTTACCTTATGTTTTTAATTGCTGTAAAAGTTTGGTTAGAATAAATTGCTTTGCTTCTAGACGTTGCATTAAAAAAAAAACTAGCTTTTTGCCGCAAAAATTTTATCCGGTTTCTTGTTGAATGAATTTGATAATTTGCATCATTGGTCAAAGTCCTAAATATTTTTACGGTTACTTAACAGAGGTGGAGTCGAGGACACAAGGCTCGAGGCCAAGGCCAAGGACACAAAAAAAATCCGAGGCCAAGGCCAAGGACAGCCTTTCCGAGGACAGAACCTCTCGAGGCCAAGGACAGGAATGCTCGAGGCCAAGGCCAAGGACCAAGGACACAGGCGCAAGTGTTCTCCAAAAAAAAAAACGTCTTCAAAAAAATTTTTTAGGCGATCTCCAATTTATAGGCGTTCCCAGAATTTTTGATTGAGGGAGGTCTAAACCACAAATCACATGAAATGACGTCATCAAAATTTTTCCAAAGAGGAAGTTTTTGTGGGACAAATACATTGTAGGATGGAAGATCTGAAATCGTTGGCTGTTGGCACGTAACCAGGATTTTGCAAAGGGAGAGGGCTTAAACTAATAGTTCAAAAACGCAAATATTTAACTTTGAAAACGTGTTGAGTAAGCTAGTGTAACTCAAAGATATCACAAACGGGAGGTCTGGAGGCGGGGCCCCCAGCGGCCAGAGGCTTTGAAGGGGGGATTTTTTGTAAGTTTTTGGAAAAAAAAGCTATTTTAATGCCATTGAATTACATTTTGCAAGTGTTCAGAGCCATTTAAAAGCACTAGATTTTTGACATTTGACAGCCAATTGAAAAAAACAAATTGCTTAATACTCCTTTTACTTGCAATTTAAGTCCAAACACGTTTAACATCTTGGATTTTGGAGTTAAATTTAATTGTAAGTGATCTGGTCCAGGTAGGGGAAAGTAAGGTGCATTGTCTCTTCCAACATTTTAGCAGTAAATAATAATCCACTCGAAGATTTTCCTTAGAGATTTTTGTTTTGTCATGACAATAACCAGTTATAGGAGTACATGTTCGGCTAGAGGGCCCAGGCCCCCTCAATTGAAGTTTAATGATTCGTTCAATCAGCATTTTCCGTGGCTAATTTTTTAAAAAAGTATTTTGTGCATAAAAACCGGCGAGGTTGGAGGTGAATTACTGAACTGTTATTGAAAAATGGTAAAATAGATGCTGACGGCAACTAACCATGTTATTGCCGGGCCGGATTTATTTCGCGCTAGGCCCCTGGCACGTTGGAGGTTTTCGCAACATCTTTCTGCCAAATATACGTGAAGACCAAAAAAAGTCTTACGATTTTAGCTCGGAGCCCATAGCTGGTACTTAGACGCGCAGCCAGAAATTCGCAATGGGGTAGGGCTGTTTTGGGGGTCTGGGGGCGGGGCCCCCAGTCGCCGGAGGCCAATGGGTGTTAGGGGGCGAAGTACCCAGCTGCCGGAGGCTGGGGGTATGGGGGCGGAGCCTCCAGCGCTCGAAAACTTTGCATTTTTTTGCAAAATGAACTTAATTTTAGAGCTATTTTAATAGAAAATAATGCTTTTTAAACGTGGCATATAAATTGGCAGCCCAACATGATTCAACTGGTTGCATTAATGGGCTATATGGGAAGTGGCTAATGATAACATTGCAGTTCTCTTGTTTACGTGCTGGTAAAACATAAAATCCTATTATTTAATAAAACTCACACGGAGTAATCTATTTCGTCTATGTTTTTTAACGAAAAATAATTGGGGGAAGGGCTAATGGAGAGATATTTGAGAGGAGTGACTGGTAATTAACTAACACTGAATAGCCCCCCCTACCCTAATTCCTGAGTTTATGATATATTTGTTGATAAAACCTGTGTTAGGAGTTTTTACATTAGCGATCAAATTTGATTGTTTATTTTCGGGCATTTTTTCAAAAGTTTTCATTGGTTTGTGACTTTAATTTTTGGCAATTAGCCCCCCTCCCCCATCCCCTTAAAAATATGTGTTTCAAATGATGCTTTAAATCACTTTTTAGTCAATTCCAGCGCAAAAAACAGTCTCAAAAGAGCTAAAAACGTGGTATTTTCCTTATTCTGCATTTTGGTTGACAGGCCATTGGGGGAGCTATATTCCCCGCCTCTCCCATGGCTACGTTACTGCTGGTACTGCGTCACATTATGGTAAATCCGGCCCTGATTAATGCATTACGTTCACAAAAAGGCTAGATGTGGACCTGAGAAAGCAACTTTTAAGACAAAAACTCCCCGTTTTCTTCTGGTTATACGTTTAAATTGACTGGCAAAAACTGAATTGAGGAGGACGCGGAGCCCCTGGTCTTCAATATTGTTTTTAGTTATACTGTTGTAAGCGAAAAATACTAAAAAGAAACTGATACTGAATAAACTATAGGCTTTTTTGTCACAGTTTTGTCATTGGTGAATTTTCAATTGGGAAGGGGGGTGGACCCCCAGCCCCCCTCCCCTTGGCTACGCCTTTGTTCCAAGTGAGGAAAACAAAAAAGGTGCTCGCAAATTTTCGGCAATGTTTCTGGCGTTTTCCAACCAAATTTCAACTGTTCAAAAAATAGTCCTGTCCTCGAGCCGAGGACAGGGCAATTTTCGAGGACTTGAGGCTTCGAGGCCAAGGCCAAGGACTTGACCTTCGAGGCCAAGGCCAAGGACTTGAAAATGTGTCCTCGAGGACGTCCTCGAGGCCAAGGACGTCCTCGAGGACTCCACCTCTGTTACTTAATACTTAAATTGAAGGTTTTACAATTTGTTCATCTGGATTTTACGTTTATAGCGCGTTGTGTCTACGAGATCGCTTCTCACTTTTGGATGTTATTTTTAGCATTGATTTAGCTAAAAACATAATAATAGCTATAATTATTTCATAATTCACTGTGTTCTATTTTTACGCATTTCCATTTTCACATGAAACCACGTGACGCTTTTTTTTTTTAAATGAACTTGGGAATCTTTAAAACTGCTCCGAATCTTGTAACCCTTAACAGTCGGCATTAATGTGCTATTATTGAATGGTATGCATTTGTTTGTAACTTCCACGAAGCACAAATCATCTTAAAAGATGTGAGCCGTGTCAATACTAACTTGCGAGGTGACAGAAACCTATTCTTAACATATCATTGTCTTGAAGGTATTTATTTATTTATTTATTTATTTATTTGTGTCAAGCGCAAAAGCGCTCATAGAGAACAAAAAAAAAAAAAAGGTTTACAGTCATGCATTAATAATTCTAAAGCACCAGAGAAGAACAGTAAGCTTCTCCCAAACCATTTACACTAAGCAAATCTATAAAGCGAGCAACATATTTCGAAGAACGAAATCTGCAAGAGTGAAGTAATGAGTGAACAAACACATTGGTAGACCTGTGGCAACGATTCATAAAACGGAATAAAAGTTTGCGAACAAGGGCATCAAAAGTATTAACATTAGCCTCCACTTGATATTGACGGACACTGCAATAACGAGGAATACCATGAATACTGCGGTAAGAATCATTGTAAGACACTCGAAGACGTCTATAGCTCGCATGGGTATAACAACACCACAGCTGACTAGCATACAGTGCACAACAATGAGTCCGAAATAACATATTTTTGATATGAATAGAACACTTATGAAATTTACTGCGAAGTGAGTTACCTACAGCATACAAATACTTGATTTGGCGAGTGATATCACAATCATCAGATAATGTATCAGTTAGAAATACACCCAAATATTTTACAGAATCAACAAATTTAATGATTTTGCCACCCAGAGATAGTTTAGGCTTAAAATCCTTGCAGTATTTTACGCGAAACATCATGCCATATGATTTACAAGCATTGAAGACAATATTATGCGCAACAGCATATTTCGAGCAAACAGCTAGCAGTTCATTGAGCCCTGTTAGAGAAGGACAAAAACAACATAAATCGTCAGCATACATAATATGATTAAGCTTGAGATTTCCCACAATGCAACCAGCATTTACCTTATTCAGTTCACTAGACAGATCATCCATATAAACAGCAAAAAGATATGGACTCAAAACACTACCCTGACGAACACCGTTACTGACATTGAAAGAGTCGGACATACAATTACCCCATTTTATAGCAGTATTGTAACTTGTCATATTTTGCTGTTTTGACGCCGCCGTTGAACTGTTGTTTTTTTATTTCATTTGCTGTATTCTGCGATTTGCTATTTAATTAAGTGTGTTAACTTCATTGCACTGAGTAATAAATACCATACTTGTAAAGCAATTAGCAGTACTTAACTTATAATCATCTAAATTTGAATTCGCTGTAAAACATTTAACCACACCATTTGGCCCTTGTAGTTGGTAATTTAGTTAAAAATTTTGTTGCGAGTATTGTTAAAGGAAGTCTGGAGGAAGAATTTCGTTTCATTTTATTGTGCACAGCATGTGCACATTTAAAGGGGTGAATATGAGGTAACTGTAGAAGTGAGCAAAGACCGAATAGCATACGCACTTCGCTGTTTTTTATTGCTGCTATGATAATTAACAGAGGTGGAGTCGAGGACACAAGGCTCGAGGCCAAGGACAGGAATGCTCAAGGCCAAGGACACAAGCGCAAGTACTCTCCAAAAAAAAAAGAGGTTTTCACAAAAATTTTTCAGGGCGATCTCAAAAAAAAGGTCTTCACAAAAATTTTTCAAGCGATCTCCAAAAAAAAACGTTTTCCAAAAAACCACAGAATTTTAAGAATTCAAAAAGTACTGCTGTCCTCGAGCCGAGGACAGGCCAATTTTCAAGGCCTCGAGGCCAAGGACTTGACCTTCGAGGCCAAGGACTTCAAAATGTGTCCTCGAGGACTCCACCTCTGATAATTAAGTTCACATCAGGCGCGCAACCAGGGTTTCGCTTAGAATGAAGCGGTATTTCATAGTCCCAAAAAAAGTTTCTTCTCGATGTCATCACAAAATACGTTTGAAGGGTAGACCCCAACTACTACGTAATTTTAAGAAAAAAGTATTTTTCTGGGTCACATAATAAAAAATTTCACTCTTGTTGAAGCCATTTGAAGAGATAATTATTATGTAAATGCGAAGATAGAATGACGTATAACTTGCTGGGCCGTTTCAGTCCCCCATTAGATGGTCACTTAATTTTTTTTTATCTTTCGCAGCACCTCAAGAAAGCAGCTTCAAGACTGTTGTTCGCATCTAATTTGCTATTTTATCCTGTTGGCTATTTCCCGCAATGCAAATTTGCTATATCTAAATTGTTTGGCAGCGTTGCCGAGAGGATAAAAATGTTTTTACGACGACCTGGTCGCGTGATATGGGTCCAACCCACACCAACTCGTTGTTGCGTCCTTGGAAAAGACTTACCATGGTTATATCTGCTTAGTGGCTTTGAACAAGCAGCAAATTTTTGAGGGAAAGTCGCCAAACGTCAATCCGAAAGGTTGGATTACGGTCAACTCCCCAGCGGGTGAAGGCGATTTGTCCAAAACAAATCGTCACCGTTGCTCTTCTTCGTGAGAGGAAGATAAATATGGATCAATCAACATCTTCTAAAATATGGAAAAATTTTTCGTACTTGGCTTAAATTTTTGAGTGGCTTGAGAAAATGCAAAGGCAGGCATGTAGCCAGAAATATGCAACGGGGGCTGTTTTGGGGGGTCTGGGAAAGAAGCCCACTGCGTTCGAAAACTTGATCTTTTTTTGTTAAAATAACTTAAGTTCAGGCATAATTTGGTGAAAATTAATGCTTTTAAAATGTAGCATAGAATTAGCAGTGCAAAAACACGATCAAACTGGTTGTATAATTAGACCAGAGGTGGTCAGTAACGAAGTAGTTCTACTTAAGCAGTATTTTCGGTAACGAGCGACTTACTTAAGTATTTTTCATTTCTGATACTTCTACTTTTACTTCAAGTAAAATCCTCTCGAAGTAACGCTACTTGAGTAGTAATGACTTTTATGTAAAGTAGAAGTAAACACCTAGCCATTATTCCACATCACAACGTGTACAATAAGTACGTATCGAGTTTGTTTTACTGTACTGTACTACGAAACTTATTGAATAGTTACGCCGATTCATTTACAGGTCATCTAGGGTAGTGTGTTTTTGCATTGCATTAAATACCAGGTGTTGACTCAGTCTCACTAAAAAAAACAACATACCGAACCCTGATTAGCATGGTACAGTAGACAAACTAGACATGCGCATTACTCCTGGTTCATACGAAAAAGATTAGCGGTTAACGGCGTTGCGTTTGCTGCGGCCCGTCTGGGGTTCAATTCCCTAGCCGGTTAACGAACAGTGTTGCTAACGACTCGCCATCGCTGCGACATTTCTTCTCAAGCTGTGTTGTCCAGGCGCGGAGATGAGCCCAGAGTCCCTACTAAGTCGTATTCGTAACACGCTTCGGTGTAATTTCAAGAGAATAATAAAACTTTGATTTTTTTATATGCTACCGTAAGTATGGCTTTGCTTGAACACTGATCGTAAGCGTCACAACAGCAAACCTTCGAAGAATAAACAAACACGTGAAATTCGAAATTACTTTCTACTTTCATTACTTAAGTAGAATTAATTTTGACTACTTTCCTACTTTTACTTAAGTGGAAATGCTTCGCCATACTTCTACTTTTACTTGAAAGGCATTTTTGAGTAAGTAACAATACTTCTACTTAAGTAGATTTTTCGACTACTTTGTCCACCTCTGAATTAGACTGTGTGAGAGATGGCTAATCGTAAAATTGCTGTTCTCTGTTTCTCTTGTTAGCAAGCTGGCTAATCATAAAACCTCATCGTGCAATAAAATTTACAAGAAGCAGTCTATTTCATCTCTGTGTTACAGAGAAAGGTAATTGGGGGCTAATGGAACAAGGTTTGAAGGACGTGATTGGTAACCAACCAATACTGAATAGCCCCTCCCCATATTCCTAAGCATATATTTTTTAATGAAACCTACGTTCAGCGTTTTTCAACAAACGATCAAGATTGATCGCTTTGCCCATTTAAACAATTTTTTATTGAGAAATTAGCCCCCCCTAATAAATGTTTCAAAAGATGCTTTAAATCATTTTTTAGTCCATTTCGGGTGCAAAAGACAGTCTCAGAAGTGCTAAAAACGTTATAGCCTGTTTTCCTTATTCCGCATTTTGATTTTTGGTCTACAAGCCTACCTGGCTGCGCTACTTGTGTGAAGGGACTTTCAACTCTACTGGTTCCTAGCTTTTGATTGCGCGTTTTACAACAGTCTAGTGATAATAATTAATTTCTGCTTCAATAATGTATTTTTTTGTACTAAGCAATTTGAAAACGTTTTGTGGTACTGGTTCCATACCTGTTCTTTATCAAAACTAAGTCCATAACTGTTATTTATTCTTATTTCTTCATCAGTTGCTGTGAACTTTTTGGACGTAGAGTAACTTTTAATTTTTATTGTCCGCTGGAATCAGAAGCTTAAAAGTGAAAAATCACATAAAGTTTTAAGGGATAATTTCTGACCATGGAGTTACAAAGTAAGTGTCAAGTGTTCAAACGCCAACATATTGTAATTACATTTTATTCACCAAGTTGCCTTGGCCAAGAGACAGCGAAGGGGCCTTTCGGTCTTCGAGTCAAGCTGCCACCTGCCCACCTGTCTACCACACGCGGCGGAGGCTTCACACTGTCCCTTTTAATGCTGAACGTCAAGCAGGAAAGTTGTGAATACCAATTTTTATAGTCTTTGGTTTGACCCGACCGGGAATCGAACCCGAGTCTACAGCTTCAGTAGCAGACGCTCTATCCACTCGACCACTGATCGGTTCTATTTATTTCGGTTCTATTTTATTTCGGTTCTATTCTTTCGGTTCTATTTTAGTTCTATTCATATTTAATTCTATTTCGTCATGACATAACATAACAAAATCAAATTTTAACTCATTTTTTGTAGTATAATTGAAAACAAAAAAGACGCGCATTTCCAAGTTATTAGCATAAACTGGTCTACCAAAGACAGAGGTGGACAAAGTAGTCGAAAAATCTACTTAAGTAGAAGTATTGTTACTTACTCAAAAATGCCTTTCAAGTAAAAGTAGAAGTATGGCGAAGCATTTCCACTTAAGTAAAAGTAGGAAAGTAGTCAAAATTAATTCTACTTAAGTAATGAAAGTAGAAAGTAATTTCGAATTTCACGTGTTTGTTTATTCTTCGAAGGTTTGCTGTTGTGACGCTTACGATCAGTGTTCAAGCAAAGCCATACTTACGGTAGCATATAAAAAAATCAAAGTTTTATTATTCTCTTGAAATTACACCGAAGCGTGTTACGAATACGACTTAGTAGGGACTCTGGGCTCATCTCCGCGCCTGGACAACACAGCTTGAGAAGAAATGTCGCAGCGATGGCGAGTCGTTAGCAACACTGTTCGTTAACCGGCTAGGGAATTGAACCCCAGACGGGCCGCAGCAAACGCAACGCCGTTAACCGCTAATCTTTTTCGTATGAACCAGGAGTAATGCGCATGTCTAGTTTGTCTACTGTACCATGCTAATCAGGGTTCGGTATGTTGTTTTTTTTAGTGAGACTGAGTCAACACTTGGTATTTGATGCACCGCAAAAACACACTACCCTAGATGACCTGTAAATGAATCGTCGTAACTATTCAATAAGTTTCGTAGTATAGTACAGTAAAACAAACTCGATACGTACTTATTGTACACGTTGTGATGTGGAATAATGTACACTACCTAACGGTCGAGTTCAACAATCCATTTAAACTTTTATTGGATTAAACCTGCTACGTACAATATGAAGTAAGCCAATCAGCAGGTCACCACAGATTCGTAACATCTAATTCGTACAAATCTTCACCCGGGTATACGATATACCAATTGGTATGCGAAACGGTAATTATGGTACTCGGTATACAGAGGGTATACGAAACAAAACTGCGATCTCAAAAAAAAAAAAGAAAATGGTCTCCACTTACATTCGGGCTAGATTCGGTCCAATTTCGCCCAAATCTAAGCATGAAAAATCGGATCTACAAAAAAAGTCTACACCGCTTACACGGGCTAGAATTTTTTGTGGAGTATACAAAGTTTTCGAAAATCGCAAAAGGTATACCACGTAAAAAAAGGTTGAAGAGCACTGATCTAAACAATGCATTACTCTGCTCGGATGGCTAATTGTATAGCTCGCATGCCTCTAGAGCGGTAAATGACAGTCACGCAAATGACAGTAGGCTGCTAAGATAGTTTAAATACAGGCTAGTCTAAATCATAATTTATCAATGCTGGTACCGGTACTACGGTAGTAGCCCAAACGCTTACTGGTATGTACTGGCAGCTATCGGCCTAAGTGAAGGCTTTCAACTACCGGTTTCTATCTGCAATACTTCTTTGGAAAACCTAACAAACAATAAAGTACACAATAATACTGCGCCCACCTAAAACAAAGAAATTCCAGAAAACCTTGCCAAACCTCAAAATTGCGGCTCATTACCGGTACATAGACTGTAATCATAGCGTACCAGACTTCTGTTTCGCGTCCTGCACGAACATGTTTTCGATAACCAGAGTTGCCAGATATAATGAGACAAACAAAAAAACTTCAAATCGTGGTCATTGGTCAAATCATCATCAAAAAGGATTGGCTAGGTGTTTACTTCTACTTTACATAAAAGTCATTACTACTCAAGTAGCGTTACTCGAGAGGATTTTACTTGAAGTAAAAGTAGAAGTATCAGAAATGAAAAATACTTAAGTAAGTCGCTCGTTACCGAAAATACTACTTAAGTAGTCTACTTAAGTAGAACTACTTCGTTACTGACCACCTCTGACCAAAGAGAAAGATAAGCTAAAAATGTGATTTTACTACAATATTTTATGACTTAATCGAGTAGTTGGCGTTTTATCATTTACCGCGGTTCAGACCGACCAACACCAACTAGGTAGGATAGGATTTGGTGATTTGGGCTAGAGTAGCCAAGGCTCAAGTGTCCCAATGTCCATCACTAAATCTGTATTGAGTCTATTCTATAGTGTATTGTAGTCTGTTATTGTGCTTGTGCTACTGTACAGGTTGTGCTAGCCCACGTTGGAAGGCAGAAACCTTGTAGTTGTTGTAGCCTATTAAACCTTGTACCTAGTTGTAGTACCGGTAGTCTACTGTATAACTTGGCAGGGCTAGGTTGGATTTACAATAGAAAAAGATACCTACTGTAGACTGCCTAGCCTTGAAAGAACCTGTAGACCAGTTGGGCCTATCCATTGGACAATTGCCCTGTAAGCAGTGGTCTTAAAAGTAGGCTGGTAGGCTTCTTGAAAAGTGTAATCCAGTAAAATTTTTGTTACTTGAACAAAAAACTAGCCTACTTGAAGTAAAGTACGAAGAAGGCTATTTTAGTTTACCAAAAAAAGTACACGTAGGCCTATGGTAGGCTACTTAAGTAAAAGTAAAAAAGTGTTGGTAGTCATTTTAGAAGTAGCCTACTCAACTACAAATATTTTTGAAAGTACGGTAGGCTACCAAAGGCCAGAAGGCTAGGCCTATTTAAGAAAAATCTTCAAATTATTAAATTGACAAACTGTAACTGTAGGTCTGAGGTAGTGTATGACAACTAGTCGACTACCATACTACCTTCACCTCACTGCCACTTAATGCTTGGTCTTCTAACCCTGAACCCCTCACTTTCTCAAGAAGGCGTAGATTGTATTAATTGACAGACTAATGCAAGTTTTTGGTATTATATTCAAATCAAAAGGACAACAGGAAAACTGGTTTGAAAATCATGTCTCGCAGTTCAGAGTTTACTTGGAATCATTTCATAAAACCTTTATCATATGGATCAAATGATTGCATACGACTATCCCTGCACAAGAAAATCACTAAAGTGGACCTAGAAGCTTTTTTATTATTTAATGGAAATCAGTGTCCACAACTGCTATATTTTATATAAATCGAAAAGCAGCACAGGGTCCAAGAACTTTTACCAATTTTACGAAGAGCTTGTGAGGCAGTTGTGTCAACAAACCCAAGAAGAGTCATTACCGGTATCTGATGATGATAATGATGAAGGACAACCAAGAACAGAGAAAGGCTTCTAAACAAAATCCACCTAATCGACTCGTGGCGGATTTAAATCTCATCACATGCTGACATTTCCTGCGACTGCAAACAAGAAATACCCACAAAGAGCTTGCAGGGTGTGTCTGATGGAAAAAAAAAGAAAAGACACCCGATACTACTGCAAAGAGTGTGGTGTTCCTCTATGTTGTGTGCCTTGTTTCTGAAAATACCATTTAAAAAACTAAATTGAATAAAAGTGCTTTCATTTATAAGCTATTACAGATTAGTGTTACCTGCTAGTCTTAAATTTAGTAAATATTACAAGAAAATTGAATAGGCAATGGCTATTTTGTCTCTAGAGGCAAAATAGCTGCATGTTATTTTGCCATTTAGAGGCAAAATAGTCCTAGTGGCTATTTTGCCGCAAGTGCCATAATACTCCTAAGCCTAATGCTAACCCAAACAGAGGAAAAACCACTATTTTGCCTCTAGAGGCAAAATAGCCACTTCCAATTGAATAATAGCGATAATACCACCATTCGTAGTAAAACTGCCGCTTGCAGTAAAACCGTCTGGCACACAACGTTAATGCGGGCAATCAAGCTCTGGCAGCGAAAGTGTTAATGGCCTACTTTGAGACCTGTCATAACAAACTGATACTTTTTTTAGGACGCTATCAAAAATCACCTCAGATCTGGTTTAGCAATATTTAATTAAAAATTTATTGGAATTTAATTAAAATCAACTAAAATCTATTTGACTAAGAGTAAAAGAGCCAAAGCTGTCGTAAACATTTTATTTAAAAAGAGACGTTTCGACTAATTACTTAAGTCATTGTCAATCTGTAAATAATGCGCAAGAAAAATTAGAGCAATAGGTAACCTGTACAGTTAAAAGAACAAAACTGGCAAAAAATACTGAAATTAACGCAATGTAGTTCTACAGTGTGAAGACATCATTGCTTTCAAGAATGTGCCCTAACCAAGAATTTCAAGAATGGTAATTTTTTTTTTTCATCACTTTCATTTTGGTATCTCGGTGTTCTCATTGACTACATTACGTAAATTTTCTTATATTTTCTGTTTATGGCGTCACATGGGTTTTGACGTTTATCATAATTCCCTATTTGCTGAAATAATTTTTATTATCGCATTTTGCATTTAACTGAGCGGTGAAAGGTGCTAAAAATTTTGGCTGTAACATTTCAAATTGTTTTACGTCAATTTGTAGCTTAACTGGTCTTGGTTGTCAGTCCGTCGACATTGCTTTCAAGAAACGACAGATCAAGGTAGGATTTTTTCTTAATTTATTGGGACTTTTGGCTATTTTTAGTAGTTTAAAATTTGTTAAAAATTTACTTTTACAATTTCAGTCACTGGTTTGCTTGGTAATGTAAATGTTGGATATGCCTGAATTACTACGGGGATTTATGTGGATAGAATAGTTTGTATGAAAGTGAGGGTGCACTGGCTAATTACAAGCATTACCACATATAGTCAATAGCTAGGTATATAGTGATTATTGAAGAAAACTGCTCACTGGTATCTTTCAATTTGTGGGTGACTGCTCGGGTTCTGTAATTTTTGTTTGACTTTATACTGTCTTCAGTAGAATTGGGCTGTGTGGGTTGGTTTCTGGATGTGCTTTGGCGGTTGAGCGGATGAGTGTCGCTTGGTTAGATTCATTGCCCTTAGAAATTGAATACTTACTACCTTGGTTTGGGCACATTCTTGAAAGCAATGATGTCTTCACACTGTAGAACTACATTGCGTTAATTTCGGTATTTTTTGCCAGTTTTGTTCATTTAACTTTGCAGGTTACCTATTGCTCTAATTTTTCTTGCGCATTATTTACAGATTGACAATGACTTAAGTAATTAGTCGAAACGTCTCTTTTTAAATAAAATGTTTACAACAGCTTTGGCTCTTTTATTCGTAGTGAAACTGTTTCTCAAGATCAATTTTTATGCTCCAAACTAAAATCTAGTTTTTAACAAAAAATTAGATGCAAATTCTTGCGGTAGTAAATGCAGTACAGGTACATACTAAAACACCTGTGTCCTAAAAAAAACTTTTAAAGACTATTAAAATCTTTCTTTTAGTTTATGCACTTGGATTTGCTATCTGTCAGGGAGGTATCCCTGCCTGAACCCTAACTCTAATGCAAGATTTTGAAGGAAAAAAAGAACAGACCGGGAATTTGTCTCATCTCTATACATGCCACTGCATTCAGCACGAATCGAACCTAAATGCCGGAATTGTCAGACGCACGCCCCTACCATTACGCTATCAGAAAATTGCATTATCCACGTCAAAATGCCGTATTTAAGTTGTGCCGTATTTACCGGTAAGTTGTAAAAAGCTTCAAACCTTTTAGGACGCTATCAAAATCATTCCAAATCTGGCTTGTTTCATTAAAATCATCAATTTAAAGGGATGCGAAGTTTGAAGATAAATGACCAATCATCCTAAATCTCTTAACGAACCAAATGCAACCCAAATTCTTAATAAATTCATCCTAAAACACCTCCGTCCTAAAAAAATACAGTGTTCGAAAAAAAAGTATCGGTTTGTTATGACTGGTCCTTATGCGTTGTACAGTCCTAGTGCGTCCTAACTAAAAGTATTCTTGCACTTGTAGTCTTTTCGCTTCAATAAACTGATAAACATCACAAGAGCTAAGTGGCGAAATTCACTTAAAAATATCTCACTGCTGAAATGTTACAAATTATGTAATATGATCCTACAAGTAAAGTGTTACATAATGTAACAGCAGCCACTGCCTTTTTTTTCTCTTAATTCACCATTTGTGATAATAGTAAGCCCTGCTTATCTTCAGTTATTAACCAACCCTCACTATGCTGTATCTTTTATCTTAGAATGCTGCTTTTTCGTTTTTGATCTTTTCTATTGTCTGTGGTTGTTTTTGGTTAATATTTGGTACCATACATCTCGGGGGAGTAGGGTTGGCTAATCTTATTACCCTGTTACTGTGGTTGAGTTAAGTTAGTTTGTGGCTGGGTTTGGTAAACCTTATTTTGTGTGGTTCCACATGCTAGCGATGCTAGGCTTCTGGCTTGCCTGTTTTTGTCATGTGTTATTTGCTTGATGAAATTTCTGTTCTGCCTTGTGTTATTTACTCGCTTCAATTTGTCTTTTTTGATCCATGGTGTTAAGTTAACTGACTTTGAACATTAGGAACACTGCAAAGAGTTGATGCAGTTTGTTTTCAAGTAATATCTTGTAGCCTGCTGTATATCAAATAATCATTAAAATAGAAACAAAGTAATGGTATAATATTCTCTATGGTTGATTTTTATGTTGTATTTCGGCTTCTATTTGTGCACATTCTTGGGCACACACTTCTTTTGTGACAATATATATATATGTACTCTTTTGAATCAAAATAGTACTGAAGTACTGAGTAGGCTAGTGTTACTCTGTACTACATGCTTAAAGTAGCCTAAACAAGTGAGAAGAAAAAGTATCTGAAAATATAATTACTTTAGAGGTACTCATTGTCAATGCCTACAAATTCTACTAAGTAGAGCTACTTTCGTTACTTTACACTTCTGCCTGTAAGGCTACCATCTGCCATGGTGATACTGTGGAAGACAATACTCAATAGCCTAGTGCTTCTGGCTTGTAGCTGTAGTAGCTTGCCTGTGGTACACTGGTACAGTGTAGACATACCGGTTGTATTAGGATGCTAGGCTACTACCTCTGGTCTCAAGGTCTAACTGTTCTAGGTAGTCTACAAGAAAAGCATCTGGGCCTAATTCATAATAATATGCAAGAAGCCCTGAGCTTAAGCATGCTCAGTCTCAGATCACCATTCAGAAAGGTATGCAGAAAACCAAAAAAGAGCTACTGTAAGTCACTGGCACTAAAAAAAATATAAAAATCAAGTTCTTATAAAAAGAAACATCAAAACTTAACCCCTAAATATAACAAGTCTAAATAACTGCCAAATATATACTGTAATGCCAATCAATTGTTTTAGTCTTCCTTGCACATACCCCTTATTTATTCTTGCTTAGTTTTTTGCTTTTTAATTTTGTGTTTTACAGTTTCAGGTTTTATGCATCTCAGGTCTTGCTCTGTTGTTTCTTGTTCTCTCTCTTGTTCAGGTTTTAGGCATCTCAGGTCTTGCTCTGTTGTTTCAATCGGATAATCAAAGCCTGAGGATTGAGAATCAAACAGTGATCCCTCTAAGCCAACTTTGTCAACGATTTGTATCACAGGCAAATGGTTTTGGCATTATGATGAACATAGCTGTAGTAGAGTTGACAAATTTGGGAAAATATTTTTTTTTTTCAGTTTTAGTATTTTTCGATACCAGATTGGTTCAAAATATAGGGCACATCAATGTCTTTTTATAGCTTAAGGTATTGTTTTGAAAAATTTGGGCACCTGCTGGTTAGCCGAATAGTTTGAGTGAATGCTTACAGAGCGTTTTGATTTTCTTTCATTTGTCATATGCAGTGGTGTAAAGTAACGAAATACTTTTACTTGAGTAGATTACTTAAGTAGTTTTTTTCGGTAACAAGTACTTTTTTGAGTAGTTTTTTTTTAACTACTTTTACTTAAGTACTTTTAGTCTGAAGTAACGCTACTTAAGTACTTTTTATTTGATAAAAGTACAAAGTAGTTTTAAACTTTGAGCCGCAATGTTGACTGCACTTTGACTGAGGGCATTTGCAGTCAATCATTCGTAAACGCGCAGTCAGGCTGTTTTCCCTTGGTCCTTTCTTTCTCTATATTCCATGCTTGACTGCGGTCATGTGCTTTTGAAAACGATTGCATTTTTTTCTGATCAGGTACCGATAAGCTGTTGGACGTGACACAAGCGATAAAACAGTAGGATAAGATTTGTGTTTGCTTACATTGACTTCTTAATTAGGACTAGGAACCAAATCTCTACCGAATAGTTAGCCTGCAACACCATAAGTTAATCCAACCATTTTAACACCAATAAAATGCAAACGAATCGACAGTTTTCCTGTAGTCATGAGTAGAGTTCCTAGTAGGTTAGGGTGCATTTACAATCGAGCTGTTCGTAATTAGGATGAAAGGTCCACTCGCGTTTTGCTGTTCTGTAGGACTGGAGGATTAGGCAATTGCAGAGATTTATTAATAAGTGGAGATATGAGATCCTGGCAGGCGCATAGCTAGGAATTTTCAATGGGGGGGGGCTAATTTAAAGGCTGGAAACAACATCTAACGATCTTATCCCAGATTTTGATCGGTTTTCACGCAGATTGAGTCGGTTTTACAGTCCAAATTAAGGCAATCTCCAGAAAAAAAGGTCTTCAAAATTTTTTTCTGGCAAACTACAAAATTTTAACAATTCAAAAAACACCGTTATCCTCGAGCCAAGGACAGGACATTTTTCGAGGACTTGAGGCTTCGAGGGCAAGGGTTTTTAGCATATAAATTTAATAATTTGACCTTTACTTTTTAGCATATAAATTTAACAATGGCAGTGAATGAGTATTTGAGCAAATTTTTTAAAAATTGATTCCTAGAATATAGTAACAAAAAACCTGCTCAACTAATTATTCATGACTTTTTAAGATAGTGAGAGGTTAGAAAATCAAGCGTATGTGGCTCATTGTGGCAGTGATGTGAAGGTAGTCGACCAGTTGTCATATGTCAATTGAATTGTTTGTTTATTTTGCGTGAATACTTTCAAAAATACTTCTACTTGAGTAGTTTTAAAATGACTACTTTTTTACTTTTACTCAAGTACTTTTTTTGATCAGTACTTTGTACTTTACTTCAAGTAGTTTTTTTGTCAGTAATGAAACTTTTACTTGAGTACCATTTTTGAGTACTTTTTACACCACTGGTCATATGCGTACAACAATAGGCCTACAAACTCTGAACCAGGCACTCTCCATCTTTCTAACAACACCAATGCAAAACACCTTTTTGGGGTTCTATTTGACAATCTTCTGTCAGGCTGAGATATCACAACAGTAGACTGCTTGGCCCCAATGAAAATTATGCATAAAATGTTTTTTAAGTCACAGACAGAGCGTTTGATCAATGATGATGGTGCCGTTTAGGCTACTTTTACAATGTACATCAGTATATTTCCTGTTGGCTGTTGCCTCTTGTGGATAGCTTAGCTGTTTTCAATCCCAATATTAATTCTAATGCAATAGCTAGGTAGTCTAGCTTGAAAGACTTAATAATAATGTTCTGTTGAGACTTGTACTATATTCCTGTTTCTGAGATCAGCTAATTGGTGTAAGCTTTTCAGTTAATCTCTACTTAGAAGAGGAATGCAGGCAAAGTCAATGGGGGTATTAAAAAGTTAGGACAATCATATTATATTAAATTAGCATTGACCCCATTCTTCTGGACTACGCCGTTTCAGAGATATTGTACTTTGAACACCAGGTAACATTCCCCAGGATTTTTAGCGCAACTTTACAAATTTTATTGGCAACACTGACATGATTAACATCGCCAAAGCTACGATCTGAATTCCAATGTAAGGCAATGGCATCCAGCGCTGATTAGGCTATACTGAATGGAGTACTTTCGCTGCATAATAAATCCATTTAATCCAATCAGCAGCGCAGAGCAAAGTAGGAAAAAGTACTGGTACCGGTACTAAACAGGCATTGCAATACAGCATAGTATGGCATTGTATAACTCTAGCTCTAAACTCTAACCGTCTGACCATGGACTCTAATAAAGAGTCTATGGCCTTGCCGTAGCCCTACTTTGCTAAATATATCTGCTAGCAGACTAGGTTATGCCTTTTATGCCTACTAGGTCTAGTATACTTGGAACAGTAGGCCGAGCATTCTTGTACCTTTATAATGAGATAGCCTAGCTTAGCTAACAGTAATAGTAATCTCTTTTCCAACTCGGTTGTGTTTTTATTCTTTTTCTGAGTTCGTTGCTATGTGTTAGTTGGATTGCTATACGCCGGAGATCACCTTTAATCAAAAACTGCTAAGTTCTTCTGTGCTCCTTATAGCCTTAAACATCATTGAATGTTGTACGTGTCTACACCTCTTATTCTTATTGTGTTTATGTTGCTAATGCGGAACCAATTAACTTTTCGTTTTGCTCTGCAGACTGGTTTAAATTAATTTTTTATTCAGCGAAAGTACTTGATTCAGTTTAGCCGAATCAGTGCTGGATGCCATTGCCTTACATTGGAATTCAGATGAAAGCTATGGCAACGTTAATCAACGTTGGTGTTGCTGATAAAGTTTGTAAAGTTGCGCTAAATATCCTGGGGAAAGTTACCTGGGGTTTAAAGTACAATATCTCTGAAACAACGTTGTCCAGAAGAATAAGGTCAACGCTAATCTAATATAATGCGATTGTCCTGACTTTTAATACCCCCATTGACTTTGCCTGCACTCCTCTTTTAATGCTCTTTTGCATAAGTGCTATAACAGTCTATTAATAGTGGATAAATTGGTTTTAGATTTAACTGCATGCAGTGCTGTCTGTTATTCGCCTTGTCTCTTGATTATTTAATAAAGTAAAAGTATATTTATAGTTGGCCCTACCTTTGCAAGGCAGTTTATTGTTGATGTTTCTGTTGGTTGTGTAGGTTTGTCTTTTCTTTTTTGCTGTATGAAAAAATGGTTTTATCATCAAGACAAAAAGATGAACTGTAAGCTCTGGTATTTTCTACTTTTGCACCATGTATAATAGCCTGCAGTATTGATCTAGATTCAAGTGTATTTGATTCATTTATGCAAATAAACCAGGCTCTCTGGCCTGTGTATCCGCAGCAGTGCATAGCATCCTTTTTGGGTTGTGTTGCAATTGTTTCATCAAGCTAAGCCACCATGATGTGTAGGATTCTTGGCTTCGAAGGAAATAAGTGTTATGTATCTTTACCACAACTACTCATGACTATGGACATTGGATAAGTTAGAGAGTCAAACTAGACGCCAGCAACCTCTTGATCACTAATCCAATGCTCTACTAACTGAGCTATGTAGCTGCCAAAGTGAGATGTACTGAAATGATTTAGTGGACAGGATTACTTTTTAAATTTGGTGATCCTATAGCTAAGCTCAAGCAATATAGAAATGCAAAGATCCATTGCACTATAATAATAATAATAATAATAACAGAAATTTGTATAGCGCCCTTTCCTGAAGTGAATCAGATCAAAGGCGCACTATGTGGGATTCTTCTGGGTAACCCATCAGGAACGAACAAGCATTGGAAGGTCTGTTTCTGTTTTTTCCAGTGTTTTAATGCAGAGTGTATTCTTGCTCCAAGCAATTTGATTGTGGTAAAGTCTAAACAGTTTTATATTCATTTTTACAGCAATCAATCAATATGCGAATATCTTAAAGCAAACGGATACAACAAAGCATATGAAGCCTTCAAAGATGAAGCTTGCCTTGTGAGTGTGGTAATGTTTGAGTTATGGCAGTGTGACCAATTCTAAAGTACGGTATATGATATTGTAATATTGATTGAAGGTGATTGTACCCCAGCTGTATTTTAGCTGAAGTTGTTAGAGAGATGGTATCTTATTTACTTATCTTTGCTGAAAGTTTTTTTCATGGACCATGGTGAACAAACTTGTTGCACAAGCGCTGCCCAATTTTGGTGCAGCTTACTCAAGTTTCAAAAATATGTACCGGTTATTGTTGAATGTTGATTTCAAACATTGAGTTCGACCTCCATGATCCATATACAAATGGCACCTTCATTGAGAAGATTGCAATTGGTTTTCCTTATGGTATATATTCATTTTCAGTTTAGGTAATTTGCTTTAGTCGCCTATTTCAGTGCGTTAGTTGTTATTTGCTTGATGCATGCTTTCATATGTTCAGGAAGGAGGAAGTGACAAGAAGTTTGAAGGCCTGATGGAGAAAAAGTGGACTTCAGTTGTTCGACTTCAAAGAAAGGTCATTAATATTATACTAGTAAGAAGACCAGACACTCTTTCCATTGCCAATTATAGATGTGTGCATCATCCAAAATTTTACTTGAAGAAATTAAGCAGAAGCATATTTCACTTATGTTATGTTTATATTTTATGTGTCAAAATACACCGACGCAGATGAACTTGATCATGGATTAACAAAACATTCTTAAAGACAATTGATCAGCCAGTTGTTATACAAACCAAGTAATTCAAACACTACATGTCTTCACTTTGGAATTAATTTTTTTAAGCTAAGCTAATAAGTCGATTAAGTTTAATGATGTAAAAAATAATATAATCTTGTTGTTGCATTCCTCCCTAAAGTTAGGGGCATACTTTTAGATTGTAGAGTTGAAGTCGTGAAAGTTTTTTTCTGGAAAATTTAGTATGCCAGAGTTGCAACATTCAGGAAGTTGTTGGTAATTCGCATTCAGTTAGGACCTTAAAATTTTTTACTTTAGTAGCAAGCGCTTGTTTTGTGATGAGCTTGTGTTATACCTCAGGCAAGATCAAATGTGGCTGCAAGTGTGTTTGTTGTTAATCATCATAAGTTATCAATAATTCCAAGATATGTGATGAATTTGTCTTGGGTGAAATACCAGTACTAGGGTGTCCAATTCGGGTCTGCTTTTCTAAACTTTGGTTTCGGGTTTACTGGGTTTTGCATTCTGAAAACCCGGGTTTTCCCAGGTTTTATCTGCTTTTAAAATTGGTGCCTTTAGTGACTTAAATGTGCTCTTTTGTATTCGATTTACTGCCTTCATTTTCTTGTGCACGTCATGGAATATGCCACGTAGCTGTTTTTCGGGTATTCTTGTGCCTATGTTTCAATCAAATCTTTTTAAAAAACTTTTCATCCTTTTTCTTCGAAATGTTTTACAGCTGATTTCCTTAGCATTGCAAGAATGTTAGTGCAAAAATGCGCTGAATTCGTACAATTATGCAACGTAATGAAGCCTGGGTTTTGCACCAAAAAATGTACAGGTTTTAAAAATTACCCAAAAACTTGCGTTTTCGGGTTTGGGGCGGACACATTAACCAGCACCATGTTTATTGTTCATGTGCTTGTTTTTAGGTGATGGAGTTGGAAGCAAAATTAAATGAGCTACAAAATGAGACACGAGACGGCTTCACTTCACATAAAAAGGATCCGTCTGAGTGGATTCCTCGTCCCCCCGAAAGATCTTCACTCAGTGGCCACCGCAGCCCAATTACCCGAGTTCTGTTCCACCCAACATACAGTTTGCTTGTTTCTGCTTCAGAAGACGCCACGATTAAGGCAGGTGTTACATTAAATTTGTTAAAATTATCCTTTAAAATTTGAGAATTTGCATGTCGAAGAAATCATTTGGTTTACTGCGTTATATTTTGAAGATATATACTCTTTAAAGTGAAACTGAAACTACTTACAGTGATTTTAAATTCAAGAAAAAATTTTGCTGGGTTTCCGATCAAGTATCATAATATTGTGAGCATTTTGAGTGTAGACTCTGAATCGCTGCCATTTTCAACGATATTCTGACGCCGTTGCAAGTCAAGCCAAGTCAACTGACCGCGACAAACTGACCGTGAACCAACGGTTACTAGTGATCTCGTCACAAAGTGAGGGTTTGGGCAAGATGGCTCTAGGTGTAGTAAAATATTTTTATGACCACCCTTTTCAGCCAATTGGAGTCAGGTTGTCGCGGTCAGTTGTCGTGGACTCGCTGCAAGTTGCGATGAAGTTTTAATTTTGGTTTTCTAGGTTTGAGCTTAATTTTTTTGAGCAGGTTCAAATTGGTGTTCTGTGCATATAGTATTGCTTTCGTGACCTTTCAAGTCGTATGCAGAGCTTATTGCATTAAATTTAAATGATTTGTCTATTTGAATTACTAATGATTTTTGTCTCAGTATCGTACGAGTTATGATAAGACTGTTCTGCATTGACCGTCTTATTATTTTTATTGCTGCAGGTTTGGGATTATGAAACAGGAGATTTTGAGCGGACGATGAAAGGGCACACCGATGCAGTGCAGGATCTCTCCTTTGATGCATCGGGAAAAACTTTAGGTGAGGTTTGCTGCGACTCCTACTCTAGGTTCTTTTTATTTTAATTTGAACCAGAAAACAGGTACTGACTGGCTGTGAGTGGGCAAATCTAAATCACATGCACTAAATGTACCCCTCAAAAAGATTGTTTCAGTCTCATGTACAGTATATCCGTCAAATATCGTACTGCGTGCAAGGCATAGATTGGTAAAATGTTCTAGCCAAAAATTCATTAAGGTGGCATCGAAGTCACGAGAGCTCGGAAAAGATGGTGGATTTGACCTGACAAGGACGGTTGTAAAGAAACCCGACCAACTTTTATCGCAAAACTGCCTTGTAATTTGTGAAATGTTCGATGATCTGTTTAATAGTTGAGACAGCACTCTTGCCGAAACGAAGCTTGGATCTACCTCGCAACCCGCATTAGTGCGATTGCCTTTTTAGAATCAATATTTTTTTGTGTAATGAAACTTATTTTTGTAGCATCTTGCTCAGCGGATTTAAGCATAAAAATTTGGGATTTTACGGATTACGACTGCTCTAAAACATTAACAGGTGTGTAACCATGCTCTGTTGTGTAATAATGCTTCTTATATATGGGATAATCATTTGAATCTTCATGAAATGTATGATTGTCGGAATGTTTGATTTTTCAAAAGTTGAAGAAGCAAAGCAATAAATTGTGTCTCAACGGTTGTCGCACGCTAACTGATCTGATGTTTGCGATGCTTTTGTTGCAAAAAACCTTGGAACTCGAAACCGTGCCATATATGGTCTTCAAAATTCGCGTTTAATTTTAAAGGAAATCCTAAAAAAATTCTGACCAGACCTTGTATTATACACAGTAGTCGTTAGCGTTAAGTATGGTAGATTTTAATGTGTTTAAAAGTTTTTTTTTTCTGTTTATATTGTAGTACACAGATTCTTAGTTTGCTAGTGTGGTAATTTTGGTTTGCTGGACAAGAGCTATCGGGTCTTTGTTTTACTTCAGAACCAGGTCTGTCAGCGAAAAACACGTCGGAAGATCATTTCTGACGCGTTCTTGCTGGGACGAGGTTTAATCTGACTGTGTTTATGGCTTGACACACTTAAAGCCAGTGCTACTTTTTTTAAGTGATTAACTGCAGCAAATTTTTTATCGACTTGAATGTTGAAAATAATGGAAATATCATTTAGTCTGACAGTTGACCACCACTCATGGCCACAAACACCGCGGCCTTTAGCTCATACCCTGTCAACCTTATTGTGGCCAGGCTAATTGCTCTCACAGAAAAATTGTTGCAATTTTTCAGGCCACGACCACAATGTATCTTCTGTCTGTTTCATGCCTGACGGCGGCCATATTGTCTCAGCCAGTAGAGATAAGACCATCAAAGTATGGGAACTTACTAGCGGGTGAGTGGGTTGCAAAGCCAGACGTAAAATTTTACAGCTCAACACCCGGTTGAGAAATGCTTGCGTAGAACTTGAAACTTACGTTGATTTTTAAAAGAAAAGTGGCCAGGAATGGTTTGAACATAATGAATTTTCAAAATATATGATAAAGTTATAGTATTTAAAACGCTTTACGGTTAGCAACTCGAATCATTTTCGATCTTTTTAATAGAATTATTGAGATATCTGAGTAAAATTGAAAGTTAAATAAAATATTGAAAGACGATTGAAAATGGTGGCAAGTTATTAACCGAAATGTCTTTAAATATTTTTTTAAAACATCCTTGGCTTTTCTATGATATTATTTAGTCACTTGCGAATGCTTCGATCTTATGTTAATTGCTATGTGATTTTTTGTTTTGACTTTAAATTACCAAATTGTTTTAGTATCTCTTAAAGAATTTTGTTTTACCTCGGTCCACGATTACTTTTGCATACCTATTTGCAATGATCGTTGGGCCGGAATTTTTTTTTTTTTTTTTGTAACACCTAGGCCATGGACTTCGGTGCTTTTAGTTTCTTGTCAACACTTTGAGTTGCTGAGGAGTTTTATTTTGGATTTCTCGTTTGCAGAGCTTCACCCACCGTCCAGATATGGAATTGTAGATGCCATTTAATAAGCGTTTTGTTGGGTCAATGTCAGATAATTTTTGGCAATATGATAAGCATAGTTTTAGAAAAGTCGACAAATTGGTTGAAATATGGCTTTAATATACTTTAATACTGGATTTATTACTTCAATACAAAATTTAGTGCACATAAACAAATTTTTACAGGTTTGAGCACAATTTCCGCGAGAAAATTTGGGCACAGCTGATTAACTAAAAATTAGACAGAATACTGCGCGTAATATTTGGATTCTGTGGAGAAGCCCGCACCATTAGGTGTTGATAGAATAATTATCGACTTTTGTGCAGATACTGCGTCCGCACTTTGCACGGACACAGAGAATGGGTGCGGATGGTGCGGCCGAACCAAGACGGGTCCCTGCTGGCGAGCTGCTCCAATGATCAAACGGTAAATACGATGTGTAGTTTGTAATTTGCAGTGTGAAAATCGTGTTGATGATGCTTCTCTAATATACAACATGGATAATAATTTTTTAACTTCACCATTTTCAGCTGGTTTTCACTCTCTTCTTGTTTTTTTTTAATTCTTTTTGACGAACTACCACACACATAGAAATTTGTTTCTTATGGAGTGTCGGTTGGTACTGATTCGGATGTGTGTTTCAAAATTACAACTTGAAAACAACTCGACGAAATTGGATCCTTATTTGATGAGGATCGAGGTGTAACGCTGTGTTTGCTGTTCGGCTATAGATTTTCCGGATCACAGATTCCTCGGGTTTGATAATTTTCTGCCAGATCTGTTTCAGTAAATAGGTTCAGTATTATTTTATGATTTTTTCAGGTTCGGGTTTGGGTGGCGGCTACCTCAGAATGCCGAGTGGAAATGCGGGAACACGATCATGTGGTGGAATGTGTGGCCTGGGCACCCGAATCCGCCCACCCGGCTCTCTGCGCCGCTAGCGGAATTGAGGTGAGGATAATTGGTTTGTAACTTGAAAGTTTGTGCAATTGTTGGTGCTCGAGCCACGGTTGTCTCGTAAGGTTACCTGTTGATTGGACAATCGCGAGGCAACAAACACGCAACAGTGCAATAATTATTCGGATACAATTGCAGTATATTTTATATGTTTAGCAGAAAATCTGACTTCCCAGTTAACACTTCAAACGTAATTTAATGGCTCATGCTTCTTGATTTGCATTATTTTTCAAGTTCAAACCACAAAGCCATAGTCGCAGTTTTAGGTCTGCTGATGTTAGGAGAGTGTTATTCTTTTCCTTTTTTGGTCCAGACCTGATGTGTACCCGCCGAGTTTCTCTGCCCGCATCCATCGAAAGAGGTCTTTAATGATGAATTTAATCATTGCTTTGCAGATTAAGAAAGGTGCTCGCGTCGGACCCTTCCTTGCTTCGGGATCACGGGACAAGAGCATCCGCATCTGGGACGTTAGCACCGGCCAGTGCGCGTTCACCCTGATCGGACATGACAGCTGGGTGCGGGGGCTGGTCTTCCACCCCCGGGGCAAGTTCCTCCTTTCCGCCGCCGATGACAAAACCCTGCGTGTCTGGGACATCAAAAACAGACGATGTCTGAAAACCCTCGCTGCTCATGAACATTTTGTTACTGATTTAGGTGAGTATTGAATATGGTAGACGATTTCAGAAAACAGCATTCCGAAAAGTATATAGCAAATTCATTGTTCATATTTTGTGGTATACTCTTGTACAAGTTTGCGGATATCAGTGTGTTCATTTTAATGCGGTTTTTTCAGCAAAAGCGAACAGAAATGATTTTGAATCTAGTAGCCTGGGCACGTGCAGGTAACCGGGCATTGATTGATAGTTCAAGAAATGCAGTGTTGGGAATTAACTCGTTAATAACGAAGTTTTTCATTAACGAGTTAAAAAGCTTTTGTGAGTTAACTTATTAATTATAACTTTCGTTAAACTACTCTAATGTTTACGTTAATCCGTTAAATTTCTAGGCTAGACCATGCGTCCTAATGCCTTAATAATAGAAGTAAAATAAAAACAGGCTTCCACTGTGTCTATCTTTATTAGAATAGTAAATACCATAGTAACAGAAATCTGAAGGAGTAATTTTTATCTAGTATGGAAATGAAATCATTTTATTGGGCATCAATTGCTAGTTAACATTGAATTTTTTTTTGATTTGTACTTTTAACTGTAACTTGCGTTGCTTTTGTTTTTCAGTTAACTATTTAACTTTAACTTAATTAAAAAATTGGTTGAAAATCTTCGCGAATGAACTCTTAACGAAGTTAACGCTTCTCATTAACTTGCCCAACACGGAAGAAATGACGTGCCTAGCAATGCTATCGTTTACGTTTGGAAACATGAAGTTGGCCGTCAGAACAAAAAATATACATATAAAAAACGAAAAACGAATGTATTGGCTAGTGGCGATACGAACGGGTGTAGGACAACCGGCCGCCAACAAACTGACCATTAAATCTCATTTCGGGCTGCTATTAGCGCTTTTCGCCGTGAGAACAATGAGTCATTGAATTAAACCTTTTAAGTCCGCCGCGAAAGTGAACTAGTTGTTTGTTTTTTACGATTCATGCTGTTTTTTTTGCGTTGCGGACGATAAGGTTAACGCTAAAAACATAATATTCTCACAGCGAAAAGTGCTAATAGCGGTTGGAAATGCGATTTGGCGGTCAGGTTATTCGCGAACAGTTCGCGACGGTCAGTTGACTTACACGCGACACGAACATCTCTTAAATTAGTTAATTTTTTCAGATATTCATAAATCTGCCCCCTTCGTCGCCACTGGGAGCGTTGACCTTCTGGTTAAGGTTTGGGAATGCCGATGATTGTCACTGATCTGCTCTGGCGACACTGCGTGGTGAATAATATTTGTTTATCGCAAAGAATTTATTGTGGCAGTTCTTTGTATTGCACTGCTGCCTTCCTTTATTTTTCTACCAAACGTATCTGTCTGTTAGGTAATTTTTGGTGTTTTAAATTTTAGACCCAATTAGATCAAAGCTCTTTACCGCTAGTGTTGCCGCTTTCCTATTGTTTTCTAATGAATTGCAGCATTTGTGATGCCATTCAAAATATTGTAAAATCATCCATGGTTTAAAATACTTTTGCAATACTTTTGATATTAAAAATACCCCACGATATGAGCCTTAATAGGGTAAAGTTTAGTGACGTGAAAAGCTACTATTGCAGAACAATGAAACTATGGACTGCTGCAACGAAAAGTTCGTCATATACAAGGTGAATGCAGTCGCAGTAACCTATAATTGTATAAAATTTCACCATTATCGTCCCGTACTAATTAATTGCGTTGCTACGAAATTCTAAAGTGATTTTAAGCCCAAGTTACAAGAAAACTTAAACGAGGACTAAAGGCAAATTAATGGTGGTATTTAAAGTTAGGCGAATCGTACTAGGCTAGATTTGCTTTGAATCCTGCCGTTCGTAGGAACTTCTAGTGTTATAATTTTTATTGGCAATCCTGACGTTGATAGCCGTAGCGTCGTTAGCGACGCCGTCCCAGTTCAAACCTTAAGCAACGCCGCTATTACGCTACTGCATTTGGTCGTTTCGCTGCGCACTAATCAGTTTCATCTTGCCAGCACGATAGATCCGAGCTGGTCAAAAGAGTGGACTGTTTGGTAGCCTAGTGATCTCAGTAAAAATTTAGCTGTCAGATACACTTCAGTCTAAATCATAGCCTAGCCTAGCAGTAAGGCCTTTGTTGCAAGGCTACATAGTACAAACGCATACCTGTACCAGCACCAGATAACGAGACTACCAGTACCCGAGTAGGTTTTGTATTTGCTTACCGCAGTATTTTGTGACCCTAGTATAAAGTTTTCAAAGTTAGTTGCTAACAAAGGCCTACAACTGTACTAACCTAACTTTCGTTTGTTTGTAGACGTTTGTTACGTAGGGTTAGGCTACTGTACAGTCTACTCTTTTTTCCAGGATCAAATTGTGTCGACAAGATCAAACGATGCAGTAGCCTAACAGCGGCGTTGCTTTAAGTTAGAACTGGGATAGCGTCGCTCACGACGCGAAGGCTGTCAACGTCAGGGTTGCCTAAAAAATTATAATATTCGAGGCCCCTACGTCGTGTTTGAAGTACAATATCTCTGGAATGGCTGTATCAAGAAGGATGGAGTCAACGCCAATTTAGTGTAATGCGATTGGCCTAACTTTCGATATTTCCATTGATATTGCCTTTAGTCCTCGTTTAAGCTGTCCTTACCGACAGGAAATTAAAATTACTCTCCATCACCTTCGCACTAAAATACTCTATGGCTAATGTGTGCTTTCAAACTTCAGCTACTGAAGTTGAACAAACCATGGGTTTTGCTGGAAATGTTAAAAATAGCAATCATATTGACATATTTCACTTAAAATATACGCGTTTGGTTGACACTTCTCAAAAATTCTTTTATCGAGGGTATCCTAGTCTCCATTAGCAGAAGTTTTTAGCCCAAGCATTTTCAATTTTCATGTTCATTAAAACTATGCGACTGTGCGCTACTAGCAGTTCTTGATTCTTCGCTCGGACGCAAAAAGTTTGGTTTCAAGCTGAAATTGGGTTTAAATCAAAGCAATGACTAACTTGTTTTGTTTTTGTCCGTTTGCATTGTATGATTATGTGTAAGATCGTTAAGATTCAACTCAAAAACCGTTAGAATATACTTCACTAATTGCAAAATATATCTTTTACAGTAATTGCTATGGACTTTAATTGCTCAAGTACAGTATATGTTGAACAAAATAAATTAATCTGCTTATCTTTAACGGCGTGCTTTGTAATTGGTAGGCGAACGCTTCGTGTAATTAGATCATCCGAGTTGCGATAACTCGCATGCATCGAAAACTGCCCTGCAGCGAAACATGGATAAAAATTTTGGTCATCGCTTATACTTTGATACAAGCACAAACAGGTGCCGATGCATTTGGTTAAGGGGGGCCATACAACATTTAAAGAAAATACCTTTACTTCATACATTGAGAGGGTATCAAACAGTGAGAGTACCCTCAAAAGCTAAATTAAACTTGGCTAATTTGTTTTCAAATGATTCTGAGAAACAACATTAATTTTTTAATTTTTTTTTTTGCAAACTGAATATAACAATGGACATATGTATATAGCTACATTCTTGTCCGAGTTAGAATAAAAATTTCCGACCCGGGATAGTGAAGGGATCCTCGAGGAGTCTTCAAGTCAAACAACCACTGACCAAGCTACTTAAAATTTCAAATAATAATCAGCTTGTTTTGTGAGTTTGAATATTTTCAAAATTAGCTACGAAGGAATATACCAAAAAAGGTTGGGAAGCGCTGCGTTGTGAAACGGGATTTTTTTTTGCCCCTTATGCCCTAATTCCACTGTCATCTTTCAGGACATGTTCAAGATTTTTTTTGCTTATCTGGAAAGCCTTGCATCTCTCACGAGATTCATCTTTGAATTGCTTTTGTTTTTAATTTTTGTCTTGCAAGGAAGGTAGTTGTTTGGCTGGGTCTCCGTGCTTCCATGTATCGGACTGGCAGTCGAAACCAAAGTTATGATAAATTATTAGTAAATTGTTGTTAACGAAGACGTTTAGCGACGTGCTTCAATTCGATGATGTTATGCGAATACCGGCGGATTCGAGGGTCGGCCACGGTCACGTGCCTAAAAGCAAACAAATTGTTGGTAGCTACTATTATGCAAAAGGCAAGCATAAACAGCTAATATTGATAATGATTAGACCAATATTTCTGAAACTTGGCAAAAGAGTTTTTTTAACTGAGCAATAAACAATCGAATAATACGTGCAAGTAACGAGCAGGGCTGAAATATGGTGCATGGGAAACGGAAACCCACGAAACTTTTCTTGTTTGCATTAACTAAGTTCGACGTTACGCCGAGGTTTTTGCGCAAAATATGTTGAAGACATTTTTGCTCGTTTGTTTTCATGCTGATTTTGCGGGATGCACTATTCCGGGAGCCGAGGCGCAATTGTTCTGTCGCCCTGGTATTGAGCAAAAAGTCCTCAAAGCAATCTTTCAACGTGGTGTATTGCAATCTATCAAAGTCGCTCATTTGTCGAACCTTATGGCGGTGTCTCACTGGCCACATTTTGCTGGTAACAAAGTACGATTTTTTATTCGTACGTTATTGGACCTGGTCAAACATCCTTGTGTTGGCGCTCATAGATTGTTGCAACGTTTGCCAAACATGATTGTAGTTTTCGCGTGTTTCGAAATGTTAAAAATGGCCACAATGTAAAATTTTCAACGTATTAGGACCAAAATTTTGCCTAAAAAATTAATATAAGTTTTTCAACGTTTAGGAATAAAAATACAAAACCAAGGCCAATGAAATTAGACAGGAAGCATTTTTTGTTAACTGGGTAAATCTGCATCTCCTTCAATTAATTAATTAAATTGAATAATTAACACATGTACGATTGTACATGTCAATGTTACTTTGAAACAACACCTGCAAGAGACGCAGCTACATTGTGAACGAAACTTTTTTCCTTATTGTAAGTTGATTGCTTATTATAAAGTTTGGGAAAAGCGACAATTATTTGAATAATAATTTTCATAGAAAAAAGCAATCCACGAGTAGTCGAGTATGTCTTACAACTTTCGCAAAGACACGATTTTATAACTGAGACTGTAACACCTGAAAATTTAACAAAAGAAACAGGCAAAGACTCAAATTATTGCCAGTGGGACACTACTACCACATATACCTTATGTTGCTATTCTCGTTCACGATTAGCAGTGGATTGCGATCATTGATAACCTCATCGTTCACCGAAATCCCGTCCAAATACTGCTTCAAAAGACTTCGTAGTTGTCGGTTTTCCTGCGACATGATCCAAATTATCTCCAGACTTCGTAAAATTCATTTTACGAGCAGATACCTACTTGTTGCTGTAGCTCATATTTATTCTGTAACCGGACAGCGTCAGACGCTAACTTGTAGGACGATCCGCACACTTTTCATTACCAGGACTACTTCGTGGTTGGAGGAATCCGCAACTGTTTAGGAGTCTCCGATGATCCAATGTTCCAGTGGATTTCTTCGAATTCTTGTCCACTGAATTTGCTGCTTGTTCGAAGCCACCAAGCAGAGATAATCATCGTGAAGCGTCTTATCCAAGGACGCAACAACGTGACTAGGGTGCGGGTTGAACCCAAATCATTCGACCAGGGTCGTCGTAAAAACGACGCCTTTACCCATTCGGCGACGCTGCCGACTTACTATACGTAATGCAGTGTTGGCTCCAACAGCGCCAGTGCTTTAAACCTTGGTCTCAGCAATGTCTGTAGCATAGGAACAAGGACTACTGGATTATGGCAGGATCCAACCCCCCAATTGTTTTGTTTAAACTTTGCATTCAGCTAAAAGACGGTGCGTGTCGCATGGGGAAACATAAAATTGGCCGCAGTAAATTTAATTCTTAAACATTTGGTGTTCTTGCCTAGAGCGTCCTGAAGTTTTCTTGGCCGTTGATGGGTAAATTTAACTCGCCAAGAAGATTGTATGCAAACGAAACCCGACATAAGGTCGCAGTCAAAAGGGCACAAGACATAAGGGGGCAGATATTAGGGCGCAAAGACATAAATCTGCAATCTGTGCTAACAGCACGCCTTTGGAGTAATACAGCGAGAAAATGAAACACTTGATTTCATTTTGCTTCGCAGTGGGACAAGAGACTAATTATAATTGTTTGCTTAACGGATTAAGTACAACCAGGGGCGTATTCTTCATGCATGCAAGGCATGCATTGGATGCCTAATCATTTAGCCAAAAAAGAAAATAATAATTTGAACAAGTGCATGTGAAAATTTAAAGCAAAATCAAACTAAGTTGCCACAGTTACAGGCATTCACTTTTAAGTCGAACTGGCAATAAATAGTCTTGCTTAATTCATTGATTTCAGTTTTAGCCTGTTATCAGCATGTCGCTAAATTACAAAAAATAATGGCAACACGCATGCAATTTCCAAATTGCATTCAACGGCTCAAAAGATCACTGTGTTTTAATACGATTACAAACAAAATTAAGTAGGTTCGAAAACTTTGATTGGTGCATTGTTTGTTGCAAAAGTTCTTTTATACGTCTAGTTTCTTGTTTTCGTAAAATATAGTCTCTATTTTGATTTTAGATTTGTTACAGTAAATTAGCTTAAAACAGACCACAAAGGCACAAACTATGCGCCAAAGCATGCAATTTTAAATATTGCATGCGTGTTGTCATTTATTTTATGTAATTTAGCAATATAAAAAGAGCGAATAACTAAGCGGCGAAACCAAGCCGTGATAGCCGGTTGGTATTGGCTTTAAGCAGTTAAGTAATGTGAGTCAGAGTGAGTTTTTGATACGGTACTGTTTGCATAATTTAGGCTAAATGTTGAGCTATAAGGGTGAAGGAAAGATGTGAAATCAATTTAAACAAAGAGTTACCGGTAGTTGGCCTAGTTAGTATTTAGTTGCCTAAGCTAAAGCTAGTAGTAGAATTTGCATTAGCTTTGCAAAAAAGTTCTTAGGACTATCAATAAATTACCGTTTGGTAGTTTAGCTACTTTGCTTGTGCTTTTCTGGTTCTTAAATAAACTAAACAAGGCCAGGCCTAACCATATATGCATTGGACTAGCCTTGAGCCCACCAGCCTGCTTAATATTGTACCGGTATAGCATCGCTGGCTGTTGCCAGGCTTCGATATATTGTAATGACATGAGGAAGAGGCTATGAAAGTAGGCTATGTATTTGTTATTCAGCAAGTTGCCTTAGCTTAGTTCTGCAATTAATGTTTTTGCTTCAATGTTATTAAGCCTGTTATTAGTGTTAAGTTGGTTTTTTATTTTACTGCCTGATAATTAATGACGTCATCAAAACTGATGACGTCATCATAACTGCATGCCTTATCTGAAATGTCACGCTACGCCACTGAGTACAACCCTTCAAATGACTGCGTTTGAAAACAGTAAAATGATTGCATTTGAAAACAACCGCTGACGTGGTTACGTAAAGCAAATAAACTCATTGAAAATTAACATTTCTTGTTTTTAAATGTTTGTTCAAAATTAGAGCAAGGCGACCTAAAAACAGTTTAAGAGTAGTGCTTCGCAGTGGCGTCGCTAGGGGGGAAAAGGGGGGGGGGGCGGGCGGCCCGTCCCGGGTGTCACCATTTTGGGGTTACACCATTTTGTAATATGCTTGTGATGACTTTTTCTTTCAATTTATTGGGTCTAAATCCAGATTTGCAGTGAAAACGACAGAGTTTTCGGCGAAGACCTTTTTTTTGGCCTTCGCTTGATTTTGGACCGTAAACCCATTGAATTTTTGGCAGAGACCTTTTTTTTGGTCTTCACTAACTCCACTAACAGAGGGGTGACATCATAAAGGGTGCGTCACACATACAGGCAGGGCCTGCGAGAGGGGGGTTCAGGGGGTACATCGTACCCGGGCCTAGGGGGGCCCGGAAGAGTTCAGGTTTCCGCGTTAAGTTTTGGTATCGCACCATAACACCATAATCAAACTAGCCTACAGCAAAAATATCAGTCAGCCTATTCAGTAGGCTACTGGTAATTGGTCGCTATCTTTGCTACACAGCCTTTAGGGCATCGAATAGCGGTCGATTTGATTAAAAAAAAGAGGAAAATGTATCAAAAGCCAAACACTTGCACCAAAATTAACGTTTTGTTACTTTTCTCTGACTTGAGAACCCTAATTCTACGGTATAACAATGTACAAGGGCCCACATTTCCAGAGATCCAAAAGCATTTCAACCTCAGAGAGCGGAGTCAAAGTTGACATACTATACTACTATCATTAAGTAACTCACTCTATCTGAATGAGTTTAACATGTATTTGGGTTTGTGAAGTCTATGATTGCAGATGACT